>CM048914.1:7474846-7863962 GCA_026686955.1 Epinephelus cyanopodus
TCACCTTATATGTCTTTTTAAGATTTTCCCACTTTTTGGTGGCCTGCTTGTGGGATATGGCGTCCTGCAGCCCCATCTCCTTAATCACAAAGCTATTGTACAACACAACATAAAAAGGAGAGGAAGATGTTTGTCTTTGGTTTAAGAACCTAGCCCATTTAAGCAAGGTAAAGCTGGGCTGCTTTAATTGTACAGCACACTTTAAACTCAACACAATTCAAAGTGCTTTACATAAATAAAGAACAGACATGAGGACAGAACATAGAAGCAAAACAGTGCAATATGAAGGACAAAACATTTAAATAGGATTTGAAATGGGTTAAATATAATAAAATATGACATAAAATTAAACATAGGAGTTCCAATGTTATATAATCAAAAGAATAACCTTGTTCATATTTTCTACAAACAGGATTTACAAAGTGCCATGTGAAATTGATTAATCAAATACTTACTCCCATGCCTGTTTTGCAGCATTTCTCTTTTTTGTGAAGAGGCTGTCATTTTTCATTCTGAGCTCTATCAGCTGTTTTGTTTGCTCCATTGTCCCTGTAAACACATAATATCTCAAAACATGAGATATGAGGTAGATGATGTTTATTTATGTATACAGGTATTTGTGGGTTTGCCACAAGTCAAGCGACCTTAGGGACAATGTGATTATCTCCTTTTAATTTATGTTTTTTTGTTGGTGATCTTTTAATTCTATATATTCTATGATTTAGTTTGCGATGTCAGTGTGAGGGAAATAACGGTGTGTGTTTGATCTGAAATACTTACAAAGAGCGATGGGATAGAGGCCGGTTTGGGATTGGGCCACTGAATGACTGCTAACTCCCTCGCACTTTTCCCCAACCCCAATGAAATTTGATCTCTCGCAGCAGCAGCAGCAGCAGCAGCAGACAGCTGAGTGGAGCAGAGTGAAGCCTCTGAGACAAACGAAACAAAACACTTGTAGACTCCTCCATTTCATTTATAAACAAACATAAACCTTATTAAGTTGTCATAATGCATGTTACAATGCAAGATAAGTTGAATATAGTCCTTTGACACGCTGCCGATATGAAAAGCTTTTTTTTTTTTTTTTTTTGTTCTCCTCCGGTTTATCAGGTGGAGCTCTTAAAACGGACCGAACCATTAAACCAAAAATTGGCACAAGCCACCCTCAACATTTAAATAGATATATAAATAACCCAGCATGAAACAAGAACACAATATGATCATAGGAAACACACAAACAAAATATTTCATTGCACATCCAGTGTATTCAGAAATTCTCCACCGTTGTAGAACATTCAGAGTTCATGCAGGATTAATTCACAGTTCATCTCCAGTGCCCAAAAAACAAAATAGAAGAAAAAAAAAGAATACTCCAGTTCAGGTTTTCCTGAAGACTTCAGCACTCCAGGGGTAAACCCGGTGCCTACAGGAAACACAACCAACCAACCTCAGTTTGGAGAGCCATTTGAGCAATACACCAACACAGTGTGAACAACACATTTTAACAAGATACACAGTACAAAACAAAAGCATTACTTTTAAGTCAACACAAAATCATCAGTCAATTCTGCTCGTGCCTTGAGACTGACTCCGCAGATGGTGATGTCAGCTGACAGCCGGAGCGATACGGCGCTAGAGGTAGTGAGTCAATACTAAGTAGTGAGCAGTCTGATCAATATAGGATGATGGTTTGTCAGATGGTTTGTCAGATATAACCAGTAAGAAAAAATCTCACCATGGGTTTCTTCCTCTTCCTGGATGTGTGGTCCAGTCTCCTGCTGCGTGCTGCTGCAGCGACTCCTCTGACAGAGCGCCAGGACTGAACACGCGAGATTATTTTGAATGAAGCCGTGAACCACGAATCAGTGAGTAGTTAGTGTGTTAATACGTAGGTGTGTCCAGTTGGTACGTCGGGCACCTGGCTCACAGGTTGTCGCAACGCACAAACACACACAGTACAACGATTAACATCAAACCAGATCATGGTGGGGGAAAAAAGTCAGAACTCCTCTGCAGTAAGGCCTAATCCACACGAGCACGGGTATTTTTAAAACCTTTTAAAACTTTTTGGCCTCCAGTTTAAAAAAAACATCTGCGTCCATATGAGTGGTGTAATAAAAATGCCTCTGTCCACACGACACCGCAAATTCCACTGTCAAGCAATGTCATACACATGCCAAAGCAGAAGTGGCAATATAACTCCTAACTGTAAGGCCATTGTAATCAATCAGAAGGCAGTAAAAGGTCATTACTGGAAAAACAACAAGCGTACTATTATGCAGCAGGAGCACACTCTTGCGCCTCTGTTGCTGGATGTGGTTGAGTAGCGTTAGTTGTATGACACAACCACAACGTGCTGATACGCTGATAAATCGCAGCAGTATTTTGTTTAGGTCCATCCTTGCACACACTGGATTGGGTAATAACGCAGCTGTTTTCTGTTTACGTCGCACACTGTGACATCATACAATGGAGACGAGACAAAATAACCGTGGTTATCCTGTCGACACATGACTGCTGACACCGGACTTTTCCAAAAAAGTTCACCCTGGACTCCAGATACAAATAACTCCGGTTACAGGGGCCCAAAACTGCAGTTATGTCTCGATGAGCAAAGAGTCACGGTTTTATAAATACCCGGGTTGGTGTGGACAGCCCCAAATTTGATAAACAGCTGTCAGATTTCTTAGAGGAGTGAATGAAGAAATCAGCCTCAGTGTGTTCCTGTGTGTGTCTGTATTACTGAAGCACACCATGTTTAAGACCATCATCATGTCAAACATTCCCACTGTCTGCTTATTTAAGTCATTCTTATCTCCAGCCATACTGCCACACAAATCCCCAGGAATGAGTCCTAATCTGAGAGATCTGTGACAGGATTTAAGGCTGTCTGTTTAATTCAGTGTGTCCAGGACCACACAGGCTGTGTTTTAATTATAGAAAACCAATTTCACTTAGACACTATCTCTGCTTTATTTATTTTGTGTCATATCAGACCGTGAAAAACGTTGGTATTTCTTATTAACTTCTCTAAAATATTCTTGAAATATTTTGTAATCTGCACATCTGCACAACATTTTGCCTTCAGGTTTATTTTTTTCCTCTGTCAATCATCTCTTCAGAGGATGAGGGAAAGATGACTGTATCTCCTCAGAGACAAATATGTGGAGTAGAAGGTGCTGTCATGTCAGCTCCTGTCAGTCTTTGGTCTTTTGGCCTCAAGAACAGGAAGCCATGAAACCCTTGCAGCTGCAAGCAGTGTGAAGTTTAATGCCCCAAACATCTCTGTGTTTGACTGTGTGTGAGAGACGGTTCATGTCTTACACTGCTGTCAGCTTGTTTTAAGGAGGACAGGAATCAGTCATGAGCATGCTGTTGTACAGAACACACAGGTTGACATGTCTGAAGATTTTATTCAGTCAAATGTAGGTTCCAGAGCCAAAACCAACATTGGACTAATCAGCTCTGACCCCTGAGGACTCTAAGTCATGTCTTCTTTATTTTCTTTAAAAGGAACCCTGACTAATAAGACCTGTAGGCTTTAATACGCTAATATTGCCCTCCACTACTTAAATACACTGTTAGAAACACATGAAATATATTCGTTACTTTAAAAAATCCTCATCGCTTAATCTGTATTTTGCTCTACGGAAGTTGCCATTTACCTGCGCAGCGCATTCTCAGTTGATGACGTAAATTGGTCGCACTCGAGAGTTGAGCTAGAGGCGCTATCATTACCGACCTTTACCAGTTGCAATTCCATTGTTCTGCTGGGGGACTTCAACGTTCACGTGGGCAATGACAGTGGGACCTGGAGGGGCGTGATTGGGAGGAACGGCCTGCCCGATCTGAACCCGAGTGGGGTTCAGCTATTGGACTTCTGTGTGGGTCGCAGTTTGGCCATAACGAACACCATGTTCAAACATAAGGATGTCCATCGGTGCACGTGGCACCAGGACAGCCTAGGTCGCAGGTCAATGATTGACTTTGTAGTCAAATCATTTGACCTGTGGCCATATGTTTTAGACACTCGGGTGAAGAGAGGGGCAGAGCTGTCAACTGATCACCTGGTGGTGAGTTGGATCAGATGGCAGGGGAAGATGTCGCGCAAACCTGGCATGCCAAAACAAATTGTGAGGGTCTGCTGGGAACGCCTGGCAGAAGAAACTGTCCAGATGATCTTCAACTCCCACCTCTGGGAGAGCTTCGACCGCGTCCGGAGCGCAGAGGGGGACATTGGGCCTTGTTCCGCTCTGCCATTGTTGAGGCAGCGGCTGCAAGCTGTGGCCGCAAGTCTGCTGGGGCCAGTCGCGGCGGAGCCATCAGGCTGAAGAAGGAGGCCTACAGGGCATGGTTGGCCTGTGGGTCTCTGGAAGCAGCAGATGGGTACTGGCAGGCCAAGCGGAGCGCAGCGGCGGCAGTCGCAGAGGCAAAAACTCTGGCGTGGGAGGAAGTTCGGTGAGGCCATGGAGGAAGACTATCAATCGGCTCCAAAGAGGTTCTGGCAGGGGGGGAAGGCGGCCACTTGCTCACACTGTTTACAGTGGGGGCGGGGAGCTGCTGACGTCAACTGGGGACATTGTCGGGTGATGATGCTCATGACACTTTGGCCTCAAGTTTTACAGACCGGGCGAGGCGGATTTTGCAAGATTTGGCACACTGTGCGCGCTGGCGCAGCTACTCCTGTTTCCCACCTCTGTCCCTCCTACCTGCACAAGTTGGAAAGAGGGAGGAAAGAAGGCGTGGATTGGGTTTTACACATCCGATTCACATCACACCAATCAAATGAGCCCCTCTCCTCGCCCTTAAATGCGCCGCATGAAGGCATAATGAGAGTTTACTCAATACACCATGGCAGAAGAGAGCAGCAGCGTCAGATGTCATAACATCCAGTTTCAGAGGCTGAAGTCACTCAGGGAGAACTTGACTAAGAAGGATGTGGTCATCAATATTGATTATAGTGAGAACTATAGTTGCAGGTATAGCAGGGAGGTGAAAGACACCCACTTTGGTGGGGGGAATGAGCAAGTGACAATACATACTGGGATCAAGTACCTGAGTGAAGGACGTGGCTCATCTTGATCCTGTGCTGAAGTCCGTCCGAGAGGAGCATCCAGCGGTCAGACATGTTCATTTCATTTCAGATGGACCCATCTTCCAGTATCGCAACAAAACGTCATTCTACCTGGCATCGATGGTGGGTTTGGGGTTTGAATACGTCACCTGGAACTTTACCGAGGCATCACTTGGCAAGGGAGCCCCTGATGAGGTGGGCGGTGCCCAAAGAACCTCGAAAATAGCACTGTGGCTTATGGGACTAACATCACAGATGCCAACACGCTTTACAAAAAACTGGAAGCGCATTCATCTGTCAGGCTATACATGGTGACGGAAGATGACATCAACTTGGGCCATGAATTGATTCCTCTGTCACTAAAAACAGTGCCTGGTACGATGAAGATACATCAGGCGGGTCAATGTGATGTGTTTAAACAGATCTCTTGTGTAGGACTAGATGTTAATATCCCTTATTGCACACTTGAGACGCTGCTAGACTCTGTGGGATGGTCAAGTGAGAGATGGCATCCTCTAGGTTATCAAGTGGGCGCCCTCCTTCCTTGGCGTTTCACTGATTGGCCCACGACACCTCCAGACGGCTCAGCAGTGAATCCTAGCGTCCCAGGTTCACCCCCTAAATGCCATCTACTCATTTGAGGGCCCAGGTCGAGTCCTTCCTCTTTATCCAAAAGCCACTGACTCCCGGTGGGCCTTCCCTCTCACTCCCATCTCTCCCATCTCCCAGAGTAGCCTGGATGTTGAGGTGGCTATGAACCCTCTGCAGCTGACTTCTACTGGTCGTACCTTTGCTGTCCAGCCTTGTTGTTGTACATCGGTTGTAAGCTCAGCGTACCTCAGCTTCTTGCGCTCTTAGGCATCCTCCACTGCACTCTCCCAGGGTATTGTCAGCTCAGTGATATACATGTGCCTGAGCAAGGCTGACCACAGCACAGGGTCTGGTCGCAGGTTGGTGGACGTGATCTCAGCTAGAAAGCAAAGCTTCTGGCCCAAGTCTGCCAGCAGCTTCCAATCCCGTGCCCTGCCTAGCTGCCCAGTGTCTGGTCTGCCCAGTGTCTGGTCTTGCCCAGTGTGTGTTGTTGCCTGCCAGCGGGATGACGGGGAAGGAAGGGCGTTGACACTTGTCCGTCGAGTTTCCAACACTGCTGCAAGACACCTGGTTGTGCTGCCAAGTGTAACGGCCTTGGGTGAGGCCGGTCTTGCAGCCCACCAAGATATGCTTGCTGGACTTGGATAGAATGGACATGTGGGGTCTTCACCATACCACTGGCTGAGGTTTTTGGGAGATGGAAGGACATCGTAGGCAGCCCTGATGGTAAAGCTTACCCTGACGGAGTGTCCTTGTTCCAGGCTGCAGTGCTGTCCACAAGACCAAGACCACTCCTCTCATGCTGCACTTGGCCAACAATGTCTTTGTGTTTTAGTGCTGCCTTTGCCTGCTCAGTTGCAGACAGATTCGGACAGATCGGAACTTCATAAAGGGTTGGTGGCCACATGAGGCGTGGAAGTAGTCCGAACTGCATGCACCAGAGCTTGAGCTTGCCAGGAAGCATGGTTCTGTCGATGTTCTCCAGAACACTGGCTACATCCTTCCTGAGCTGATCTACTTGCTCTTTGTCTTTGAGGGAGGCATCGTTCCATCGACCTTTGCTCTTCACAGGCTTCTCAGAAAAAGTCGGAATAGTCTCAATGCCAATGTAAAAGCACTGGTCTGACAGTTTCCCCTTGATGATGGAGATGATGATGCAGAACTCTTTCCTGGCACCATCACACAGGTATGTAAAACACTCCATGTTCATGTGTGTGTCTGTGTCTGTGTGTGTGATGTGTGTGTGTGCTGTGTGTGCTGTGTGTGCTGTGTGTGTGGGGGTGGGGTTCAATATTGTATGTGTGTTGAGTTCTTTGCAAGTGTGTTATTAAATGTTATGTGTCTACATGTTCATGTTACAGAACACAAGTTAATCTATTCATTAATCATAACTGAATAAAATGCGTTTCATATTTTGCAATTTGTTCTTACCAAGTGAAGTGTTAATAAATTCCATGTTGTATGTATGTGAATTGTATGTGTTTTTAATCAAACTGTTGTTAACCCCAGTAAAGTTATGAGCTGAGCGGAACTAATGTTTTTTTCATTGATTTTTATTAAAGTTATATTAATTTGTTTTGCAGCATGACTTTCAAAATATGTTGAGTAATCATGAAATATTGCAAAAAACATTGTTTGTAGATTACAGGGGTTGTTGTGGTAATGAGAGAAATCATTAAAAATTAAATAAACACATTTATGTAAAAAAAAAACAAAAAACAGTTTTTTCAGAGTTTCATATAATTCTCTACAGGCCAGTTAATAATTCATTTTTAAAAATACAAATAATTTATTTTTCTAAGGTTTTTGGTGTTTTGGATTGTTGCGGTGATGAGATTTTTCAAGGACTTGTTTGGTGAAATGTGAATAAAAATGTGATATAGTGTCAATATATGTTTCGAGATCAATAGTCCTGATTACCTAAGACCTTGTTTTGATGTTTCAAAAGAAAATTATCTTATTTATGCCTTTTTGAAATTTTCATGTTTGGAATCTTTGATGATGAAATCTAAATGTTCTGGATGAAATGAAATATTTAGCTAATATGCAAATTCACACCGCCGGTCACCGGAAGTACCAAAATCAAAGCTCAAGATGGTCAGACTGTGTTTGTAGAATCAAATAACAAGTTAAAACCAACTTATCGGGGGAAATGAACACTTTAACATACATTAGCATGATAATAACTACATAAAATAACAAGAAACATGTTTGGAGAAATTTTATTCGATGTGTACTTTGACTTGTTAGTGTCCTTTCGAAGGGAATCGCCTGGTTGTTCTCAAATACTTCCGGGCCGCAATTTTGGCCGCAATTCAGAATTTCAGCAGTGCATCATTGGTGACAGCGAGAGTATCCACCATAGAGCCACCACAGCACTCTGAGAGTTTGGTTTCTAACTCGTGTAGCATATGTTCCTTATGTTAGCATGTAAGCTATTCAAGTGCTGGAATTTGTTATTTACGTGACAACACCTGAACACAACACAGGCTCCGCTCCAGTTGTGTGTACAGTAGTGTGCTGCACTGCTGTGCAAGTAGCATGTTACACACTGTCCATAAGAATAACTATGTCAGGTAACAAAATTCATCGGACTCAGGTTGGGTTCAGACAGGAAAAAGCGGCCCAAGCCGCGCTCTAGTGTGCTCACCTGTAAGTGCATGCATGTGTTTCTGTGTTTGTATGTATGTGTGTGTGTGTGTGTGTGTGTGTGTGTGTGTGTGTGTGTGTGTGTGCGTGCATGCCGTGCACGATACAGAGAGCAGAGGAGATTTGTAAAGGCGCGACCATGTAGCGACAGAAATGACATGCCGTGGTGTAAATAAGACAAATAACGTAAGGCTATTTAGTTTGTTTAATAAAAGGACAGGATATAGACCTGTTCTACAGAAAAGGTAACCTTAAATGACTTCTGTTGTGATCTGGCGCTATATCGAAAATAACAAGGAGGGGCAGGGGTTGCCGTTGGGGGGGCGGAGCGCCTCCCTAATATAATGGTAGGTGAAACACTCCTTGTGGTTCTCAGTTCAGAGGACAAATAATAGAACCTTGTGGTTGTTGCCTAATTCTGTGGGCTAGAACCGTCACTGAACACAACCACATCTACACCAGCAACAGACCTCGCCCCGTTGACCTGTCAGTTCGTGAGTATTCATTCATATTTATATTTGTTCATGTTTTTTCTCTGAGTTTATACTATCCATTTTATTCATTTAAACATTCCTATACTTAACACTGTACAATCTATAATTATCTTTAGTCAGAAAGATAGTAATGAACAGGTGTGAATGCTCATATTTTCTGTAAGTATCTGCAAAACTATAATGTCCCAACATCAAAACAGCATCAGTGATCAACATCTGGATCTTAAAGTGTCACAAATAAAAACTGAACACAAAATGATGGAGAAGTGATGCTTATGGGGAATCTGTGCTCTAAAAACATTATGGTTCAAAGACAACGTGTAAGAGATTCACTGTGAAGGGTGGACCCAATTGGTGTCCTAGCCAGGAGAAGAACAGTAATAGCTCAGCCAGTATGTTCTGTCCCGCATCAACATCATAAAAGACAATGCCATAAAAATTAGTGGCTATGGTTAAATATTGCAATTTTTTAAACCACAAGCTGCTTTTTAAAGATTTTCTTTCAAACTAATGTAACTCTGTGGCCTTGTATAGTGATATGCATTAAGTCCTTAAATAATATTTTGTAATTTTATTACAGCAAATTAATGAATAAAAATGTTACAGAACTGTGAGGTAAATCTTAAGCAGTGTTCACACTGGACTTTTTATTTTTTCGCTGTCACTCGGTTCGCCCCTTTGATATCGCTTCATCACTCAGTTGCAATCGCTTGTCAATGTGGCAGAATTCAACAGACTCCTTTTTTTGCTTTGATGACATGATTGAAACGATCAGGGAATTTCAACTTGACAGTTGACAGTGACAGTATTTTCAGCAGCCATTTTTCGTCCTACCAGTATGGTTGACATTGTGTCTATCTGTTGTGGAAGTCCATAAAGCGCCGTAGACCCAAACCAAACCATCGGTTTTGGGTCCATAACATCCTCCAGATGCGCACCGATCTCGGGGAATACCACCGGCTCTTCCAGGAGCTGCGTCTGGATGCTGAGCACTTTCAGCGGTACACGCTGCTGACTACGGCCCAGTTTGACGGGCTGTTTGCACAGATCGGAGGCAGGATTGCCCGGTTGGACATCAACTACAGGTGCTCAATCCCACCTGCAACATCGAACCCTGGAAACATAGATAGGCTCCCAAATTAGACTGCTATTAGACTGCTAGACATTACTATTTTCAGATTAAGACATTACTTTGTTGCTAGCTAGCAAAAAACATTACTGGTTAGCTTAACAGCTGCATGTCTATTATGTTTGTCATGTTGAAATGCAAACAACACAACAGGGTTTTTAATGGGTCTTTTTTTTAATGGTTCAAAGTGTCACGTCTCGATCGGGCTGGACCCAAATGCAGCAGGTGGATAAGGTCACGGCGGAGTACGGGGCAGAGGGGGTCCGGTGTGGCGTGGCTGGCAGCAGGAGATCCTGGACAGAAACAATGATTAGTTCCAGCGGGAAAAAACAAAAGCAGGCAGAGGCTGGCTGGGCACAAAACAGCTAACTAGGAGCTAGACGTATTACTGTAAACGGCAACGATCCAGCGGAGACTGATTGTTGCTGCAGAATACTTGAAGGTGAGGATGATGGCTTGATAGCAGACCGGTGTGTTGATTACTGCTGGGCGGCCGGTGTGTTGATTGAGAGAAGAGAGGGGAGGGAGAGAACAGGTAGAGAGACAAGAACAAAAACACACCAGCCATACACCCACTCACTCAAATGACTGAAGAACAAAAAACAAAAGCACACACATACACACACACACACAGTATCACGGAGGACGGGTCGTGACACAAAGAATGAATAACGTTAGCTAACATTACTCAGCATTAGCTGGCGCTAACTACTTCCAACTGAAGGGGGAAAAGTATATTTTTAAAACTTACCATAGACTCCCATCTGTTTGGATATCTCTTGCCACAAAAGGTCCTGCTTATGAGTTTTCCTGTTGTCGTTAATTGTGTGGTCCCACAGGATTCTGTGGGACCACACCAGAACAATTAATTTGTCGGTGTCCACTGCCATCATAACATCCGCCGGTGTGGCAACAGCTGACCAAAGGAAGATGACCACTTCCGGGATTACGGCAGCCAATCAGCGTTGAGCTGCAAGCGACAGGACCCAGCGAAGTACAGCTCCAGATGGGATTTCTCACCTCAAGCGACGAGCGAAATTTTGCTCTCTCGCTCTGTCGCTGTCACTCAGAGCCCAAGAAATTTTTCTCCCAGGCAAATATACGCTCAATCGCCTGTTTGCATTGACTTTATATGTAAACTTGTCTCTAAAAAACAGGTCCGGTGTGAACACACCTTTACTCCATAGTAAGTAGGCTGTCTTGAGTTGATCAAGACAGCTTTGCAGTTGCAGAACAACATGGTATAGAGCCGCATTTTTCACAAACACATCTCTGTTGGCCATGGTGGCTATAAGTGGAAAACCCTAAACTTGAAATCGCCATGAGCCACAGTGGCTGACAGCTTTCTCCAAACTGTATGGTTCCATGTTGAACCTAAAGATTAGAGACCAAATCTTTAATCTTTCATCTTCTCAAATTACTGCATTTAATCAACATCTAAAGAAATATAGTGTAGATTGTGCATTTAATTTTTTAATCATTTTTCTGTGACTATTAGAATTGTGACTTTTTAGTTACTTATCCGGAAATAACAAAATCAAAATTAATTTGATAATGCAGTCCACCAAAATAAAAATAACTAAATATTCATTCTCGGAACCCATCAGCTGTATTCGGCCTACAACTGGGCTCTTCTTCCAGAGGCAAGATCACCGGGGTTTGCTTACATTCACTGAATGTAGAGTCTGTATATAGAGACTACTAAATATTTAGCCACAGTACTGCTGTGGACCAGGCCAGTTCACAATAAAACATACTCATGCATGCTACATGTAAATACATTTTGAATTTTACTGGCCACTCTTCACAAAAGTGGAAATATCTTAACAAAAAAAAAAAACAGGTCTGGCGCTACTACGCGCCCCGGCTGTATCTAGGCTAATGGCTAACATGCTAACTATTATTTTTATGTCACTAGTCACTTGAAACAAATTTAGGACGATAGGAGACAGGCTGAAATAAACCGAAATTTCCCTTTAAATTCATACAAAATAACATTAGTGAAATGATAACTAGTACTGTATTTATCATAGCCACACTAGTTTAATGATAAGTAGTAACTAAAGTCACCCAGTATGGCTAGGCAATAGTCAAGCAAAAGCAAAGGCTTACTTATGTCTTACTAAAATGGTTTTTGGCTCAGAATATTGCACATGACCTTTTTGAGATTCTCCTTGACCTTTTTGAGATACAACTTGCTGGTTCACGATTATGTTGGTTATCTATGAATTTGCTGGTTCACGATGATGTCTGTTATACGAATTGCTGGCTAATGATTATGTTGGTTATCTATGAATTTGCTGGTTCACGATGATGTCTGTTATACGAATTGCTGGCTAATGATTCTGTTGGTTATATATGAATTGCTAGCTCATGGTTATGTTGGTTATATACGAATTGCTGGCTCATGGTTATGTCAGTTATATATAAATTGCTGGCTCATGATTATGTTGGTTATAAACAAATTGCTGGTTCATGGTTATGTTGGTTATATATAAATTGCTGGCTTGTGATTATGTGGGTTATATGAATTGCTGTCTCATGATTATGTTGATTATATACAAACTGCTGGCTCATGATTATGTCAGTTATATATACAAATTGCTGGCTCATGATTATGTTAGTTACACATTTATTGCTGGTTCATGATGATGTCTGGTATACGAATTGCTGACTTGTGATTTTGTGGGTTATATACAAATTGCTGGCTCATGATAATGTTAGTTACATATGAATTGCTGGCTCATGATTATGGTGGTTATATAAGAATTGCTGGCTCATGATTAGGTCATTATATACGAATTGCTGGCTCATGATTATCTTGATTATATACAAATTGCTGGCTCATGGTTATGTCAGTTATGTGTGAATTGCTGGCTCATGATTATGTCAGTTATGTGTGAATTGCTGGCTCATGATTATGTGGGATATTTATGTATTGCTAGCTCCTGATTAAGTTGGTAATACACACATTACTCGCTCATGTTATGTCGGTTACATACTGCTGGCTCACAGTTATGTCAGTCATACGAATTCCTGGCTCATGATTATGTGGGTTATATAACTTCTGGTATATAAATTTTCATTGTTGGTACACAAATGAACAGCGCATGGGAGCAGCTTGGCTTATAGTTCTTGTTTATCCTGTCAACAAGAATACTGTAAATTTTGTGAAAACAACTGCATCCCTCTAACCCTCGGTTGAACCACAAGCTGTGTGGTTTAGGCTCTGTCTGTTTGGAGTCTGAAAGGTGCTTAATGTCCCTTTGGATTCATATTTTTTATATATATTCTCATACATAGGCCTATATTTAAAATCTGTCTTTAATTTTGTCATCTGTCTGAATTGAGGGCCTAGTATAGAACATGTGTCATTCTAAATTTATGATTTGCAATATTAGGTTATAGAAATAAAAGTGACTTGACAATTAGGGGTTAATTGTGCCATTTTTTTCTGATTGTATTAAATGCAGTACTTGAAGAGAAAATGATGAAAATTATTTTTATTCTCCACCCTGACACACATCCCAGACCCTCCCTCCATCCCCTCTATCCATCACACCTCCTCAGCGGTGAAATGTCACCACAGCTCTTTCACCCTGTGACTCATCAGCACTGTGACAGGTTGACATTTGGCTCCTTCGTCATAACCCTCATCTGCAGCTTCTTATCTTTTAATACAGCAGGCTGGCCACACTCTGTTATTCCACCTGTGTTATCAGGCTATGAATAGGATAAACATGTACAGAGACAGGAAACACACAGCATTCTCTGAGAAGCCGGAGCTTCACACAGGAATACCTAAACATACAATGGTATGGAGACGTCAAAAAATCAAGAACAAAATACAGACAGAGATTAGCTGCTGTAGATGGACATGGACCCCACCCGGTGGCCCCACAACTGAGGCCAGGGAATGTAAATTCAAACCAGTATGATCAAAACTAAGAAAAGGATGACTGTGGATGGATGTATACATCATCATAACTTACAACCTATTTCACGGGTTATTGATTATATGTTTATTCCTGTCTTCACTGTCAGCACTGACCTCCTCAATTATACTGTCAGCAACACTGTAAAGAGCCATTTGATATAAACATAACAAACAAGATTGAACTTCTACATAGAGTAAACATGAGCTGCACATTTGTAATTGTTTTGTTGTTGCAGTCACTTCAATCACATTCAAAATCTCAAAGTTGTACTAGGACCTTGTTTTGCCCAATGGATTGTTTGAAAGTCTTATAACAGCTGTAAGGATGTAACTATCAGCTAAAAGCAAGTGGCAGCTTTTAGAGCTAAAACATCAAGCCAACACATGGATGCCAAAAACTGCAGGTCCTAAGATTGCCACTGGAGGCTGGTTCCAGGCGAAAGTCAATTCCCATGGAACCCTATGTTAAATGCCAAACTTTACAATGGAAATAAACATGTTTACAGCCTGGTACAAAAAATGGGTTTTATCTCGTGTTTGGCATTGAAAATCTTGTATCTCTCAGGCTCCCCCCTACAGTATTAATTAAAGCAAAAGAAGATCACACAAGTCAAAACAAAATGAGAATCTACACATAAAATAGTGCATGTTAAAATAAGGGAAAATATAACTTGAATAAAATATAACATAAAGGAATTTAAATTAGGCAGTAGTAACATATTTTTACAACAACTTTAAGGTAGAAACCCTTGTGTCACAAACATAAAACAGGCTGTGCTAAGCAAACGCTGCCTCAACTGGTTACTTACAACGCTGTGCATTTTTGGTCATTACCTTACTCAGATGACTTGCCCTGCATGGAATCAGCTAGGGTTACATAGCCCAGACAGTAGCTGCTGGTAGCCAGTCTCAAGCAGACTTCCAAATGATCATCAGTCATGGTGGAACGGTATTTGGACTTAATAATCTTTATGTGGGAAAACACTGACTCAGATAAAAAAGTGAAGCGAAATAATGCAGTCAAGGAGGTAGCACATTTCCTCATGTTTGGGTACTTTCCCTCTGTGAGTAAGTCCCAGAACTGTCCATGAGCTTAGGACTTTGACAGAATGTCAGCTCGTAGTGTCAAAATCTCATCCTCCCTCCAGAGGAGCTCAGGTGAAATTGCTATGCAATTTTTAATGCCAGTTAATCAATCTCAACATCTTCCCAAAATGGGTAGCACGTAAAGCAAAGTCTTGAAGTGTCTGTCAAACTCTGACAGACAATTGTCAATCTGCTCTGTATAGTGCACACTGTCAAGTTGCGCACATGCCTTCCATTGCGTCTCCAGCTCTGATGTGAGGTTTTACAAGTTCCCCAAATCATGGCGCTGAGCTCTGAGGACAGATGTTGCATTTTTCATTAGAAAGCATTAACTGAGCTGATCCTATTGACCACGATTTTGTCTTTTCCTTGCAGCTCTAAATTAAACTCATTCAACATGTTGGTCATATCAGTTAAAAATGCCGAGTCCAGCAGCCACTGATCGTCATTTCTTTGGTTCTATTCTGCATGTTTAGCGACAAGGAGAAACTCTTTATCTCCGGAGAGAGCTCTCCAAATCTTTTCAGGAAATTCCCCTGACTAAGTCATCTCATTACAGTGTGTAGCAACAACTCAGTGTGGTCGCAGTCAGCCTTCTCCAGATGCAACAGCCGTCTTTGAAGAGATCTAGCTGGAATAGAACAGGCGATCTTTGTTTCCATATCCATTATCTCTTTAATGTTTAGCATTTTTGCACATACTGCTTGTTGCTGTATTATACAGCAGTAATTAACGAAGTCTGGGAAAGCATTGCCCTCCCTGCACTGCAATAAACCCATTCAAGCGGCCAAACATTTCACCGTCCATGGTGATTGACACCACTGGGAGCTGGGTTTTCTCAATAAAGTTTTTGAAAGACTGAAAAATGTCCTCCTGTATTGTTAACAGCTCCGCTTATGCAGTCATATCTGTAAACACCATCCGAATAGAAATGCACAACTGGGCTGTTTCACTTACATCTCAGGGTCCGATGTTAAGGTTTTTTCCTACTTGCCCTGCCGGGCAAGTACTTCTCAAATCTACTTGCCCCATCTAAAATCTTACTTGCCCTGCTTAAGAGGTTCTTTTTCTGGCTGTGTGGTGCATATTTTCGCTCATAACTTATATCTTGCGTCAGCAGAGACGATCAGCCAATGGAGGCAGCAGCACATAAAAAAGCAGCACACTGAAACTGGCCCCTCCGAGGACAGAAACAGGAGGAAATACACAATGTTTAGGGCAAGGCCACTTTGGCCTTTGATAAATACAAATTTATTGGGGCATCGCAGCCAAAATGTGGGGCAACAAGGCCAAAACCAATGGCGCAATAACAATATGTGCTAATTACATTGAATGAAGACAAAACAATATACTGTATGTGTTGAAAAACAGTACTGAGTTTATTAAAACTGGGTGTGCATGACTGGGGATATATTTCATTTCTTGTTTTGATTCATGTCCTTTATTTTTTAATTCTTTGTCTGCTGGCCCGCCGGATATTTTTACTTATTCGGGCAACCGTTAATGTCGGACCCTGCATCTGTAGACTAATCCAATTGCAGTGAGAAACACTCGCAATCCGCGATATCCATCCAAAGCTGCTGTGTCAAATCCTTGGCCATGACTTCACAGTGCCGTGTAACTGTATTTCTTTTAGCTGGAGAGCTTTGATTGAAAATAAATTTCCGGTTTGTCACAAAATAACGAGTCAGCACCTTCAAAGAAGGCCTCTTTTGTCATCTCTCCATCTTGGAAGGACTTCATGTGCTTAATGATGGAGTGACTCAACAGGAAGGATGCTTCAGTGGCTGCCTTCACTTTTGAGGTTAGCTGTCCAGGCAGCTATGATTTTAGTTCTTTCACCTTTCTCTTTCTCAGCTCACTTTTCAGAGGGAAGTCAGTGTCGTAGTTTTTATGAACAGTCCAAAAGTGCTGCTTCCCTTCTTCGGAACAATGATGGTAGACTGGCAGATCAGACAAATGCACTTCGAATATGACATTGTGAAAAGAAAGTGCTCCTCCCAGTCTGGATGTAAGTGGTAAGTTTTTGGTTTCTTACTTCGTCCAGCTCCCCCACTCATTTTTATACCCTTTCTTTAGTAGAAATGAATGAGAGGGTTAACTAGGTAATTAGCTCGCTGGAGTTTTGCAGTAGCTCGTGTGGTTAACTACGCATGTGTGGTGACCTGTGTGTTAGAAAAGATGAGATCTCGGACTGGCTGCCCTTTACGTCATTCAAGTGGCAAATGCCATAGTGAAGATGGATGTTAGGCTAACATCTATTTAATTTTTGGATTGCCATGCGATCTACCCACACTAGCTTTGCGATTGACCGGTCGATCACGATTGACGTATTGGGCACCCCTCATATAAGATGTAGATGTGTTATTCTGTGCTCTACAAGATGGTCGTAATCTAAGATCCTGAGATTGATTGCTTTTGTCTCCGCCTGCGTACCAGAAACTTGTGATATTTACCTCATTAGAGGAAGGGTTTCGCTGGGGGAATATCACTTTATTCTCCTGATTCTTATTCCTTCTTTTCTTAGGTATGTTTTTGCAGTTTAATTACTCATTAATATGTCAACAGTTTTCAAAAGAGTTTGTGTGACATTTTGAGAAAATTAGAAGTAGATTTTGGAGAGTGTGGTAAAGTGTGCCTATGTGAGGGCCGAGAGTTACCTCCATTTTGTGTAAACCATGAATTCACTGGTACAGATATTATATAGGTATCAGTAATATGTTTTATGCACTTTAGTGACTTTTGTAGGAGTTTATTGATTTGAAAATGTGAGTAATATTTGAGAAAGCAGGAATTTGTGTCAGGTAAATACTGTGCATGTTGTAGCTGAAAAAGTGGTGTGTACTCCACAAGAGCTTAGTTGGAAAATCTATTTTTGTATAGCATTTAATGTTCTCGCTGAGGAAATATCATGTCACTCTTCTTGTTTGCCCTTTTTCAGGGGCGTAATAGTCTTTTCTTTCTTCTCCTATCTGTAGCCTTCAAACTACCTCATTATACATCTGATTATAAAAAAATATTTATTTTTAATCTCCATCCTCTACTTGCTTGCACTGGTTCAGTGTGGGGTTTTGGCGCCCCAGCAGAGGCGATGTTTTCCCAGCTTCCTCCACACCGTGATGAATCGATTGAGAATCTGAAGAGCTTTTATCTCATGCTGTGCTTTTGGAGAAAGTCCTGTTGGAGCTCGCCAGCCTCCACAGGGGATATTACTGTACTCTTCCTTTCTTCCTGAGGGAGAAACACTTTAAAGGAGCTTGAGCAGCAGTGAGACGTTCACTTTACATATCGATATTGTAGGAGGTCATGTCAGCTTTTGACATGGAAGATAAGATACTATGGACTTTATTAATCCAGAGGGACACCGTTGTGCAGCTGTTGCAATACAATGTAGGAAAGAGTGCAAATGCCAGAAAGGTAAACAGGTTATCAGTACGTTTCATAAATGAAGATGTCAATGGTAATGTGCAAATCCAAGACAGAGCAGAATAGGAGGCTGGAGCACTTAAGCCCTCCACGTCTCTGCTGTCCGTCTCCCTGTATCAATGAAGATACACTGTAGAAAAGTTAGAAAAAAAGTTAAAGTTAGAGACAGGAAGAAATGACTTCCTGTGGCGTTCTGTGTGGTGCATTGAGGTATTATCAGTCTGCTGCTGAAGGTGCTCCTTTGCATGACCAGTACATCATAGAGAGTGTGAGTCATTGTCCATGATGCTTTGCACCTTGGGGTGCCAGTAACTCAAACATTTCAACACATCACAGGTACTTCCCATTTTACATGGAATTTAATGTTATTTTAATGAATAGTGTGTTTCCTCTTTTCTGGATTTGATTCACTTTTAATGAATCCACAGTAATGAGCTGTGTGCATCTTGTTGCTGGTCTGCATCAATCATGGCTGAGAGTAAACAGCATTTTTCCAGTTTAAGGTTTGTGTTGACAATCATCACTCTTCTTAAATGGTGATCAGTCATTCTGAGACCAAAGAATGTCATTAGATGAAGTGTCAGACTGATTCTTCAGGTGATCTGATGAGAGCTGGCAGGTGAAAAATAGCCTCTCAGATGTTTTTGAGCTGAAACCCTGTTGTTGGTTTGATTTACTGTAACACATTAAAGAAAGACCCAGCTGCTAATCTGTTCCGCTCTTTCTTTAAAAGAGGCGGAGGAGTGCGATGGTTGATTAGTCTGGGCTGCCTAATTACCCACGCTGCACTGCAGGCTCATAAATGCTGCAGCCTCATCGGCCGTGACTTGTCTTGTTTGGTGTTTTTTGCGACGACTTGCTGAGATCAAGCTGCAGAAAACACAGAGCAGCATTAACATCTCATTAAAGGCCCAGAGGACCTTAATGAGAACAGTTTACACACCAAAGAAATGTTAAATGTTTCTACTTCTTCACTCATCTTCTAATTGGTTTCATGTGCAGATATAAGACCAATAAAAGTAAGTTTTAACTAAAACCAAAATGAAGGACATAGTATATAGATATCTTTTAAAAACTACAGTATGACCATTTACTTTATCATGTATCACGTGTTATGCCCCCAGATAGTGTGTTTTATTACTAGAAAGACAGTTCATTGTGATTCGTTCATTTTTTAACCATAGCAACATGGGAGCAGTGCATTATGGTAGACAGGAAGTAAAAATTCACCATGCGGTGATCAGCTCATGTGTAGCGCATGCAGTCGTCACCTCCGCGATTAACAAGCTTTTCTTCCTTCTTCCTCTTTGCTAAGGCAATGTCTGTAAGTATCATTCATCTAGTAATATGAAGTTATCAAGCAATTTTGAGTTTGTGCGAATGTGGAAACTAAGTAGCATGCTAATTTGTTGCAAGGCTAAGTTAGCTATACTTCACTGCTACTTGCTGTTTTTGGTTAGGTTAGTTGTATTTCATCATATTAGCTACGTGGCTAGGCTAGCTCTGATCACTTAGATACTGTTGTAATATTTTGTTTGTTTAATAATGCAGATTGTATTGCATTGTGTTTACAGTTTCACAAGATTCCCAGTAAACTTCATGGAAATTAATCATCTGTGTCCTGGAGTTTTTTGGGAGTGTTTAACTGATTTCAAAGATAGCCCATGACATCACGCCTGTCTAGAAAATCTTAAGTTTAACAGTTAAGATCTGGTATTCTTCTACTGGCAACTAAAGTAAAGAGATTCAAAAATACTATGGAAGAAAATGTACTGAACAAAATTTAAATGTAACCTTTTTTTTGGCTTCCATTTTTCACAGGTGTAAGATCTAAGACTTTTTCTTGCACTCAATAGATATATTTCTCTCAAATTTTGGTTTCAAGTTTGTTAAAATCTGCAGAAGTGAGAACTTCTCCTTTTCCAAGTTAATCCATCCACCTGACAGATGTGGCAGATCACAATCTGATGCAAATGTGCAGTTTGATCATTTGGTTGTGGACTTTCCATGTGGAGACGTGATGTGCAGGGTACCCTGGGTGTGTTGGTTGTTGACGTTCTGTGACACCATGTCAACTTCAGCCTTGTCTGTTTTTAAAATGCATTTCTGTTCTCACAGGAATTGTACAGTTTGCATACAGTCTCATTCAATATAAATGCCTACACTGGCATATGCATTGACATGGACATAATGATTTCCATAGATAGATAGATAGAGTCTGTATTCGATCGTGACGATACTTAAAACAGATGGTAGCTGTTTCGACACAAAATCTGGTACTAAGGCCCATAATAATAGTGTGCACTGGGACCATCCTAACTACTGTATGCTACTGACCTGACCTGCTGCACCCGCTTACTCACCTGCTCCTCATTCCCTCTTATTACCTCAGTAGTGTAAATACCAGCCCACTTCCAAGAGTCCTCCTCGAGATATTTCAGTCATGCTTAAAGTGGTGAACTGACTGGCTGACAGCATGGCTTGAAACAAAATGACAAGTAACTGAGCACAGACATCAATAATTAATAACCTAGATGACTTTAAAAGACAAACAGTGGATTAAGTTACATAAAACATATAAAATAACTACAGGGGGTGTGACTCATGAAGAGTCTATACACTTTGCACTGCAGTATTGCTGATACGATACAAGGATTCTTTGCATATACACCAACCCCCTAAAACAAACTATGGCAAAAGCATGTTTAGCCTGATTCAGTTAACTGTACAGGAAATCCAATTATGGCTTTGTCAGCACTAATCCAAGCCCGGTCACTGGCGTCCCTGATAGTGTTGTTTGCCAGGGAATTACTATGGAACCGCACCAGCTCCAATCAAAGCTCTGACTCCTTTAAAGCCCTTGTTGATGCTGCACATTAACAAGACCACAGGCGTTCATTTGGCAAACACAACCTTTGGAGTGTGCCTGATGTGAATGCGAGTGGGTAGACATGAGGTTGGCAAACATTTGTCATCCCGGCCGGTTGGTTTGTTTTCCCCCCAGAAGAGCTCGAACACGGTGGTTTTTCTGTTGTGAGTCTTCCTGTCGGGGTGGTTTCCTCTAGCCTTCTCGGGCCTCCCTGCTGTCAGTCACATATGAAGATGTATGCATAATTAGTGTTTTCTTAGGGCTGAATCTACTAATAGATAGGAGAGCTGGGACACTCAGCAACAGACTGTTGTGAGACATAAACCCTCCAGGCTGCAGCCCTAACAAGGAGAGGAGGGCAAAACATGCAGACACACTCAGTCACTTTTCATGTACAACTCTTTTATAAAAATATAACTCGAACATATTTTTTTACATTTCACCAAACTGCTAATATTTAATAATTAATGTATTTTCATTCTAAAGTACTAATAATACTAATAATAATACTAAATAATTCAGTATCTGACCAAATGTCTTCCCTTCTGTTCCTGGGTATTGACATTTTAAAAAGTGTTTTTGAAGAACATTATGATGTCACACTGAAACCAACCTTTGAACTTTTGGATATAAAATGTCATCACTTCATCATCATCAGGCATTTGTGTAAAAATTTGTCCTAATTAATGGATGAATTCTTGAGGTTTGGCTAAAAACATGATTTGTGAGGTCAAAGTGAACATGACCTTCAACCACCAAAATCTAATCAGTTCATTCTTGAGTCCAAGTTGTTGCCAAATTTAAGGAAATTCCCTGAAGGACTGTTTTGGATGTTGTGTTGATGAGAATGAGATAGATGCAAGGTCACAGTAATGTAAGTGGACATCTGTTTTTTAAGAAATCCCCGTAAGTTCTCGAGAGCGAGTGCACAACAATGACAGGGTGCAAGGTCTCAGTGACCTCGCCCTTTGACTTTTAACCCCCCCCCCCAAGTTTTGTTCGTTTTTTTTATTTATTGTGAACTGTACGTTAATATAACTTAAGTAATGTTCATGTTCTTTATTGCAAATGCATTTGGTTAATAATTTATAAAATCCAGACATATTTTTAGGAAGTTTTTGAAATGTTTCTTCAGTAGTTTTTGAAAACCGAGCTTTGAACTGAACCGTAAGTCAAGGGGGCTCCAGCAAATATCTTGCCTAGGGTTCCAAATTGGTCAGGCACGGCCCTGCTGAAGAGGAAGCACGGATTAGCCCCGTTTTCACTACACGCAGATTCACTTGCTACAGGGGCGAGAGAATAAAACCTGAACAGCCAATCAGAGTGATCTCTCTCACCAACAAGCCCCGCCGCCGATTCAACATGCTCAATTGGCCAAAAAGTCGCCGAAGTGCCGACGGTGCGGGACACACCGCAAAAACTAGGTCGACAAGGTTAAAGGTTAAGGTTAAAGGTTCCTCACGGGGTGTCCAGCTGGCTTCTTCAGACTATAGCAGAAACTGAATTACCTCATCATCTACCCTTTAACGTTCGGGAGTAGGCATCAGTGTGTCAGTTGGTTTTGGCGTCAGTGTGGCTGCTGGTCTTAATGGTGCAGGTTGGCCGACTGTAGTGTCAGCAAATGCTGTCACACTGTTGCAACAACCCAGTGCCTCAGGTCAACACACCTGCCACTCCTGTATGCCCCAACAATGAGAGACCACATCATGTTGTCCTCCCATGAGTTTATTCATTTCTGGATAATTGGAAGCATATGGTTCCATTCCCTTTACTTTTACTTTTATTGCTGTCATTTTCTTTTTTGTACGCATCTACAAGTGTGTTCCATGTCATGGACACCTTATCAATGCAGAGTGACTGTGTGAGATAGCTGCCCAACTTTCCATAGTTCCCTTTAATTGGCCTTGAGAGATTTCAGTCCTGAATTCAAGTCTTTCAGGGTTTTTGGGAGACCTTAGCTTTCAGTCATGAAGTGCTGAGGTCAGTAATAAACAGTGTTTGGTCCTTGCTGAAGCCCTTATTTGCTGGCACAGATGATGGTAATGGGCTGGATGCAGGATCAATGTTCTCCTTGCAGCTGTTTCCCTTGGCCTTTCAAATTAATCTAGAGCTGGAAAATGATTTAAATATTTTTTTAGGCTATTATCTCATTTATGCACATAGCATCAACAGAGAGACTGAAGGGAAGGAGCAAGGGCCACTTTGTCAGTGTTATATATATTTAAGTCTTGTACATGCCTGTTGTCGCTATATTTTTTGAAATACATCTGTCACCTGAATCCAGGTGTTGTCTCAGTGACACAAATTAGATTACACATACCAAGGAACAGCAATGTGCTATGATCCATCTCACACACTTGTAAACAAATGCTCACCTGACACAGTCAAGCAGCTCTGTGTCCCACACATGCAGCACAGTGCTGGATTGCATATGCTAATATCATTCATCCCACAGACTGATTTAGCATAACACATGCAACATATAGATCGATGTTGCACTGTAGACTAATAAACAGAGAGATTAAACATAGAAGCAGCACCATATCTCTTAGTGTTGCTGGAGAAGAGTGTGAGAGAGGAACGCTGCACATTGGTATGTGCAATGTAACACAACTTGACCCGATATCAATATAAACTGTATTGTTTGAATCTATATCTTGCTTGAAAAAATATTGATATATTGTATGTAGTCATTAGATTACCCAGCCCTACCTCTAGTAACCTTTTTTTCTTACTACTGCACCGCTGCTTGCTCTTTT
Source organism: Epinephelus cyanopodus (assembly GCA_026686955.1). Classification (NCBI taxonomy): domain Eukaryota; kingdom Metazoa; phylum Chordata; class Actinopteri; order Perciformes; family Serranidae; genus Epinephelus; species Epinephelus cyanopodus. The sequence goes on from CM048914.1 coordinate 7,498,861, forward strand.
TTCTGGTTCTTCAAACTGAGCGCTGTCATCTTCTGTGTCTCTCTGCCATATAGCTGTAGTTTCATTACAGTGGAAACAATGTTGTCTGCAGAGTCCCATTCGGCCTGCGATCACTGTGGTCTAGACTGCTGGGCCTCTTCTCTGCCGTCCCCTGTGAATCCGTCGCCAGGTACACTGGGGGAGATATGCACATGGTCAGTGATCACATGATGCAGGCGCACTCCCCTGGACTGCAGGCAGGTGTAGGACTGCTCCCCAGTTTCATTGTTTCCCCCAGTCTTGTGCCGCCGCCGTTTTCTATGTCTATCCTTGCTTCCTTCTCTTTGCTCTTTCTTCTGTCTGTCTGTGTGACTCCACTTTTATCCTGACGGCCTGAAGCTTTGCTCCACCCCCTTTAATTGCCTCCACACATGTGTTATCCTTTACCTGATGGCTGTGGCCAAGCCAAAATCCAACAAAGACTACTCACTAAAATTTAACACAATGCATGCAAGAACTGAATATGATTCCATCAAAACAAACTAAATATAAAACATACAACACAAACAGCTACCAAAACATAAAGCCAATTATATAAGGCGCAACTCAGAACATAACTGTAATAAATCAAATAAAAGCCTTGACAGGTGGCAGCCTCGTGTGTTTTTAAGTTTCATCAGATTTTCTGGTTTAGTCAGACAACTCAAATTTGAAATGTTTATTTGAACAGCAGTTAAAGTTTGGTGTCTAGACTGTGGCCTCAGCACTCCCTGCAGATATGTCAACATAAGATATTGGGGAGTGATGATTAAATATTTCCCCCCAAGCTCCAGCCTGCAGGTGGATGCTGGGGTGGAGGTTGTGCTGAAAGAGCAGGCAGCACTACGGATGCTGGGATGTTGGGTGATTTGCAACAAATGCTGGTTGAAGAATGGGATGCTTTCCCACAGCAGTGTGTGACCACACTGGTGACCAGCATAAGGAGGAGGTGGCAGGCTGTTGTGGCTGTGTATGGTTCTTCCACACCCTACTGAGGCTCCTGTTTGTTAAATGAATAAATTGTTAAATTTTTCATGGGTGTCAACCCACATACTCAATCTGCTGCTCATCCCACAAATGCATGTTCCTTACAAATGTGGCACCATTTAAAAGGGAAATAAACAGGCTTTCCAACAGTATAAGAGTTATTGCCAAGAGGCATTGTAACAACAAAGAAATAATCTACAAATTTCCTTACTTTTTGTGCTTAGTTTATTTTCTCTCAGAAGAACCTCAGCCCCATAAATTACCTGTTTAACTGCACCACTGACGGATGACCAAACATCAGAAGTAGGAGATCAGTTCTATACTGATTTTTTTGTTTGTTTTGTTTTTACCATCTTAAAACATTTCCAAAGTTAGATCCATCCTGTCTCAGTCAGACACTGAAAACCTGGTCCATACTTTCATCTCCTCAAGACTAGATTACCGTAATGCCCTTCTTGCCAGACTCCACAAAGAGACTGTGGGACAGCTCCAACCTATTCAAAATGCTGCAGCCAGAGTACTCACAGGGATGAGAAAAACAGAACATATTACTCCCACACTCAAAACACTTTACTGACTTCCAATTAGATACAGCATTTATTTCAAAATACTCCCCACTGTTTACAAAGCACTTAATGGTCTGGCTCCTCAATACAGTTCTGACCTGCTCACAGCCTACATACCCCCCCGAACCCTCAGATCATTAGACACTGGTCTCTGTGCCCATGATCCAAAATAAATTTGTTGAGGGTGCATTCAGTCATTATGGCCCCACTCTCTGCAGTCAAGCTTAAGACCTACCTGTTCACCCTGGCCTATTAATAGTTGTGTCTCTGTGTGTCTATTTGTCTCGCTCTTCCTCTCCTCTCTGGTGTTCTCTTTTGCGGATGTGTGATTGGGTATGTCTGTGTGGGTGGGTGGGCTAGGGACGAAATACTCTCAAGAATGAATTTGTTTTTATTCACACATGTTTGCAAAAGCACATTGAGATTACTTTTTATAGAACGTGCTATATAAATAAAATTTGATTTGATTTGAATTAATCACTCAAGACAAGCCATCATCAGTTAGCCATCATCAAGACACACCTTAAAGCAGGTAGCCCTGGTGTAATGGAAATGCAAATCCCTGCTACACTGGGCCCAAAACAAACCAAACCAGCCAAGCCAGCCCATGACAATTGAAAAAAGGGTATGGCCTTAATAACCAACCAAGACCTGAGCTGAAAGAACATTTCTTGTACATAAATGATAAACAAATGTCTTATATGTTGTCTTTTGGGAAAAAAGTATTTCTTATCAATTTAGATTTTGCAGAAGTGTTTCTAGTAAGCTCCTAAATAGAAATTTTGGTCTTTGTTGATTTTTTTTCCACACATAATCACACATTCAGCACATTGTTTTACCCTCTTTTTGAAAAGTGCTCAGACAAAACCTTTGTAAAACATGGAAAATATTAATTGTATGTGAAATTTTTATGTACTTTGAATTTGGAAAATGTGAGGCTTCATGCTGTTGTGCCATCATTTTTTTTTTTTGTTCAAGAAAATATTCAGGTGAAGATAAAAAAAAAAGTCTTTTCAGTTTTAAATTTTATATTTGGGAGCTTTACCTTTTAAATTAGATCATGCATGTACATGGACTAAAAATGGAACAAGAACAGCAATCAATCAATTAACTCTGGGTATGCCATGGATAGGTGCTTTAGGTGCATTTAACAGGACCTTAGAGAGTTTTTAAACAGATATCAAACACACAAGATACAATGTAAATTTGGAAAGTGTATAGTTTTGAAGTTGTTGAAAGGCACATTTGACAGAGGCACACTAGCAGTTCACCCCTGCTCCAGTCTCTGTGCTCAGGTAAACATGTTTCAAACTGAAAGCACAGAGATGAAAAAGAAATAATCTCCTTATCAAACTTATGATAAGAAAGTAAACAGTTTCCCAAAATGTCAGAGTATTCCCTCAAGCCAGTCAGTTACAGACAAGGAGAAATTATCTAAAGATGCAACGTAGCTAACAGCGTCTAGACTTAATGCTGCACAGCTTTCATCCACAGTGGTGTTTTAGAACTGCTCCCCACACATGCAAAAGAGGGTTTCCAGTGGAACCGTGAACAGCAGCAGAGGTAGACATGTTCGCTGTTTTCCTTCACATAACCTGTTGTCAGCAGCAGCAGGGGGCGACCGAGGGACACAGTGAGAGGTTTATGGTTGTTGAAAATTGTCCAAAACACAGACTGGTAGTGATGCTCCTGGGCCGAGTAGAAATAATGAGAACATCTGGTCCTGTTATTTCCCCCAATTTACAAGTGAATGAGTCGTGGCGGCCACTCGGCTGTCGCTGCACCCACCTGAGCGCTCCCATGAAGCCACTCTCAGCTGAACTGCCCCCTTGAGAATTTGCCACCACCGCAGCCAGACGAAATGAATGTTTGTCATGTTTCATAACAGACGTGTTTGTTTGTGTGAGACTGTTCTCTTATGAATGAGGCTGTCATGTCAGAAAGGCTTTTTTTTAAAAAATTTGTTTAGCAACACATATCCTTGAATAGTCGTGACACATTATTATGAGAAGGTGATGACTTGTCTTATAATAGCTTGCATGACGTCACTTTGCTTTATGTAATATCACAACTTAAGGTCATATCCTGATTACAGCAGATTTGTCATACATACTACACCTCTAAAATGACTTGGGAACTCATAGCTCATTGCTTTAATAAAGTCTAGAATCCACTGTTTGTGGTATTAAGAGGGGTTGCATATCCGAACTATGAACAGTTTTGTGCAGCCTGTCAGGCTAGACTGCTTATAGTTGATGAAGACGTTTTGGTTCCTCATCAGAATCAGTGAGCTAGTGGCCCATTTTTTGTCAACAGCTGTCTCATTTTTCATCAAAGACACTTCAACTTCATTTTATCTTTTCTAAACATAAGCTCCCAATTGATGATTTGTTTAACCCTTAACATGATAAAGCACCCCTCCTTTTTATTGGTCCCCATAAAAAATCTACCGAATAGTTGTCAATATTAAACAAAAATCATTTAAAGTTACAATAGCGAAGATCTTTCTTGTGTTTTCTTTGGTGGCACCTGTGGTGATAAGCTGTAATTGCAGTGTGCATGTTTAATATCCAGATTCTAATACTTCAAAAGCAAGGGCTTTCATCAGTGGGCCATAGGCTCAATTACCATTGTGTATCCTCATTCAGTGAAAGGTAGTGACCTAAACTTTCATTTAAATGGAAATCATTATGGTAATCAATTTTTAACTTTAATTTATCACTTTGTATTGATGTAGTTTCTGACAATTGCATCCCCCATGCTTTTGTCTGTCTCTTCAAATAAAACACTTGAGGTGACCCCACACTGGCTCCACCTGTTGCTTTACATAGTCAGTAGCCTATGGGATATGTAGTCCAATTTAGAGCACTCTTGAAAAGAGTGTATCTGGATCAGGGTGATTCAATCTAATGTTGCTTCAAAAAACAGGTACTAAAGTAAACTGGATTATCTGATTCTGGATCACAAAACTTGGGATTTCGAAATCCAGATCATTCTGATCCAGATTAAATTTGTTGAACAACTGGGCCCATGTTTTAAAGAAAACTATGTGATATGGCCCAAAGCATATGACTTTTGTTTTTCTACTAATCTCCTGTTTTGTTTCCACTATTGAGCTCCACCTTGACAATTTTGTTTTGTTTACTTTTTAATTTTATTTTTTAAGGTTTGCTGTAAATACATATTATTTCTGGTACAGTTGGCAGCTGAATGTACAGGTAAATTTATGATAAACACAGCTGGCAGCAGAAAAAACAATACAGTATGTTCTCACACTGAACTCATTAAATACCGCTGAGTTGTCAGTGACTTCAGCGTCAGAGACAAATGCAGAGAGGCAACTTTTGCAGCTGCATGATATGCGCCGAGTGCTCCAGTTTTTAGGCAGCAGGCAACAACCTGAGTTGTCAAATACCAGTGCTTTGTAGGTTAATGTCGGTGTCAAATGTGGATGAAGCAAGACACCCTTTGTGGCTGTATGATACACCACAGTTGCAACAGTTAATAAATGCCACTGGCAAGAATTATAATATAAAGAGCAACAGCGTCCATATAGGGCAGGCAGGCAGAAGGGGAGGTGGATAGGTCAAGCACCAGACTTCCATGGGAGCGCCCACTGCTTGGTTCCCTTGTGAACCATGATGTGTATTTCTCAACCTTACCACGTGCTTTTGTTGCCTAATCTTAAGGAAATCAACCTAAAACCTGAACTGTTTTTCCAATGTTGTAAGTTTATTTTGAAAAAGACTGTATGAATCTAATGAGCAGAAACTGAAACATTTCCTGTGAAAGTGGAAGTGTATTTGGAAAAGACACAATGCATGTAATGATTGACACACCATCCCTGAATGCCATAAACAGACGCAAGAGGGTGCAGAGCGCATGATATTTTGACATGCATGTCCACTAACAAAACTGCAGTAATGTTTTGGTGTGTAACATGCTCAATTCCTATATAAACATGAATACAGATATAAATACAAATATTTTTGTGACAAAAACAAATTCAGTAGTGATGTCTGAAGACTTAGTAGCACTATGTAATGCCACCTTAAACCACAAATTGTCATTTTTACATTTCTGTTTGTAAACAGGTTAAAGAAAAAAAGTTTTTATATTTTAATTAGTGAGCTTTAAAGGTTGTGGAAAAACTCCAGATGGAGGCATGCTAGCTGTTTCCCCCTGCTTCCAGTCTTATGCTAAACTAGGGTAATCAGTTGCAGCTCTATATGAAACACAGACATGGGATTGATAATGCTCTTCTCTCTCTCTAACTCTTGAAAACAACGAGAATAGGCATATTTTGTAATAACCCTAACCCTTCCTGCAGTGCAATACAGCCCTCGCAGACAAAGCAACAGAGTCTAGCAGGTGACAGGCAGACAGAGAGTTTAGATATAATTCCAGTATATTATTTATTCCATCCAGCTTATCTGGATATGTGACCTGAACTCTTGTTTTTCACTCCATGCTGTCCTCCTCTGAAATAACAAAAGGAGTCATTTACACATGAATCTCTCTGTGTCTGTCATGTTCCCCTCCTGAGAAGTTCACATGTGCTCTCTGTGTGCTCAATAACAGGTTCAGTGAGAGGGAAATGTTTTGTTCAATCACACAGGCTTTAGTACACTAATGCATCTGATACTAAATTTAAACAAAATATTTGTCATTTCTCAGGGATTTCATAGCCCATGTCTTACAGTGGTTTTCATAGAATTAGAGTCCATGTCTGGCTGTAACTGATAGGGGTGGGGTTGAGTGTGTGTTAGCTCAGGAAACTTTTTATTGCTGCCTTAACAAAGGTTAGACCCAGTACTGGATCACGAGAGCACTTCTAACATAAGAATGCAGACAATCTCATCTAACTTGGAGAAACAATAGATGCAGATGAGCAGTTGACAATCAATGAGTTTGTAAATCAAATCTGATGGAGTACATTAGAGTCGTTACATATAATATCATATCTTAGAGAGCTCATGGTGCCCTATTATCCCACCAGAACACTGTGCTCTGAGAACGCAGGGTTACTTGTGGTTCTTAAAGTCTCCAAAAGTACAACAGGAGCCAGAGCCTTCAACTTACAAGCACCTCTTCTGTGGAATCATCTTCCTGTTGCAGTCTGGGAGGCAGACACCATCTCCACATTTAAGACTAGACCTAAGACTTTCCTTTTTGATAAAGCTTATATTTACGGCTGGCTCAGGCTTGTTTTGGTGTGTAGTGAAATTTGTGTGTATGTTTGTGTTGTGAGATTGAAAGAGGTCTGATTTTCACAAGGGGTGGGAATTGCCAGATTCTACTTGTCAGATTTTGTCAGCATTTTTGTACAGATTGAAGTTTCTCAGAAAATGTGCCCTAATGATTCTGATCCTGTAATTCCTAAAGTATATGAATTACGAGAACAGTAGAGTACAGTCACACAAACTCTGCTGTTCAGTCTGTTATTGGCAAGGCCGCTTTAATGCACGGCTTACCTGGGCTGACAAGTTACAATTGTTTTGTAACTTGTAAGGTTTTCTGTCAATCAATATATGCATGTTAGGTGGCTGCTGACTGATCCAAATTATGAGTGACCCACATGGGCCCCATGGCCTATGGCCCGTGGGCTCACCTATTAGAATGTCTATTGCTAGTTTTGCAGTGTGTTCCTGTATGATTGAGTGACATTTGCAAAATGTCTGGGAAGAAGTTTGAGAGCGGTGCCCAGAAAAGAAAAAAGCTTATTATAAAAGAGTTTGGGGAAAAAGATTTACTAAAGAGCATCCCAAAGCTCACAGGATTTTTAAAGCAGCTGCTGCTGAAGATGGACCCACCGGAGGGAGCGGAGGAGGCGCGGGCCACGCCAGTGGATGTAGCTGGAGAGGAGCAGGGGACCGCCTGCAGGGAGGAGAGGAGGAGGGAGGACCTTCGTGATTTGGATTTTAAGGACATAATCAAGGCCTTTTCTTCAAAGAAGACCAGACGAAAGCACTTCTAAAAAGGCAAGAAAGTGCTGTATTTATTGCTAGCTTTTGCAGGTTTAAAATTGTTGTGGTTGTGCATTGTTTTAAGAGAAATGCATATTTACTTAGATTTTTGTCTAGATTATACTGCAAATCTTAAATATTAATCAGTTTCATCTTTTGGTACCTGGCATTAGGCTATGTTGCTATCCATGGTGCTGAATGCAGTGTGCATTTGTGTGTCTGTGCAGGTGCGTGTGATTGGTTCACATGGCCTGCCAAGGCCAGAGAAGAGGCTCCTACTTTGATCTGTTGCTGTTCTTTGCTTATGCTGTTATTATCAATGTTTGTGCAGACGGGTGATGATTGGTGATGGTGATGTTTTTCATAATATGGTGTGAAATCAAGCTTTCACACATCTTGGATTTATTATCACTATGAGTTGCTGTGTGTGGTTGGTATAAAGAGTGTCTTTTGTTTATGTTCAAGTGATAAGTTGATAAGTTAATCAAAATATGATGGTGTTTTCTGGCTCAAAGAGGGAAAACTAACTGTTGTATGTCCTGAAAGAAACAAATGCATTTGTGATGTAGATGAATAATATGTAATGTGTAATGAGACTCTGTAAATTGAGGATATGGGAGGCCTACAAAACCTCTGACATTAAGACGGCTCTGGTTATTGGGCTACTGTAATATCGTCTACTGTCTGAACTATACATGTTTTCTGGCTGTGGTTTCAGAGATAGGTTTGTGCCACTGCTAATACAGAAGCATAGGGAGAGCTAACAGTGGAAAATACAGATTACATAGAAAAGTCCCCAAACAAAATCCTGACCCCATGTTTGAGAAACTCACAGTAACACAAACACCATTAGAAATTAAATCAGACTTTACTGAATAAATCCACACACCACAACAGGCTTCTTTAAACTGGCTGTTTATACATTTTTTAAACAGCCAATTCTCTAGGGGAGTTCTGCATGTGTCCTTCCTGGGAAAGACATCACTAAACCCCTCTGTACACAGTGAGTGTATGAAGTGAATGAATGTAGTGTGTTGCTGAAAAAGAGCAGAACATGACTCAGCCAAGCAAAAATAAAACAACTCCCGAGGTAGAGATGACAGCTGCCTCTTCAGATCCAAACTAGAGCCTGAATCTTTAAAACTGTCAATATATATTTTTTTTTTATCATTTATCGCATATATCAATAGCCCTTCTCAGCAGTTCCTTCTTTCTTGAATGCTATTTCCAGTTACCCTCTTACTTAGGGAGCAGATTAGGCTACCCTGAGGCATCAGTGTAATGGGAAGTGTGGTGGGCTGGGCAGCAGGTCGATGAAAATTGATCCGCCTCATTATTCCGCCCCATCGAACGCTCACCTCGGCCATTAACAGCTAAATAAAAAACAAAAGCACTCCCCCCCCTAACTCTCAGTAATATTCGGATGCTGTGCTCTACCTTTGGTCTTTATTGTTGTTTAAAAGCTGCAGCACTTTATCGACTCTTTGTTTAGGCAGTGTGGCTCTGTGTTCCGGTGCGGTGGATGTAATTACCGGCTGTTTTAGCTTTGGTGGGGCTTCGGGCAGAGCAGAGGAACTCGGGAGGCGACGGTCGATGGCGCCCGGCAGCATGGTGCTCTTATCAAGAGAGGAGAGATCGAATTTAAACCCTCAACTTTCCACTTTCAACCACCTCGGGAGGAAGGAAGGATACAGGCTGTTAGTGCTGCATTTCTCTACTCTCTGGGAAAGATCTTGAAGCAAACTAACACACACACACACTATATTATCTTAATTTCTTTTTCTTCTTAAGGTCATATGTAATTATTGTTCTTAACATTTTCTTCTCTTTTGTCAGGTTCCATTTTATGTAACATGAATCTCATTTTTGTAGGCCTACTTTTTCCAAATGTTCACATCACTTTTATTGCATTTATGCATTAGGATTTTACTTTCCATTTTTACTACTGAGGATGTCGCAGATGTTAATTGCTCTGCAACTGAGGTCCAAACATAACTCAGTTGCCAAGTCAAATGCAATATGCACCTTGTGTCACAGGCACACAGGTGCAGCTAATAGCCCCTTTTTCACCAACATTTCGAGGACCTTTTATTAGCAGAAACTTTTTTTACCTGGTTAAAAGAATTCCTTGTAATCTGAGGTGCGGTGGAAATGTAAACCACACAAAGTTCCAGAAAATGTATTCAAATCAGGCTGATGACGTAGATGTTTCGGCATGTGTCCTGTATTTGACTCCACCAGCTTGGCTGGTTACATGCTGGTGTAGAGAGTTGGGGCTGTTTGTCTCAGCCAGCAGCTAAGTTTAAAAGTATTTTAAAATAAGTGTTAGACTAAGTTAAATTACATACAGACAGCTGTCATTTAAGCTTATTAGTAACAATTTGCTATCAGCTGAACCAGCATGATGTCCTTGTGTGGGACATAATGTTAGTGTTGGTGGATGAAAGACTGTGGATGGAGCATATTGAATATCGCTGTCTACATGTTGAAATGTTCATGCTTGCTGAACACATGCATTGTTAAAGCATTGCCTTCTTACTCGCTAAGGTTTTATTTCACTTATAGTAACGAGTGTAGCTGCTGTCAAATTGAGTAATTTTCGAGTTATCTGGCCTAAAAGGTTCTGCAAAAAACTGGTTTAATTCTTATAGTTCCGCAAGGTTCTGTGCTCGGACCAATCCTATTTACTCTGTATATGCTTCCTTTAGGTAACATCATTAGAAATCAGCCTGTAAATTTCCATTATTATGCGGATGATACACAATTGTATTTATCAATGAAGGCAAAAGAAACTGATCAATCAACTAAACCTCAAAAATGCCTGAAAGACATAAAAACCTGGATGAGCACCAATTTCCTGATGTTAAATTCAGACAAAACTGAAGTTATTGTTCTTGGCCCCAAACAACTCAGAGACTCTTTATCTGATGACATAGTCTCTCTCAATGGCATTGCTCTGGCCTCTAGCACTACCAGAAGTGCTGGGCTCTCTAACCTCCTAGGTAAAAATAAAATAAATTGAATAATTTACAATTTGTTGACAGCGTTTCTCTCTTGCACGCGTGCTCTCTTGCAGTCTCATTCTGTTTCTTTTCTTTTAACTTTACTAAGATGACAGATGCTGAATATATACTCCCTATCTGATGCTGTGGCTGTTTGTGGCTGACTGAGAGGGATGTGAACTCAGCTGTGTTAATCAAATCAGGTTGGGTTTCCATTACGCGTGCCAAATGTGCCAAACGGTGCCAATCCCCTTTGACCTGACATCAGATGTGACGGGACAGTCGATACAGAGATACATTTATCGTCTCCTCAGCTATAAAACACTCACTCTTTGCAGCTGGTAGGTCCGCCATCTAACTAGCTCTCCGCCGTGCGCTCCAGTCGTGCCTCTTTTAAAGGAAATGAGAGGTGGCACTCTGATTGGCTTATTGAATGATATGCCCAAAACACACCCATGACTAATTCACAGAGTAAGTCCAAACCTTTTAGACTCTCCGCCATGGTGCACAGTCTGAAAACGCGCTGTCTAACAAGCAAGTGATTGGGACACGCCCATGAGCCGCACACCTGGCGTTTTGCGTTTTAGACCATCTAAATAGGGCCCTGTGAGTCCAGCTGGAACTCATGGGCAGGGGAGATACGCCACTGTGCATATTTAGTGCATATGCAGTAAGGAAGCTAAAAACATATTTGGCGTATAGCTAGGCAAGCAACTTCATGGGACTGAATGGCCGCCATTTTGGCATCTGGTATCCAGATATTATTAGAAATCTGTGAGGCCTGTTCTCAGTACATCAGTGTGAATGTTAACTGTCACAATTCTGAGAAGGATGTGGGATCTGCTAAAGTTGATCAGTATTCTCACCTCTTCAGTGTGACTTGCATTTCGGTCTGAGCAGGAGAGGACAAGCTTCACCTTAGTCATAGAACTTCACCTTACTTTGTACTTCACACTTTTAATGTGTCTGGATTCAATGTATTTACTCGTGCTGCAAGAAAGTGCATCGTGTTTACAGCAAGATAACCTTGACAGCTATAATATCTAACATTTTTTATTATTTCAGCAGTGTTGTGTGCGCAACCAGATAAGAACCTTTTATTTGAGATCAATCTGAGCTGCACAAAGCTACTTTAAACTCCAGGAAGTCGAATAAACACATTAGAAGATGGTAAAAGTGTTGATAAGCTGGGTGGGTTTCACTGAGCATAATGCTGTTTTACTGTGATCTGGGAGGAAACATAGAAGATAAGAGACACGAAAGAAAATTGACTAGAGCTCAGATTCCTCAACACAGCTGACATCACTGTCTGTCCTTAGTGGAGGAAAATACAGAGAAATAAAGCTGCATTTCCTGATAGACACTTAAAGGTGTTCTGTTTTTCTAATCAGACCATGAAATCTTCATTTTCATTAAGCTAATTGGTTAGTTATCCAGTAGGCATTAGTCATCTATCTATGTAAAGGACAAGGATTAAATCAGAGGTTCTGCTACAAATGACATTTATATATTTAGTTATAAGGTTTTCAAAGTCTGACATTGTGAAAACACAAGTTGCCACAAGTGTGTATTATAGAAAAAAAATAAGATTAATTGTAGAGTTGTACTGATACCAATACCAGTATCGGAAATGCCTCTGATACTGCTAACATGCGGCATCGGCCATCGGCAAGTACAGCCAATGACCAATCCGATACCACATAATGTCTCATCAATCAATTCAATCAATCAATTTTATTTATAAAGCCCAATATCACAAATCACAATTTGCCTCACAGGGCTTTACAGCATACGACATCCCTCTGTCCTTTAGACCCTCACAGCGGATAAGAAAAAACTCCCCCCAAAAAACCCTTTAACTGGGGAAAAAAACGGTAGACATCTCAGGAAGAGCAACTGAGGTGGGATCCCTCTTCCAGGACGGACAGACGTGCAATAGATGTCATACAGAACAGATCAGTATAACAAATTAACAGTAATCTGTATGACACAATGAGACAGAAAGAGAGAGAGAGAGAGAGAGAGAGATGCAGGACATCCTCAGTAATGACAGTAGCTTACAACAAAATTCATGAAAGTAATAATATTATCGTTATAGTTCTGGCTACTGTGATACAATATGTTGAAAGTATATATTAGTATCTGGCAGTATACATGTATGATAATAAGCATATGTGTATCATAACAGTAGAAGTATGACTAATGACTAATGATGGCAGCAGCAGCAGCAGGCATCTGGCAGGACCACAGCAGCAGCACAACCACACACGTCACACTATCCAGGCACCACTGCAATACGAGTTAACCTGAGAGACAGTGGAGCAACAAAGGCTCCGGAGAAGAAGCCGAGTTAGTGACATCCAGAATGGCCGAGTTAACAAGATGCAGTAATAGGATACAAGAGAGAGAGAGAGAGAGAGAGAGAGAGAGAGACAGAGAGAGAGAGAGAGAGAGAAGGTGCCCGGTGCATTATAGGTGGCCCTCCGGCAGACTAGGCCTAAGTCAGCCTAACTAGGAGCTGGTACAGGGCAAGCCTGAGCCAGCCTTAACTATAAAGCTTATCAAAGAGGAAAGTCTTAAGTCTAGCCTTAATGTGGAGACGGTGTCTGCCTCCCGACTGTAGCAGGAAGATGATTCCACAGGAGAGGAGCCTGATAGCTGAAGGCTCTGGCTCCTGATCTACTTTTGGAGACTTTAGGGACCACGAGTAACCCTGCGTTCTCAGAGCGCAGAGTTCTGGTGGGATAATATGGCACTATGAGCTCTCTAAGATATGGCGGAGCTTGACCATTTAGAGCTTTATAAGTTAACAGTAGGATTTTAAATTCAATTCTGGATTTTACAGGGAGCCAGTGCAGAGAAGCTAAAACAGGAGAAATATGATCTTGTTTCTTAGTTCCTGTTAGTACACGTGCTGCTGCATTCTGAATTAGCTGGAGAGTTTTTAAGGACTTACTGGAGCTACCTGATAATAAAGAGTTACAGTAATTCAGCCTTGAGGTAACAAAAGCGTGGACCAATTTTTCTGCATCTTTTCGGGTCAGAATAGGCCTAATTTTCGCAATATTACGCAGATGAAAAAATGCAGTCCGTGAGGTTTGTTTTAAATGAGAATTAAAAGACAAGTCTTGATCAAATGTTATTACACATACGCACACTATAATTTGAACATCGCCATTGCCACGTGCGCATGTGCGACAGTCACATGGCAGGACATGCAATGTTTTCTCTTTTTTTTAGAATATGTAAACTTTTGTTTTGCTTCAGAAAAGCAGCTCTGAAGGTCCGCTCGTTGCTCGGCTTCGCTCGCCTCCCTCTTCTGACAACAGCAGCCCCTCCCCCTCTCATGCACATGCTGCAGTCACACAGTGAAAATGAGCGACATGCAAGAGGGAGAAACGGTAAAGGAGGATTTATGCCTGGTATACATTACACACTTTTCTGCCCCTTCTGAAAGTCACTATGTCATATCACACGATTGTCATAAAACCGTGCCGTGACTTGGCCGACAGACATGACACACTACACGATGGCACACACCAATTATCCCCGGTCGTCTCTCACGGCATGCGTGGTGTCATTGGGTTATTCTTTTATTACTTTTACTAATTTTTCACGTCACTGTCTGTTCATGTGCCAGCCCAAATGTTGTTGTAGTCACTTAAAAAGCATCAGCAGATGGCCGGAGCTACATTTGAAGTACTGCACGCAAACATAAAGGTCTCAACAACAAGTTCCTACTAAAGTTTCACAATAAAAGCCTATTTAGAAAAGAGGGATTCTCTTGCCGAGGTTATAAGGGGCTTTTAATTTGAAACAAGTTCAGGAAGTGTTGAGTTTAAAATGACGGTTTGATGCATTAACTTTATCAAGACAACGGGAGTGGATGAAAAGTAAAAATATAGATAGAAGATAAAGATACAGAGGGATTAATAAATAAATATGTATGTATGTATGTATATACATTCTACTCTAGCCTTTAAAATGTTGGCTGGTGGATAATAATAATATATATATTTTTTTTTATGGCATTCATTCTACTATTCTACTATTATGTATTCACTTCTTAATATTTTACATATAGTTTTAGGAGTTGAGACATTCAAAAATTCATATCCCATTCATCTTTATTTTACATGCTGGTATCGGAACAGTACTTGGTATCGGCAAATACCTAAGGTTCAGGGATTGGAATCGGTATCGGGAAGGAAAAAGTGGTATTGTTACATCTCTAATTAACTGTCAGTGCCTATTTTCAACTTGATAAGTTAATGAACAACATTAAGAGTTTACAACACTTTTTGATTCACACTGGCCAAAGAACCAAGACAAAATGGACCCCTTATTTTCAATGTATTTCAATAACAAGGGGAGATTTAAAAAAAAAAAAAAAAAGTCAGATTAAAGTCACATTTAAAAAGTCAGGATAACACTTATTGATCTATAAAAATAAAAACAAAACTTAATGTCTGCCACGAGGAGAGGTGCACTAAGCTGAACAGAGCAATGTGCAAACAAGAATCATAATTTGTCTAAAGCAGAACAAACAGCAATCCTCCTGTTCCATCAGATATATCATTCTGCATAATATCTCTGGGATCTTCTTTCGTCAAACTACTGTGTTTTTCTCTCTTTATTGTAATCTAAGTTGTATCAGAATCAAATTCCTGCTTGAACTAACATGCATATCATGAGTTCATGTTGTTTGAGTCAAAGCTTACATGCCACTACAATCTATGAAGTCTTAAAGGGGAACTACACCCATTTTTTAAAATTCATACATGCTATTCCTATGACCTAAGATATTCCAAAAATACAAGTAACATATGTTAACTGGCTCCCAAATCCAAAAACTAAAATGCTAAAAGTCAAACTTGTGATGATTCATAAGGTATTTAGGTCTGTAGCTGCTCCATAGACATGGTATTGGGAGAAATGACATTGAGAGCACCCAGGAGAATGTTCTGAGTATATGGGAACATTTTCTGTTTTAGAACTGAGAACTCTACAGTATAATACAGGTAATTTTAAACATTCCGTGGGTCCATAAAACCAGGCTCCTATTCACTGTCTATGGACCAGCTCCACACTTTCTATAACATCCCAAGTTTGACACTTATTTCTCTGGTTTCTGACTTTGATAGAAATAGCTCATCTTAACACATGTTGATCGAACTTTCCCTCGCCACGGAAATAACATATTGGAATTCATAGTGTGGGTGTAATGTTCCTCTTTAAATTGCTGCAGAGGCTTCCAGCTGTTAAGCAGCTTCCCTGATTAGCTGCTTGTGTGTGATGATGTCTTTGCCAATTGCTCTCTCTGCTTATATGCTGTTCTGAGCTCCTATTGATGAAGTGCAGTGAGGTGTATTATTGTTTGATTATTCATTTCAAGTTTTTTTCTTAAAAATATGCATTAACATAAATTCAGCATGTTGTTAGTAAAAATGGAATCAGTCTATTCATTGTAAAAAAGTTATACAAACTAGAATTACCTCCTTGCAGTTGTAAACCAGTGAAGTTGCACTTAAAGTTTACATCCATGTCTGTAAAAACATGGGTGCGCCATACACATTTTTCCCACGGAAGCACAATTAATACACTTTCAAGGTGGACACCAATTCAGTATCTGATCAAATGCTTCCCTTTCTGTTCTTGAGATATGACATTGAGTAATGGCCAGAAAAGGTTTTATGCATACTATTATGATGCCACAGTAAAGTTGACCTTTGACCTTTTGGATATAAAATGTTATCACTTAAAGTTTTTTTGTTTGTTTGTTTTTTTGTAAGGAACTTTGGACTTTTTACACTGAGTGAAGTCATGCATCCTTGGCAAATCAAATCAACGTTTCCTAATTCAACAGTTTGTACATCTCACAAAAATGTACATACAACAATTTGTATATCTATTGAATTTGTGGCCCATGAATGATGTTATATACTTAGTGTAAAGTAACATAGGTTAGGGTTAGATGAGGATTAGGTTTATCTGATCCCTGATTAGTTCAACCACTGCATTGTCTGTTTGAATGAGACAGCATTGATAATAAATATGAGTTCATGTGTTTGTGTTAGTTTACAGATAGTTAGCTAAATTGTTAACCTCTGAGGCTAAAAAATAAACCCAACACGGAAGTGCCAAAAACTGCTAAAGAACCACTTAAGGCTGGCTCCAAAACAGAGTCAGTCCCCACAGACCCTCATGTTAAAATAATAATAACTTAACAGCAGATATAAACATGTTTACAGCCTGGTACAAAAAAACATCTTTGGTCTCTGTAACTAATTTCAGTTTTAATATAAAATTCAGTTCAGCTTTAGTGTCATTTTGTCATTTTGCCACACATTTGTTGTGCTGGGCAGAATGAGTGTTTCTCAGATCTCAATATCTCAAATACAGGAATAAATGTCATCATAACAGAACAATAGCACTAAAAACAAATGCTTAACACTAAAAACACCCTTAGTAATAAAACTACTATGAAAACAGACACTAGCAATAAAAACAAACACTAAAACAAAAACAGTCCCTAAAAACAAATAAAATTAAAAGTGCCCAGCACAGGTATAAAGATAAAAAGTGCCAAATGATGTGTGCTAAAATGAATGATGTCTGCAAATTGAATTGAGTATGGATGTGGGGATAAAAGTGCAAATAAAATCTGAGCAGCAGAGTCAGGTGGATTGGCTATTCAGCAGCCTAACTGCCTGTGGGAGGAAGCTTTTTAGCTGTCTTGTGGTTCTTGCTTTGATACTCCTGATACTGTTTGCTAATCATAAAAGATCAAAGAGTTTGTGGAGGGGGTGTGAGGGATCTTTGACAATGTTCAGTGGTTTGCAAAGGCATTGGCTCTGGATCCCAGAATCCATTGTGTCCGATTATTCAGCGCTTGACGTGCTGACGTATTGCGGTAAGCAAGTTGTGTCATTTCCGGTGTTTCTGTGACAGCGTCTCTGTGCTGCTCTGGTGAATCCTACTAACCTGCTTTCTCACTTTAGTTGTTTAAAACGTCAACTCCAAGTCTTAACCCACACTCGTTCTGTTACAGCACTCATAGCTCTCCTCCTTTCTACGATTTTCTCGCTAATCTCTTAGCTGTTGTTTACACGCTACTAGCCTTGTTAGCTACATTAGCTTTACTGCTAGCGATGGCTTCTCCCTCTGCTCTCTCTTGCCCGGTGTGCCACATGTTCAGTTATGCCTCTGCCTCCTTTAGTGACAGCGGTAAGTGTAATAAGTGTAGCTTATTTGTTGCGCTGGAGGCGAGGCTTAGTGAATTAGAAGCGTGGCTCCGCACCATGGAAAATCACTCAGTAGCTGCGGTAGTTAGCCAGTCCCCTGTAGCCGGTGCGGAGCGACATAGCACAGCCTTAGCTCCTGCTAGCGGTCCTCCGGTAACTCCCGTTCAGCCGGGACGTTGGATAAGTGTGCGGCAGAAGCACAGCTCCAAGCCGAAGCCCACGGCTCACCACCAGCCCGTTCACGTCTCCAACCGCTTTTCCCCACTCAGCGACACACCCGCTGACGATAAAACTCTGGTTATTGGCAGCTCTATTTTGCGGAACGTGAAGTTAGCAACACCAGCGGCCATAGTCAAATGTATCCCTGGGGCCAGAGCGGGCGACATCGAGTCAAATTTAAAACTGCTGGCTAAAGCTAAACGTAGATTCAGTAAGATTGTTATTCACGTCGGCGTTAATGACACCGGTTACGCCAATCGGAGGTCACTAAAATTAATATTGCCTCGGTGTGTGAATACGCTAAAACGATGTCGGACTCCGTAGTTTTCTCTGGACCCCTCCCTAATCTGACCTCTGATGACATGTTTAGCCGCATGTCATCATTTAATCGCTGGCTGTCCAGGTGGTGTCCAGCAACTATGTGGGTTTCGTTAATAATTGGCAAACTTTCTGGGGAAAACCTGGTCTCATTAGGAGAGACGGCATTCATCCCACTTTGGATGGAGCTGCTCTCATTTCTAGGAACCTGGAAAATTTTTATTAGCAAATTAAATCCCTGACAACCCAGAGTTGAGACCAGGACAGAGAGCTGCAGTCCTAACGCCTCTCTGAGCTTCTAGTTCACTTACCCAGCCATAGTTTCCATAGTTTTATACCAACGGTGTCTGTCCCCCGACCACCTAAAATTATTTAAATCTAAAATTAAACAAAGAGGAGTTGTGCATAACAACCTCATAAAAATTAAAACCTCTTCTGTGACAGAAAGACAAAACAGGAGAATTAAATGCGGACTGTTAAATATCAGGTCTCTTTCGTCTAAAGCAGTGTTAGTAAACGAATTAATATCAGATAATCATATTGATTTACTTAGTCTCACTGAAACCTGGCTGTGTCAAGATGAATATGTTAGTCTAAATGAATCCACTCCTCCCAGTCATAATAATACCCACATTCCTCGAGGCAGCGGCCAAGGAGGGGGAGTTGCAGCCATTTTTAACTCTAGTCTGTTAATCAGCCCTAAACCAAAACTAGATTATAATTCATTTGAAAGCCTCGTTCTTAGTCTTTTACATCCGACCTGGAAAACCTCGCAGCCACTTTTATTTGTTATAGTGTACCGTGCTCCTGGCCCGTATTCTGAATTTATATCTGAATTCTCAGAGTTTTTATCCAGTTTAGTTCTTAAATCAGATAAAGTTATTATTGTAGGCGATTTCAACATTCATGTCGACGTTGATAATGACTCCCTGGCTACCGCGTTTATCACATTATTAGACTCCATTGGCTTCAGTCAGGGTGTACATGAACCCACTCACTGTTTTAACCATACCCTCGATTTAGTTCTGACATATGGAATTGAAATTGATAACCTAACAGTCTTTCCACAGAATCCCTCTCTATCGGTCATTATTTGATTACTTTTGATTTCTTTTTACTCGATTGCACACCATCAGCAACAGTTACTATACCAGATGTTTATCAGATAGTGCTGTCGCAAAATTTAAGGAAATGATTACTCCGTCGTTAAATTCAATACCAAGTCCTTTAGTAACAGAGGTTTCCCGTACCGACTTTAACCTCTCCCGAATTGATCAATTTGTTGATAGCGCCGTAAGCTCGCTGCGAACAGCACTCGACTCTGTAGCTCCTCTTAAAAAGAAGTTAACAAAACAAAGAAAGTTCGCTCCTTGGTATAACCCTGAAACCCGTAAATTAAAACAAATATCGCGAAAGTTTGAAAGGAATTGGCGATTAACCAAACTGGAAGAATCTCGTTTAATCTGGGCAACAGTCTCAAAACTTATAAGAGGGGCCTCCGCAATGCCAGAGCAACTATTACTCAGCTTTAATAGAAAACAAAAATAACCCCAGGTTTCTTTTCAGCACTGTAGCCAGGCTGACTGAGAGTCAAAGCTCTATTGAGCCTTGTATTCCTTTAGCCCTTAGCAGTAATGATTTTATGAGCTTCTTTAATGACAAAATTCTAACTATTAGAGGCAAAATTCATGACCTCCTGTCCTCAGATAGTACCTATCTAACCTCAAACTCAGCTGTAGCACCTAATATTTATTTAGATTGCTTCTCCCCAATTTCTCTTCAAGAATTGACCGCAGTGATTTCTTCATCTAAATCATCAACGTGTCTCTTAGACCCCATCCCAACTAGGCTACTCAAGGAGGTCTTACCTTTAGTTAACACTCATATATTAGATATGATCAATATATCCTTATTAACAGGCTATGTACCACAGTCTTTTAAGGTGGCTGTAATTAAACCTAAACTAAAAAAGCCCACCCTGCATCCAGAGGTGTTAGCCAACTATAGACCAATATCTAATCTTCCCTTTATGTCAAAGATCCTTGAGAAAGTAGTCGCAGACCAGCTGTGTGATTTTCTCCATGATAATAATTTATTTGAGGAATTACAGTCAGGATTTAGAGCGCATCATAGCACTGAGACAGCACTAGTTAAAATTACAAATGACCTTCTGATTGCTTCAGACAAAGGACTCGTCTCTGTACTTGTTTTATTAGATCTTAGTGCAGCGTTTGACACTGTTGACCATGAAATTCTGCTACAGAGACTGGAACACCTAATTGGCCTAAAAGGTTCTGCACTAAGCTGGTTTAAATCTTATTTATCTGATCGTTTTCAATTTGTTGACGTTCACAATGAATCATCCGTACGTACTAAAGTTTGTTTTGGAGTTCCGCAAGGTTCTGTGCTTGGACCAATCCTATTTATTCTATATATGCTTCCTTTAGGCAACATCATTAGAAATCACTCTATAAATTTCCATTGTTATGCGGATGATACACAGCTGTATTTATCGATGAAGCCAGAAGAAAGTGATCAATTAACTAAACTTCATAATTGTCTTAAAGACATAAAAACTTGGATGAGCACCAATTTCCTGATGTTAAATTCAGACAAAACTGAAGTTATTGTTCTTGCCCCAAACAACTCAGAGACTCTTTATCTGATGACATAGTTTCTCTCGATGGCATTGCTCTGGCCTCTAGCACTACCGTAAGAAACCTCGGAGTAACATTTGATCAAGATTTGTCTTTTAATTCTCATTTAAAACAAACCTCACGGACTGCATTTTTTCATCTGCGTAATATTGCAAATTAGGCCTATCCTGACCCAAAAGATGCAGAAAAATTGGTCCACGCTTTTGTTACCTCAAGGCTGGATTACTGTAACTCTCTATTATCAGGTAGCTCTAGTAAGTCATTAAAAACTCTCCAGCTAATTCAGAATGCAGCAGCACGAGTACTAACAAGAACTAAGAAACGAGATCATATTTCTCCTGTTTTAGCTTCTCTGCACTGGCTCCCTGTAAAATCCAGAATTGAATTTAAAATCCTACTGTTAACTTATAAAGCTCTAAATGGTCAAGCTCCATCATATCTTAGAGAGCTCATAGTGCCATATTATCCCACCAGAACTCTGCGCTCTGAGAACGCAGGTTACTCGTGGTCCCTAAAGTCTCCAAAAGTAGATCAGGAGCCAGAGCCTTCAGCTATCAGGCTCCTCTCCTGTGGAATCATCTTCCTGTTACGGTCCGGGAGGCAGACACCGTCTCCACATTTAAGGCTAGACTTAAGACTTTCCTCTTTGATAAAGCTTATAGTTAAGGCTGGCTCAGGCTTGCCCTGTACTAGCCCCTAGTTAGGCTGACTTAGGCCTAGTCTGCCGGAGGACCACCTATAATGCACCGGGCACCTTCTCTCTCTCTCTCTCTCGCTCTTGCGTATCCTATTACTGTATCTTGTTTACTCGGCCATTCTGGATGTCACTAACTCGGCTTTTCTCCGGAGCCTTTGTGCTCCACTGTCTCTCAGGTTAACTCGTATTGCAGCGGTGCCTCGATAGTGTGACGTGTGTGTTGTGCTGCTGCCATGGTCCTGCCAGATGCCTCCTGCTGCTGCTGCCATCATTAGTCATACTTTTACTGTTATTATACACATATGATTATTATCATACATGTATACTGCCAGATACTAATATATACTTTCAACATATTGTACCACAGTAGCCAGAACTATAACGACAATATTATTACTTTCATGAATGTTGTTGTAAGCTACTGTCATTATCGAGGATGTCATACAGATTATTGTATTGTGTCATACAGATTACTGTTAATTTGTTATGGTGATCTGTTCTGTACGACATCTATTGCTCGTCTGTCCGTCCTGGAAGAGGGATCCCTCCTCAGTTGCTCTTCCTGAGGTTTCTACCATTTTTTTTTCCCCGGTAAAGGGTTTTTTTTGGGGAGTTTTTCCTTATCCGCTGTGAGGGTCCCAAAGGACAGAGGGATGTCGTATGCTGTAAAGCCCTGTGAGGCAAATAGTATTTGTGATATTGGGCTTTATAAATAAAATTGATTGATTGATTGATTGAATAGGTCCTGTACATAGGGTAGGGGGACCCCAATGATTTACTTGGCTTCCCTGACTACGCTTTACAGGCCTTTGTGTCTGCAGTTTTACAGCTGGAGTACCAGGTGGTGATAAAGTATGTCAGTACCATGGCTCTGTAGAACGTAGTGAGAATGTTTGGGGGAGTGATGTTTGTTTTAGTTTCCTGAGAAAGTGCAGTCTCTGCTGGGCCCGTTTGATAATCCCACTGGTGTTCAAAGACCAGGTGAGATTGTCTAACATCTCAACTCTTAGGAACTAGATGTTCTCCACTGTGGTGCCACTGATGCCAAGGGGTGTGTGCTCAGGCTTTTTTTTTTTCCAATGTTGACAATCATCTCCTTGGTTGTGTTGACACTGGGCACCAGATTATGATGTTTGATCTCCTCCCTGTAATTTGTTTTATCATTTCTGCTCATGAGCCCCTCCACTGTGGTATCATCCATGACTTTGATCATCCGGCTCCCTGTGCTGCACAGTGATGTGATAGCAGAGTAAATAACAATAGAGTGCGCCGGCAATGAGTCCTAAAACTAGGGATGTCCCGATGGCGCTGATCACGTTATTTTCACAAAATTGGAATCGGTAATAAAAGATCAGCGGAATCAAAACAACAATAATGGCCAGGTTTTTCATCTATGTTGTTAACTGTGTCCTCCGCTTTCAAATGTATAAAGTAAGGCAATCCTGTATATTTTATATATATATATATATATATATATATATATATATATATATATATATATATATATTTTTTTTTTTTTTTAATAAGATAGTCAGCTGATGGCTTGCTCACCTCTAGACACATGGCTCGATCTAGCCTCATGTCACCAGGCTCTCTGAATTTTGTCTGGATTCTGGTTGCAGTATAGAGGGCGGATCTGGAATTCACCAAATTCACTAAAGTAAAACTTTAAACTCTAGCACACTCTCGATTTGGGGTGATGAGGGATGTAAGAAAATCGATTAACTTATTGGCTTGGGGCTTTTCTTGTAAATTTTATTCTTTAAATTAAAAAGTTTCACCGCATTTTTATTAGCTTGGTGCTTTTATTTTGACGGAAAGGTGCATCCATCCAATTCCGGATCCTGTCTCACTCGCCCTGGTTCCGGTTCCTTACCAAAATGGCCACTAATGGCCCCAGACTAGGCTCAATCAACTGAGCCCAGGTAGACCGCCCCCTACACCGCTCCTGGCAACATGACGAGAGTCGCTGGCGAGTGAGAAATGAGCCAGGAGTCCTCTGCGTATTTTACACCACTCAAAGTCCGCGAAATCGGTGCGCTTCCCTGTGGAATATCATCCACTGGTCTCACCTCAGAAATTACGCCACAGATATCAAGGGATCCTATGGAGCCTCCACGCCCGAAACAACGCTGGAGCATTACAGCATTCACCCACCGTAACTGAACTGAGTCATACCAGAGTGATAGATACGAACAGAGTAGCGACACTCCCATAGGACTCCGTTGTAAAACATGGCAGATAGAACTTTCGGGTTATGGAGCCCACTATAGTTCCAAACATTCCTCGCGTGGAGTCAGACCCTATTTATTTCAATGGCCACATGACGAGAATGAGAAACTGACGAGAAAAAGTTATTGATTTTTTTTTTATTTTTTTTTTTGTATATTTACAATGTAATTATGTTTTTTTGAGTCAGGAATTATGGTCGGTTTTCAGCCATTGCCTGCTAGTTCGTTAGCTCGGCGCCGCCAGCTGTAGAGGTTTAGCACCATATAGCACCAAACATTTGTGGTGTTCCTATTTGATTGGTGAATCACAGACAAATCACATATAGTTGGGATGATTACTAACAGGTTTTATTTAGATTTTGTCATCCGAACCTGACGGTGTTAGCTAAGGGTAACGTTAATAGGATCTGCTAGCTTTCATTAGTTTTCTCAACTGTTCCATAAGAGGATAATGTAGGACAGGCGCACATACTTCTGCCTGAGCCTTTATCAGATACCTAACATTACGTATGGTGTATTCTTTTTATCTTTAAATAAGAGTGTTGTTGTCTTATAATTTAATTCCTGTTTATATGTATACCGTGTTATGACAAACTAAAATAGGACTACTACTTCACTATTACTACTACTTCTGTCAGCATTTAAGGCATATATTATGTTTAACTTGGAACTATGTCACAGTCACACTATAGAGGCTAGACAGCTTAAAATGCTATTTCAGCTTGTCTTTGAATGTTACATTCATAAACTTAATCGTACAAGACCAAAACATGTAGTTTAAACACTACAGGAGTATATCACAACAACTGTTACCACTGAATTAATTAGGGGTGGGAATCTTGGGGCACCTCACGATTCGATTACGATTACGATTCAGAGGCTACGATTCGATTATAAAACGATTATTGATGCATTTTTAATTTATGTATATTGATGCACTTTTTCCACATTTCTTTTTGTCTCACTGAATGAGTATTCATCACTTGCAGTTCAAAAAACAGTGCATTTGCAATAAGAAACAAAGAGTTGAATTAATTTCCATTATATTTTATTAACCTTTATGGAAATATCCATTGGAATGGAAATGCATGAACATTTGAACTTTAGTGTACAGCTCAAGGTGCTTTTTGCTGCTTTTAGTGTTTCATATGTTAGTTACAAATAAAACAAAAGTGCTCTCAGGCTTAAATGAACTACTACTTCAGTACCAACAAGACGTCCACGCATCACATGTAACGGCGACTCGGTCTGCATTCAACAGCGATGACGTGATTTCTGCTTTAGTCTGCTTGTAGAGTGCCGGGACGGCCGTGTCGGTGAAATAGCGTCGGGATGGGATGACGTACCTCGGCTCCGTTGCTTCCATCATTCTCCGAAATCCCCGATTTTCTACAACCGAGTAATGCTACCCACACACCAGAAGACTTTGACAAGATTTAGAAAAGACTCTAAAAGACTATCAGCTCACATCTAAAGACTAGTGTTTAGAGTTTTTAGTCCCAGACTAGTCTATTGGTTGTTGATTGTGTTCCGTCACTGCAACTGGCGATAATATTAAACACGTTTGATATGATCGCAAGCCCAAGACTAGGGAAAGACTGGTATGAAACGCGGTCGCTGACTGCTGATTACCACCTTAAACTTAACGATCGAGATGACGGGAGCGCGCCGAGACTCCAGTTAGACTCCTCAAGACTGTCACTTTTTAGTCTGGGACTGTGAAAATCGTTTGGTGTAAGCCCAGCATAAGGTTGCAAACCCATGGCAATGAATTCCGCGATGCCTTTCGTAATTCGCTTGGCCTTTTGCGATGTGGGTGGCAGCTTACCCAGAGAGAGACAGAGATTGTTCTCTGGCTGCTAGTAGCAACAGCAGCCGGCTTTCCCACCTCCTCCGTCGGGTGGAATCGTGCTGTGTGACTTCTCATGTTCGTTGTGTTGCCAAAGTATTTTATTTTAGCGCGACAAATCTTGCATACAACGTAGCTTTTGTCCAATTCATTTCCTCCATCAACGTTGTAGAATCCAAAATGATTCCACACGTCTGCTTTTAAATGTTTAGGAGCAGGTCGGATCTCACGGCGAGGTGGGTTGGTTAGCTCAGCCATGCTTGTTGTTGTTGTTTTTTCTGGAGGAGTGTGCTGTGGATGTGTGTTCTCGGTCCGTTCCCCATAGCGTCTCGAAGACCGCGCTTACTGTATTTTAGTTCCACTTTACTTGGCATATTTAAATAATCTGAATTTGGATGTTTGTGAATCGTCCTCGATTCTTCCACGGCCGAATCGCGATTAATCTAAGAATCGGAAATTTATGATAGAATTAATGATATTATTTACCTCTGATTTAAAAATATTACATGTTTATATGGAACGTTGAATTTAATTATTTTAAATTGTGTCTTTTAGGTGATTTTGAAAGAACCCTGTGAAGTTTCTGCTGTCAAAAGACTCCACAAGTGACGTAGATAGAAAGTACATGAGCAGCAAATTATTTTGTGGCTGTTCCTTTTCTTAGTTGTGTATGTGTGTCATGTTTTCTTCTTGTAGGGTTTGCTGTTCCCAGACAGTCCTCTCCTCAGCCACTTTTGTTAGCTCTTCCGAGGGAACCCCAAGGTGTTCCCAGGCCAGCCGGGCGATGTAATCCCTCCAGCGTATCCTGGGACGGCCCCGAGGTCTCCTTCCGGTTGGACGTGCCTGAAACACCTCAAGAGGCTCCTCTCGATGCAGAGGAGCAGTGGCTCTACTCCGAGTCCCTCCCGGGTGTCCGAGCTCCTCGCTCTATCTCTAAAGCCTGATTTATGGTCCTGCGTTGAATCAATGCTGTCGCTACGTCATAGGGTATGGGGCTACGCAGAAGGCTCACCATAGCCCCCGGCGTAGCCTGATGTGCACCTCCCCAAAAATGTAACTACACATTGAGACGACGCAGACCCAGCGCAGACCGGCAGGGCTGTGATTGGTTTGCTTGGTAGCAACGCATTTCCGGTTCCATATTTCCAGATTGCACCATTCCATGGGCTGAGAACACAGTTTTGGGGTGATCCAGGACTCAGGACAATGGTGTCTGAGATGTTGACTGCGGTCTCTCTATCGGGAAATCCAGTATCCAGTGACGGGTGGCAGTGTTAAGGCCAAGCAGGCAAAGTTTCTCCACTAGTCTCTGTGAGATGATGGTATTACAAATGGAACTGATATCAATGGACAGGATTCTGGCATGGGTGTGCAGCGTGGTGGATATCACATCCTCTGTGGATCGGTTGGGGCGATAAGCAAACTGGAATTGATTCAGTGATGTTGAGAGGCTTGCTGTGATGTGAGGTGTGACAAGGAATTTAAAGTAGTTCATCACTTTGGGGGTCAGGGCAACAGGACAGTAGTTGTTCAAACAGGCCACAGCTGATTTCTTTGCAGTTGTGGTGGTTTTGAAGCATCTGGGGACAATCATTTGGCTGAGAGAGATGTTAAAGATGCCTGTTAGGACATCTGCTAGCTCGCTGGGACATTCCTTTAGCACGTGTTCTGAGATGTTGTCAGGACCAGCCACTTTTCAGCGGTTGACCCTGGTTAGGGTCTTCCATGTGTCGGCCGTCTCAATCATTAGGGCCTGCTGGTCACATGGTGAAAAAGGACTGGGTCTCTCCCTTGGTGATGTGTTTGATGCTTCAAAATGCGCAGAGTTGTTGAGCCTGTCTGGAAGATTAACATTCATGACAACTGTAGGAGGCGTGAATTTTCATATTGCCTGTTTACATTTTATCAAGCCCCGGTATTACACATAGTTAAGAGCCTGGCAGTGACAGGCTGTCTCTGAGGCTTCACCACTGAGTCAGATTCACCCCTCGCTCCTCCACAGCTCCAACCTCTCATCCAAATAAAGTCACTTCTGGCTCCAAAAAACCAAGATGACGAAGTCTGAAATGCCAAACTTGAGGCTTCAAAACAGCCATCCACAAACCAGTGAGTGACATCACAGGAGTTACTTCCATTATTTATAGTCTATGGTTGTAACTCAGGCATGTGATTGTCAAAGGACAAAAAACAGGAAAATATACAAAACTGAAAAAAAAAAAAAAACAAAACAAGGTAAAAAAAAAAAAATAAAATAAAGAAAGAAGACACTCCTGGTTGTCAGAATTGATGATTGTTGGTGACTAAAACCAGCCATCATAGTGAGTGGAATAAGACATGAAACTCAGATATTTATGCTTGTGTGTTTTGTGAGAGGGTCATCAGAAATCCCAGTTACACACCATAAAAATTCTAGGTCCATGTTAGGAAAAGTCAAAGTCAGACTCAAAACTCTGACAAACTAGGAGCGTGTTTTTACCTTTTGAACCCTCCTACAGCAAACCCCAGGGGCAATGTCTCTTTCCCCTGATATCAGGAGTTTGTGGAGGCTGCATGTACTTTGGGGGTTTGTCTGCACTCTCATTGATCCTCTGAGGAGAGGAGCGGCGCTACGTGGGAGCGGGAATCAATGGAGCGGGAAATTAGCCCTTAATTAATAAATATATTGTATTCAGTTCGTCCACTGCTGCAGGAGAGGCACCTGTGTGCATATTAAATACAATCAGGAAGACACACGCACACACACACACACACACACACACACACACGCACACACACACATACACACACAAATTTATACTGAACTACTCTTTCAACCAGTGAAAGTGTCGGCTAAATATAAGACGCAGCCACCTGACTGTTTTGAAAGGTTTGCTAATAAGAAAAAGGGGGAAGATAAGAGATTGTTAGTATCTGAGTTTACCAAATACCTGTACTTTGCCAGCCTTGGTGTCAAGAATCACCAATGCAACCACATCATTTTTTTTTTCCAGGCATTAAAGCCACAGTGTGTAACATTTTCAGTTGTTTATTGGCAAAAATTGATATCTGCATTCATAAATATGTCATCACTGGTGTACTATTACCTCCACCAATAATCTGACTTATTCTCGTAAAAGGAGAATTTAGGATTTGTTTGTACATTGTGTGGGTAAGTCGTCTGTGGGGCTCCATTACGGTTCGCCATCTTGAGAATACACCCGCCAGCAAGGGACATACAGCACCACCTTCTGCGTTTTCGTTGAGAGCCAGGCCACCACTGCGTGACTGAGGAGCCGAAGGAGAGGAGCAAGAGGTGCTTTGCTGCTACCCTGGCAAATTTGAAACAAAGTCCCACTCTTTGAGCATAATGCAGGATCATGTATATGCAGCATCATGGGAGACGGAATCCTTGTCGCCAAGAAAGCGCAAAAGGGAATAGAAAAGGCAGCGTGACCGGCGAATTAACAGAACAGAACGAAGGCCCACATGGGGTAGCCTTTCCCAGGTAGAGAGAGCTGCTGAGCGAGGATGGTAATGCAATCACAGGCCAGCGCTGCTGTTAGCTGTTAGCCCGTGTTAGCGGCCAGTCGCTAACAGCCTCATCGCTCTCCTCACATCACTGCACCGCCGTTAGCCGCCGTTAGCGCTAGCCTGTGATTGTATTACCTTTCTCCTTCAGCAGCTCTCTCCACCTGGGAAAGGCAACCCCAGTGCTGACCCTTGTTTTTTTAATTCGTCGGTCACGCTGCCTCTTTGATTCCCTTTTGCACTTTCTTGGCGACAAGGATTGCGTCTCCCGTGATGCTGCATAATACATGATCCTGCATTATGCTCAAAGAGTGGGACTTTGTTATGCGGCAGTAGTGCAGCTTGCCACTATCAGCTGTTTCAATTTACACCCGCCCCAACAGTCCTACGTTGTAAACACAGCCAGCATGGTGAGGAGGGGGTTTGTCAACTCGCGTCTCGTGTGTCTGTGTAGGAGCCTGAATGAATACTCCATGTAGTATCGGTTGACATGGTTTCATCAGTGTTATCATAGCTTTTTGGTAAACAGTGACTACAGTTGTTGCAATACGTGTTTGAAACAGTGAGGCGCTAGAGTGCGCTATCTGTTTGAATGTAATATGTGATTTCAACATTAGATGGGAGAAATTCCTACACACTGTGGCTTTAAGTTTATCTCCTACATACATATGTAGGGCTGCAGTCTCTGGGGCTGGAAAATGAAACTAATGCTGAAGCGCCAAAATGTTTAGAAGGCCAAACTTCAAAACAGCAGTCCACAAGCCAATGGATGATGTCAGGGTAGCTATGCCCATTATTTTACACAGTGTACGACTTAATTAGGCTGTTTTGAGAGTGAGAGAGCTGTGTAGAATAAACCATTAGTGCACGATACAAAGTATTAAAAGTTCAACCAAATGCAGCATAAACAAAAGTTTAAATAGTTTCTGTCAGCTCCACTAAATGTATGCTAAATTTAGGCTCTTATTTTGCAAGTGTTGGTAGTGGTTTTGTGGTTGGCTTTGTACAGTGGTGGCATGTGGCTTTAAGTCATACACTGGGATGAGGAAATCAGCTCACCAGTCCGAAAGGTTTTCAAATGTAAATATCAGTAAAATCAAGGAAAAGATGGAGAAGAATGAGCACCAGCTGAACTAATGTCCTGCTAGCCATTATATAGATGCTGGGGAAAAAAGTGGAAGACATCTGTGCCAACATCAGTTTCCAAAGGGATATCAGGAACTGTACTATCCTTTGATTCATTGAAACTTGGTGTAACAGTGGACAGCGCAATTTAAACCAGGTGAATCTTTGTCTATATGCTGATCTGATGGACCAGAGGATTCTGGTGAGAGCAGGAGAAGATTCATGCTTTACAGATAATAAGAACCGGCGTGATGGTGAAAATGTGGCGTGCTGTTCCATTCCTGCTGGGGGTCACTGCTAAACGCCATTCAGAGATGTCTGGTGTACTCGAGTAATACCTTAAATAATTCCATATGACAAACAAATTGATTGATTGATTGATTGATTGACTAGAAGGGAGTAGGGTTGGGACTCATTAGGATTTTAACAATTCCGATTCCTTCTTAATAGTCCAATTCCTCTTACTGATTCCTACATTATAATTATTATACTTGCTATACTTAAACAAGTATATAATAAACACAAATGCAATCATACAAATACAGAAACTTTATTCTAACTGTTGCACAGTACAATTAGATGAGGATACACATTTTTGTGTGGTGTGTATTTCAGATTTAGAGCTTGTATCATCTCGCTGAGAATATATAACAACAAAAAGTGATTCTCTGATTTCTACACTAACACTATTACCTCAAATTAACCACAGCAATGTAATAAAAAATACTTATATGCATTCATGCATGGGCACTGTTATTTACGTGACAGCACCTGAACAGAACACACACACATTGGCTGTTTGTTTCTAGGTCTCCCTCTCCGCGGGTTAGGGTTAACCCTAACCCCTAACCCTCATGTGTTACTGTCTGTTCATGGATCATAAGAAATTATAAATCATCTTTGAGGAGTAGATGATTACCTTAAGCTAGCTCGGACTTGCTTGGTTACAAAGGAAAACAACAAATGCCTTGAGATGGCTGTCAGAGAGACAGAGGTATGATCATGTTATACCGTCTGAGGTGTAACAGGTGGTGTGTTTCACATGTTTTATTTCCAAATTGCTCTAGAAAAGAGGATTAGCAGTTTGTTAGCATACTGTTCCATACCGTTACCATGGGAGAACACCAGTTCCGGTTCAGCATTAAGAGCTGTGCCTGTAATTTACACAAGGTATCAGGGGAGCTAGGATCTGTCCTGGATACAAAGCTCATTTTTCCTGAGTAAAACACCATGTTTGTGTTTAAGAAGAATTTTATACAATATGTATGGCCTACTGGATGAAAATGCACACATGCTGTGGTATGTTACAGCCACAGTGGCTTAAAAAGCTGCCAGAGGCCATTAGCTGTCTTCAGTCACCAGGAGTTCAAGACACAAAATGGACTGTCTAAAATACAAAATTCATATTGCAAATAGGTGCATAGCCAAAACCAATGACACAGAGACTTAAATGTTCTAAACCTCTTGAGATGTCAAAAACATAGGCTACTTAAGACTCAATGCAAACATTTAGAACTGGGACAAGATTTGGGGCAGTTTTGAAGCACAAACTTCCGGGGAACTGCCCATTGGTCCGACCATATTAACCCCACTGTTCCGAAGTCCATTCCGAAATCATCATGATGCCCTGTGGTTAAGGTCTGGTTAGGTTTAGGCACAAAAACCACTTGGTTAGGGTCAGGAAAAGATCATGGTGTGGGTTAAAATGAAAAAGAAAGTGACAAACACATAAGCTGTGAGCCTGCTCCGCCTCAAGCCTTTCCCAGCTGACCCAGAGCACCATACGCCCGCCGTGAGCCATTCAGCACCACGGACAGCTGGACTAACGGGATGTCGAACTAATGGGCTGTCGGACCAATGACATGGACCCAAACCTCTGCAGCTGCAGTTTAGGTAGCTTATGTCTATAGCAAACAGCTGTGCTCAGACAGCACAGAATGACTGGAGGAGTCGACAAAACAGAGAATACTGGTCAGGAGATGGAAAGATTAGGAAAGTACATGAAGAGAGTGAAAAAGGAGGAAAGAGGAAAGTCGGGGGAGATGTAAAGTGGGGGATGAGAGAAATATGAACGTGGTGGTATGAAGTGACTCCACTGCCTTTAGCTCTCTACCTCGAGATTCAGGTAACATGAAGTTATTTCTGCATGCAACAAGGCTGAAAAGAAGCTCAACTGTACGCTCTGCACCACACCTCTCCACACACCGCAGGAGAGGTTAAGAAAACACCAGACAGAGGGGGAACCTGGGAAATAAGAGAGGGATGGTGGGAACGTGGAGTGCAGGTAATGGGAGGCGTGGATCTGTCCTGCTGGCACTCAGATGTGATTTAGATAGACACACAGAGAGAGGAAAAATAGATTGATGCAGGATGTTGTCAGGTGGAGGAGGTGAAACAGAGATGCAGGGGGGGTTGTTAATGGTAGATAGTGGGAGGAAATGAAAGGAGATAGGGTTAAAGGTAGCTAGCTGGGAGATGCCAAAGGAAGAGATGAAAAACAAGAACTTGTGTCTGTGAATTACAGATAAAAGCTCCACCACTCTGCTGCAGAAAGTGAACTTTCAGAGAGAAGATATGAATGAAAATATGGACATTTTTAAACCAAATTTGTCTGATGTGTGTGTTTAGACAGAGAGTAAAAATGAACTAAAAATGGATACATGTTACTCACAGGGGAGATTTGGGGAAACCAGTTTTCATTTTAACATACATCACACCAGTCCTCACCCACCATAAAACACATACCTCCTCACCTTCTCTCGCCAGAGTCCTGTGCTCTGTTGGATCGGCATAAAAAAAGAGCCTCTTGCAAAAAAAAAGAGATGAATTAAGAAACTTTCATCTTTATTTTTATTAACAGTTAATATTGTCATTAGGAAAAAAAATGTTACTATGGAACATCAATGAAGCAGAGCGTTAGTACAGGGAGAGCACTGAAATTGGCAGATTGGCCTCAGCTGTTTGCAATACACTTTACAATGACCAGACACTTTTACTCTGTGAATTACTCCCATGCCAACTTTATCCATATATGGTATTTGAGCATGTTCTCAATCCCAACTCATCAAATACTCACCCTTTGTCAGTGGACCTCGGCATCAGACACCTAAGTACAGGCACCCTTAGCAGCAACATGAAATTCATGAGGTGATGGTTGTTTCTGATGATGCAGGAAACTATTGCAGTGTTAAAAGCAAGAAGGTCCACATAGGGTGGGAGAGAGTGAAGGTGAATGGGTCAAACAAAGTTTGGACTTGGACCCAGGAAACCACCGTTCATTGCCCATGTAAAACCAAAAGTCAGTGAAGTTATTTTAATAAAAACAAAGTGTGCTAGTATGTGTAGCATGTAACGTTAGTGAAGTATGTCACTTGACATGACATTACATATTAGTAACAAATGTACTTATTTTTAGCCAAACCAGGACTTTTTTCCTAAATCTAACTAGATGCTTTTCTGGCCTAAACTTAATGGAGTAAATCTGAGAATGAAGTGTTTTACCTACTGTACATTTCTTGTGAAAATACAAGTATATATTTAAAAGATACCATGCATGT
Organism: Epinephelus cyanopodus; assembly: GCA_026686955.1. Lineage (NCBI taxonomy): Eukaryota > Metazoa > Chordata > Actinopteri > Perciformes > Serranidae > Epinephelus > Epinephelus cyanopodus. Next base: position 7,532,804 of record CM048914.1, read on the forward strand.
AGTGAGCATAAATTGTCCTGAATGTCCAAAACTGAAGCAGGTGGATGCATGTCATTTTTTGACAACATGGGACGAGAACGTGATAGGTATTTTATATTGCTGATTTTGTGATTTAACATTTCATGTTAATGTATGTATTTATTGTTGGGGGATGGGATCTACTTTGCTGTCTCAATTCAGTGAGAAATCAAACAGCAGAGCTTTTTTATCTAACTGCTTTTATCTTATTGTATAACCATTTAATCTAAATGGTCAATTCAGTGACGTAAGTATCTCTATTGAATAACTTTTGCTTGGAAGCAAAGTAAGAAGAGTGACATTATGAAGCCACAAAGTCTGCAGAAGATGGTCAGTCAGGCTTTAGCAGAGGATACTGCTGTTTTTTATCATTTCCAACCAATAGTCAGTGTTTTTTTATTTTATTTTATTTATATCTTTTTACCATGACTACTATTGTTTCCTAACCTTTATGAAGTACTCATTTTAGACCAAACCACAATATTTTACTTACCCTAACAAAGTCAGTTTTAGGCCACACCAAACCTTAACCATTTTTGTAGTGAATTTGGACGCCACTGACAAACAATGTCATCCTGTTAATCAAGTACTAAAGTGTCTCTTGGGAGGGCAGTTATAGACAGTGTAGTTTTAGTTAGTTTGGAAGACTTGTTAACCTGTAGTTCAACTGAACTGAAGCTAACCTGGACTCAGTTGGCAAAAGGCCCAAACAAACCAAAGCGACTTCAAAGAACTAGCGACAGCAAAAGCAGACTATTACATCATCAGACTATGGCCCAAAAGTTGCACATGAACTCACCGCAAAGACTTCCCAACCGTAAATCCTGCACCTGCATGAGAGGAAATAACTCTCCGCGCCAGCAGACTGTAATCGTCATTTAAAAAGGGAAACCGGAAGACTGTCTTGATGCTAGTTAGCCAGTTTGCACAAATCCAATGTTGGAAGAACAGAGCATATTTAAAGTGCCCCAGTGAACAATAACACAAACCACCAGGAAACATTTCTGCTAAAGAGGTCAGTAGCTAAAGAAAAATAATCTGACCGTCTGTAACAAGTTTGTTTCAATCTCCTGCCCTCTTGACTTTAGCTCTTTGTTTATTTTCCTCACTTCTGTTTCTCTTCTCGTGTGCTGAGCTGAACTGCCAATCACAGTGATTTCATTCACTGACAAGCTCAGCCGTTGCTTTCTTTCACCGTCACTGATTCAACATGCTAAATAGGCCAAAAAAGCTGACAGGAGCAGACAATGGGCAATGGTGCGGGACACACCACAGTGACTAGGGCGACAGACACTCACTGACGTACCAACACTGATCAACAGCTGACTGCCAGTTGGTGTGCAGAGTGTTTTCCTGTTTCAAGTCATTGTGCTAAGCCAGGCTAAACATGTCCAAGAACATGACATTGAACTGAACACAGAGAAATAAAACAGATATCCATTTGAAGCCAAAAGCAAGTCCATTTTTTTCCTCAACCAAAATTGGAAATTGTTTGTAAGTTTAGACATGAATGAATTTCACAAACATCTATGTTCTCAGTCAGTTGCACATTGATCACATACAGACATCTGTTCCCCTGGTGTGTCTCTGAAATATGTGACTGCACCTGGATCCGATGAATGCACTGTCAACAACACTTTCTCATTTTCATTTCGACTGGCACCGGTAAGTTTATTTTCAAACTGGTTTATACAAGCTACACTGGGAGTAAATCTTAAATATATATTTATTTGAGTGCATGAAAATATAAAAGATATCAAAGCTTCCTGTGAATGTAATGATTGAGTTGTCAGCAGCAGAGAATGAGGACCTGAGTGAAAATAACTGTGAAGAGTAGCTAATGGCTTCAGCCCGGAGCAGTTTCAGGCATGTCATTGGACAGAAACCATGATGTGATTTTATCAGACGCTCTGTGCGGCCCTGAGTGGGCTGATAAAGTGATAAACCCCTGAAGAGCCCTGACACAGGAGGCAGACAGACAGGAGATGTGGCCTCACAGAACAGATAATATGATGGACAGAAGTGGACGCTGTGTGTGTGTGTGTGTGTGTGTGTGTGTGTGTGTGTGTGTGTGTGTGTGTGTGTGTGTGGGCGGTAGAGATGTGGAGATGAGAAAATGGAGAACAGAGGATGGAGTGTGTAGGGGTGAAAGCTGCTAAATGTGATCCATTTGAGGTGAACAACAGCCGGAGGGTGTCTGTCCTGCAGCTCTGTGCTCTGCTGCCACTCATCCTCCTGCTATCACTCTCACTCAACGCTAATGTCAGGTTGTTTGGAAGAAAAGCTTTTCAGCAACAAACTGCAAGAGGAATCTCTTAGCTCATCTAGGACTGATTATAGGCTAATGGCAAGAATATAGAAGGCAGACATTTCACCTTCACCAGTGCCATGCCTCTAGGGATGTCAGTTGAACTGTTGGTCCACTGCTTTGTTCAAAACTGAAATATCTCAACAAATGGATGGGTCGCTTGATAATTGTAATTTGTCCAGTACTTTTGTTTATTACCCAATACCTGCAAAACTAATAAACACTCCCATCGGCCCTTAGCTGTACTTTTGTTTTGTACTAATTGTATATTAGCATGCTGATGCTAGCACTTTGCTCAGACCACAGAGCTGCTGGCATGGCTGTTGACTCACATTTTACTCTGTGGGGATGGATTGTAAAGATAGGAAAGATTTCAGTCATGAGGGTTACATCATATATCTAGAACTGTATCCATTATTATTATCATTAATAATAATAATTTAAAGCTGCAGTAGGTAGAAAGCCTGAAAACGGTTGATTTTTGAGTCTCATCTGAGTTAGGTTTCGTTCGTCTCCACCCTGAGCCCCTCCTACCAGACGAGCACGCGAGTATTTTCTCCTACTTCATTCTATTTCTCCCTCTCTGGGAGCCTCGGCTCTCCCTCTCCGCGCAGCAGCCCTCCCCATCCCTCCCTCGAGGCCCCGCACATATACCCCTGAGCCTCGGCTCTCCCTCTCCGTGGAGAGCCCTTGGCTCCGCTCCCACGGCCGACCCTCGCGCCCTCCGGCCGGGCCCAGCCCACCTCACCCTTCCCCTCCCTCTGGGGCTCCGGGGAACTGAGTTCTGTCCTCCTTGTTTTTGGGTTGTTTAGCCGTGCTGCTAAATGCTGGAATAGCTATTTTACCTGGTGCACTGTTCGCCATTGCCGCTTGCTCTCCCCTTCTGCTGGTGGCACGGGAACGTGCATATGCAGTAGAACAGCCAATAGGAACGCAGTGTCTGAGCTGACCTTGAATTGGTTGATGCACATCAGCATGATACTGATTCTGAACACAGAGCCATGGTGAGGTGCAGAAATCTATTGTTTGTCTCAGACCACTTGATTTACATTATGCTTAGAGGATATTATAAAATTTTTACTCAATTATACCAAAACAATGTTGCCTACTGGAGCTTTAATCTGGACAACAGACTTTGCATGGCATGAGGTGTCAAAATGTTGACCTTTTCATGCACTTCTTTTGATTAAAGCATCAAATTGACTTCCACAATAATGAAAGTAGTGTTCATTTGTGAAGATAATCTTGCTGAACAAAACTTGTAAGTATCATAAATGTTTGGTTGCCATAGAGTTTATTTCCTGCAATAATCCAAAATCCAATGGAAAAATCCCATAGGCTTTTTTGATGAGGGAACCAGTGCAATGCTAACTTCAGCCTACGGAAAAATGTCATCCCTGGAGCACTCTATTGGCAAACTGTTTTGTTTCTGACAATTCGTAACAAAAAACTGCTTCAATGCGCTTATTTCGACACTTTGCCCTGATTAGTTTCACTGACCTGTTCTTGCTCCCCCAGTTAGTGCCTTCCCCTCATTTACCCTGTTGCACACCTGCCCTGTGTTAACCTCATTAGTTGTAGTTCTCTCATTCACTACTCCCTACATAGTGAGTAGGGAGTTCAGTGTAGAACACTATATTGTTAACTCACCTGCAACATGAAAAAACACTTTCAAACACTGCTCAGGTAATTTTCTCAGGCCTAAATACGTCATTGCTGTCACTGAGAATGTCTAAGGGATTAATATTAACTATATCCCAAATCTGACAGTAATGCCAGATTTTTTGGCAGGTCCGATTCCATACATGACCAACATATAATGTTAGCAGCTGCTTAGTGGTCTCAAGCCATATATGTCCTTTTTTGGGTGTTGCAGTACTCATCGCCATGTGTGTCACACAATATTGGGTGTTGAGAAAACAAATTGATGAGACATTCCCCAATTTTGGCAGCAAGCTAGCTATGACAGCAGTTGGAACAAATTTTTCATTGGTCAAACACATTTTTGCAGGCAGAAATCAAGGTCCATCTCAATATTTTCATCCTTGCAAGAATGTTCCACAAGGGTGTGCAAGCATTCATAAAACCCAACCAAATCAGCCTTACAAATTTCTGTGTGTATTTCTTGGACATAAATCTGTGCTCTATGAGAGATGGCTTTAAGTCACCAGTAATTTTAAGACACAAATGCTGTAGCTTTGCTACCTGGGGTTTGAACCCAAGCATTGTATCCCATTATATATCAAATCAAATCAAACTTTATTTATATCGCAATCTGGAGCACCTGTTGTGACACCTCTGTTCAGTGTGTGACCAGATGTTATAAATGCCCACAGAGCTCACAGGAGCTCCTGATTATTCACTGAGATTATTTCTGCCTCCAGAGCAGCTCTGCCTCTGAGAAAGCTTTCGGTAACTAAAGCTACAATCTGCTTGTTCCGTTCCACCATGAAATCAGTCCTTCTTCACATATGCTACTCTGAGGTTTTATCAAACTGACGGTATGAAAATGCAGATAATCCCCAGGCTCTAAAATAGACTCTGAGGCTATTTACAGTCCAGGTCTTTGCTTTTGCTCCAGATTTGTTTGGTTAAGTGCGAGTGGAGCTCACAGATTTGGGCGTCCATCTCTGTCCACAGTTTGCTGCCAGGCTCTGCTGCTGCCAAGTACGATCCATCTCATTAACAAACACACCTCCCCAGTGATTTCCCTCCTTTCCTTGTACCCTCAGGCTGTCGTCAGGGACGTCCTCCCGTGTGTCCCAGTAATTAGAGCTGCAGGGCCAGATGAAGGGGTAAAGAGGTAAAAGAAGAGAAGGCACATGTAAGCTGTTTGTGTAAATCAAAGTCTCATTCAGGAGACAGAAGAATTGTTTGGTTATTACAGCTTGGCGGTGAACAGAGTGCCGTCGTTGAGCCTGGGTTTGGCCGCTTTGTTTATCCCGACCGTTCTTATACTCATCTCTCTCAGGGTTTAATGGATATTTGTCTTCAGCCAGGACGAGGACAAAGAAACAACAGACAGCTGCTAAATGTAAACTGTTTTGTGTGAACAGTGCTCCAAAAAAACAAAGGGAGTTTGCCAATACTATCCGAGGCGGCTGGCTCACAGAACAATTTGCCATATATTGTACGTTATATATCTAACAACAAATGCAACAGTAAACTTTTCCAAAGTTGTGTTTTAAGACGGAGGAGAAAGTGCTGTGATTTAGTCCTGTGACATACTCCATGTAAGCAGGATGGGCAACAATACAGAAGGGAATAAATGAAGTACAAATACCTCAAATCTGTAATGACGTACAGTACTTACTTACATTCCCCTACTGCATAGATGGTAGTTCCATCTTTCCCTCCTTCTGTCTGACCCAGTCTTGTAAATGAGAGATCTCAAGAATGCCTTGAGGAAATTTCTTCACACTTGGCACAAATGTCTACTTGGACTCAAGGAAGAACTGACTCGATTTGAAGGGTCATAGGTCAAAGGTCAAGGTTGTTGTGACCCCATCTGTCTAATTCTTGTACATGTGATATCTCAGGCATGCCTTGAGGATTTTTTTTTTTTTTTTTCAAATTTGGCACAAACTTCCCCTTGGACTCAAAGATGAACTAATTATATTTTGGTGGTCAAAATTCAAAAGTCAAGTTCACAGTGACCTTGCATCTGTCTCATTATTGTGAACATGATATCTCAAAAGCACTTAGAGAGAATTTCTTAAAAAAATGGCACACACATCCACATTGAGTCAAGCATGAACTGATTTGAATTTGGTATTCAAAGGTCAAAGTTTAAGGTCACTGTGATCTTTCCTCTTTCTCGTGAACATGATATCTTAAGAACACCTGAAGGAAATTTCCTCAGATTTGGCATACTGCCTACTTGGACTCAAAGATGAACTGTTTAGACTTTGGTCGTCGGAGGTCACTGTGATCTTGCATCTGTCTCCGTCTCCTCTTGATTTTCATGATATCTCAACAAAGCCTTGAGGAAGTTTCTTCAAATTTGACAATGACGTCCACTTGGACTAAAATATGAAAAAATTACGATATGGTGGTCAAAGTTCAAAGGTCGCTGTGCCCTCACAAAACATAAGACTTCATCAACTTCATCAAAACATTTGCAAAAACACTCTTCTGGCCATTATTCAATATCATATCTCAGGAACAGAAGGGGAGACATTTGGTCAAGAACCCAATTAATGACTCCAATCTATAAACTGTGCTGATTGTATAGATCTTTTGTGCTGCAGAGGGGAAGAAATGTGTGAAGCATTCATGTTTTCACAGACATGGATATAAACTGTAACTGCAACTTGCTAGGTTTGCAGAGGCATACAAGCGCAAAGCGGTAATTCTAGTTTTTATATATTTTTAAAGTTCTGATGATGACACCATCAGGTGGTAAAACAACTGCATGAGCTCATCTGTAAAGTGATTTCCCTGCTGCTCTGCTGGATGTGTATGTGTTAGGCTAAACAGGTTGTAATGAGGACAAAATAAGCAGTGTATTAAATGTGTGAGCTGGTGTTGCAATAACCTGTTTAAAACTTCCTGTTTCATTAAAGTCCCTTTACAGCCTCTGACGCTTGTTCATTAGTGAGGGGCTAATTTGCCAAAGGAATTCTCATTACAGATGGATAACTTAATAAGGCTGCCACCCCTATTTTACCTCCATGCACACACAAGCACACTTTACCTCTTCCTCTACCGAGGTCATGTAAGTTTGGATGATTCAGACTGATTAGTTTGTGGGTGCTCCTCCGACAGTTTCATCCACATTTTATCAAACACACTGAAAAAGAACTGAAAGTGTAGAAAAGAAACATTACATCAGTCCACAGATGTCAGAAAAGTCACAGCCAAATCAACTCTGCAAGCGAACAAACAGCAATCAACACTAGTCGGTTCCAAATAATCATCACTGAAAAATCGACACAGACAGCGGAACATTTCTGAGTGGCGTGGATTCAATCCAATTTTTAAAAATCAGTTATGATGACAAATTGTGGCTGTTACCACAGTCATGTACCACTTTATCTCTCACCCTTCAGTTTCTGTCACTCTAATATAGATGTGTTTCTAGAGTCCACATTAACTGAGAGATTCTTATCAGCCTGGAGAAAGAGAGCACTGATGTCAATAATACAGTAACATCTGTAGGCTGGAGGGAGTGTGGTTACAGGAGAAAAAACCTAGCAAGGTGTTAAAGACTAAACATGACGTGAACTAGAGGTGTCCACAGATTGGAAATCTGAATCTGAAAATGTTTTCGCTTTATGACTGTACTCCTCTTATGGCGGATTTATACTTGTGTATCAGCTCTATGCTCTATGTGTGGACGCAGAGCCTATGCCATAAGTATCGCATCAATTCATGATACCTATGAAACGTACCAATGTAAAGTATCCATGGTTTGCAGAAATGTACAATGCCAACATTATCTTCTGGCAACTGGGTTGTGATTTTCTCATTTACCTCACATTAAGGGAGAGAATGATGTTCTTTTATTCCCCCCAAATTTTCAACAATAAAAAAACTGTCCCAGACCTCGGTCTGTATTTTTCTCTCTAATCAGTACCATATTACTGTAGATCCTTACAAGAAACCTCTTAGGAAGCCTGTAAATAAAGCATGTTATTCCCCTACATTAGCCCTACGCCGCCTGGTACAAAACTATGATGGAGAAACACTAAATCCTTTACTGATTTATTTTGCCTAAAACTGGTGAAATTTAAATGGACTGAGTCTAAAAATACCAGAATAAGTCTGGGAAACTGACAGGTCTTTAACTGTAGAATCCCCTTAAAACATAGATGACAGACTGTCCCTAAGTGGTAACTAAAGCCCTAGAGAAATGTCTGCCCATTCAATTACACCAAATTGCAAAAGCAAAACTCCTGGGATGTGCTGAACGTCACAGCTAAAGACTTTAACTTTAGATGACCAAACATACAGGACAGGCCGATGGGAAAAAGACTGGAAAGCAAACAGAAGTAAGAAGGAATAAACATTTCAAGGTGATATGTTTTGTCAGGCAGGAGTTTGCAGAGAGCACAAGGTCTGACAGAGAAGTAAAAGGCACTGAAAGAAAGTTGAGGCAGGAAATAGCAAAGGCTACATCTATTTTGGAAGCTGGGATCACACATTGAAGTTCAGAAAATATATGAGAAACACAAAACAAGACAAAAGTCAAAAGTCAAAAAAGAGGCATTTAAAAAGCAGAGGAAAAACAATGTTGCTTGAAGGAGAAGTAGAGCGAGTCCATCAGCTGTCAGTGAAAATGAAATTCTTGACTGTCATCTTTTTTTCTTCATGTGAAACAGTAAAATTTACAACTTGATATTGAGCCACACATAGATATAAAAACTCCATCAACCATAAAGTAATCTCATTCAAACACAGTGTGATCTGAGCCTCAGCTCCATGATGAGCTCTGAAGTCGTTGTCGGGGGGAAAATTGGTTTAATCTGCCTGTTTTCTGCTGGAAAACGCACTCGTCCTCTACTGCAGGTTATCAAAGTTAAACCTGTACTCTACTGTCATCTACTGGAGAGAAATATAGATGCAGGAAATTTACATCAACACGCTGTCACATCTCCTCATGTAATTCATTTCACTCTTTTCCTCTTCATTCCTTTTTTCCTCTCTTTTCTTGTATCCTTCTCTTCACATTTGTTGCTCTCTTTTTTAAAAACCATTCCTAGATTTAGAAATGATCAGATTGAATTAAAAATTGATAAAAGGCGGAGAATGGAGAGAATTTTCACAGAAAAAAAAAAGGACGAGAGAATGGAAGTTATAAATCTCAGTTCAACCAAATCATACAAATTTCCTTTCCATACAGGCAGCTTATCTGCTGACTGTCTCTAAGATTTCTGCCTCCACCCGCAACAAAGAGAGGAGAATTCTGTTTTTAGTGCCCACAGCATGTAAAACCAGTTTTTTTAGAACTCAGAAACAATGTGCTACTGACTGAGAATAATGCAGCTGAAGGAACAACTTCAGTAACTAAACAATGGGAAGAAGTGTTTTATTGTTTTTTTTCATTGCCTGGATCAAGACTAGGGTTGCTGCTGCATACCAGTTTCAGAGTATACCGAGAAATTAAAGTTGACGATTATCAAACCGTGAACATTTACTTATTTATGATATTGAAAAAAATGCACCTGGATAGGGAATACGTCACCTTTATTTTAGTAATTTTTAAAAGGGAGACTTTTTTACATTGCAGTTCAAAAATTGTTTGAAGTTTTAGTTATAGTGATATAACGTTTGTTGAACCAAATAGTGGACCTAAAATGATAATAGATTGCATCCACTCCATTTCAGTGCGCTGGTGCTACACTTAATATGTAACAGTGAGGGCTGGGAAAGCTGTTTGAATGGAGGGTGATCAGTCAGCCAGCAGCCGCAACTATGTACCTGTCAGCTGACAACATAAACAACTATTTCAGCCTAGAGGGCAAAAGTCATGGCAGTTTTCCTGGTTGACAAGTAATTGCCTGCATGGACAGTAATGTTCATATTGTGACTTTATGTAAGCCTGAATGACATTCATTTATAACAGTCAGCCCACCTTTATAGCCTAGTTATAGGTTAAATTCAAAAGCTAAAGTGATTACTTTAACTTGGTTAAATGAGGGACATTAAAATAAGGGGGCTGCCTTTAATCCTCTACTGGTGCCAGCAAAATACAGTACTAAAAGTTAACTTAAATAAGGCTCAAACACATTTTATTTAGATATTAACCCCCTTCTCAAATGAATAAAATTAAAAAAGGTAATTGGAGGAGTGCCGACTTTAATATTTATCCTCTTTACTTGATGGAAAATAATCTTAGCAAGAAAAGAAATGTACAATGTACACCCTTCAAAATGCAAAAATAGGAACTGGGAGAAAGTAATGCATTGCAAAAAAGAAAAAAAAAAGCACTGCTGAAGTTTAGCGGCAGATCTGGCAACAACAACTGTCAAATGGGGTGAAGACTCCACACCGGCGTGCTAATGGTGTGGACTAGGGCCGCACGATACTGGAAAAAACTGACATTGCGTTGTTTTGTTTTTTTTAAATTTGCAATATATATTGCAATATTAAAAAAATACAAGAAAATAAAAAAATAGTGGTGGGGTTTTTACTCACCACAACTGCAGAGGCCACCGGCTTCATTCAAAACAGACGACATTATAAAAGGGCTGTTATTTATTAATCCCTCTGTATCTTTATATTTTTTACTTTTTATCCGCTCCTCTTGCCTTGATAAAGGTAATGCATCGCCCCATCATTTTAAACCTCAACAATTGTGTAGTGTGTACCAGGCATAAATCCTCCTTTACTGTTTCTCCCTCATTTTCAGTGTGTGACTGCAGCGTGTGCATGAGAGGGGGAGGGGCTGCTGAGTGCTCAGAGACGGAGAGACAGAGAGAGAGAAAGAGGCAAGCGGTAAAGAGTTCTCTCTAGAGCTGCTTTTCTGAAGCAAAACAAAAATTTACATGTTCTAAAAAAAAGAGAAAACATCACGTCCTGTAATACGACTATCGCACATGTGAAAATCGCGATGGCAATGTTCAAACAATGTATCGTGCAGCCCCAGTGTGGACCCATTCCAGTGGACTTGTTGGTTAGGGAAACTCGAATCCCCACCTCCCCCACAGAAATCAGTTAGAATAAACACAATGTCAGACTGAAGAAACAGTGTGAAACAAGATGACAACCCTGTCTGATATCAGACAAATATTTTAGCCTCCTTAACTCTACCAGACCTTCTGGTGGCTTCATCTTTGCAAACTCAAGTTTTTCAAACACAGAGAACTTCATTTTAGTTTGACAGGTGGCCATGAACAGTTATGTTTTTTACTCAACCCAGCTGTGGATGGAATGTGAAAGAAACCAAAACAAACTATTTCTTTCTCTGATTTATTTTTTAATACATTTCAGATACAGCAGCTCTGCTTTGTATCAAAACAAAAGAAGTCAGTTTAAACAAAGAAATTGACATGCCCAAGCCTGACACACTGATACAGGTGCAGGCTGGGAAATTTGACAATCTAAAAGATTATTCTGTTTTTATACAACCAAGAGAGTAGCTGAGGAGACAATTCCTGATTGAAAAATGTTGCTTTACCTAAACTGTAAGCACAGTTTTAATTGCAACATTGCCAAAAACATCCTCTAAGAAGCTTTTGGCAATGTCCAACTTCTCCCAAAATATGTCACTGCCTAAAGGCCTTTTATGACGTGCTGCAATGCAGTACTATTGTTTTGCCAATCAGTACTTTTAGTTATGATGTTATTTATTGAGAATTCATATTTCGGTCACCAGAAACACAGAGACATAGTTACACTCCTAGTCACCTGGAACTGCAGTGCGAGCAATCAGACAAGTTTGACGCATAAAGGTTGTAATGGTATAATAGCTAAAATTCTAAAAATGTTGCCGTGAGGTTGTTAATAAAAACAGAGTTTTTTCTTTTTATGAATTACCCTGTTAGGAAACAATGTGGCATAGTTGGTAAAATCAAGACCCTGCTAACAAAGGTAACCTAGCACCACACGCATGTTAAGAACACAAAAAGCTCTCTGTAACTAAACTAAACCTAAAGGAGAGCAGTGCATATCAAACCAGATACATTAAGATGAATATCAATCAACAGACTAAAAGTTTGATGCTCATCAGACATCTATAGCAGTATTTTCCTGTGGCCTGTACAGACTTATTAATAAAGTTACTTACAGAACGAGGGCCAAACCAATAAAGTGGCATGGAGGGAGAAAAGTGTGTCATCAGCGTACATAATCACATGACAATTCAAGACAAAATTTTAAGCCAATAACACACAAAATTTAAAAAGGCAAACTCCCAAATTAAATCTTATAAATTAGAATCTGAATTGACATGCCATATATTCAAACTATACACGATAAACAAAGATAGAAATACATTTACATTATTGCTTGACATTCAGTTATGGCTAAAGTTACGTTCATTATTTGCAAGAAATACATATTTTTTGGGCTTTGAACCTGGAGACTGATGTTGTGGCGAGGTGGAGCAGGTGTATAAACATAAAAGTAATGGTGAAAAAAATGTCTCTCCTTCCAGCAGACTCCCTTTTGGCCACCAAAGTATTTCAATATTGATACATGGCTAAATTTAGGTTGTGATATCAGGTGACCTAATATCATGTCAGGCCAATTGTCTGCCAAAGTCAGCTGTAGATTACTAACGACAGTAGTATTTTGTTGGTTTAAAGTTTTGTTGTCATGTAACCAAAATCCAGTGTCTTCTAAACACCGCACTTCAACATCATCTTGGCGTCATAAGATATGGAGAACAAAACCAAATGTCTGTAACACATCATAATGTCAACTTCCACACAACATGAAACTCTAACAGTGTCAGACATTTACAACATCAATTCATTGATTTCGACCAAAAGTTATCATCTATTCCATGTAAGAGTCCAGCGTCTTTCAGACGTCGTATGGTCATCTGGTGCCAGCAGGGCTGTAGTCCAAACTTTGAAAATTCCCCACAGATAAAAGAATGTTAACACACACAATTAAACATCATCACACACAGGCACACTAACAGGTAGGCAGTAGATAGACTCACTGTAGTGCAACACATTAATATGCTCACCACTTCACCATACTTGTTCTGCATAATTTCTTTTTTTATGAAGCAGTGTCTATATTGCTCTTAATACTGTTTTATTTTTGCAATATTGCTTTCATTAAGCTGGTAGAATCCTAAATGAATCAGTCTTCTTCTCTCAGTGAAATGTAAACATGAGCTTTGAGCAGTTCAACCAAAGAGTGATAAATCTTTATTTGATTTGTCTCATTCCAGGAATTTTTTATCTGCCAATGAAATTAGTAATTACTGTCATTTGTTTGATATCAATTGGAGTGTCCAGCTGTTTTAGGAAATTACTAAGCCTTTTTCAAAAATAATGACAGTAATAGTGGGCTTAGAGCCACAGACAGAAGGTCAGAAACTACTGAGAGACGAACTAACATGTTGGTGGTTTGGCTCTGTACATGGGGTTTGTTGGCAATAATACAGACAACTGACTCATACATTAACAATTCATAGCTTCTGCTCCTTCTTATTTTTTTAGGCCATAGCTGCAGGTTTATCAGCAGTAATTAGACTGACAGTCAAAACTGTTTTTGCCTTCTCAGCCACCAGGTTTCAACTCAATGTTTAAAGAAGACCTATTCTGCTCATTTTCATACTTGAATTTGATGTTTCTACTATAACATGTTCACATGCTTTAATGGTCAAAAAAGGCTAAAACTAAACACAACTGAAATCAGTGAGATATTAACAACAATCAGGAACCAAGATTAGGGCTATCCAAAATCATTCACTACTTCCTACTCACTATATAAGGAGTTTTATGTAGAGTATCATATAGTGAGCTCACCTGCAACATGAAAAAACATTTTCAGATGCTACTCAGGTCATTTTCTAAGAGCTGTTAAGTATGTCACTGTTGTCACAAAATTAAAATGTCATGTAAATGTTGGCTGGTGAAGCATACATAACAATTACTGACATGCATATTTGTGACAAAAACATGAAATTATACTGAACATATTTCCCCAAATGAATAAATAACGTTACAAAGAACTTTGTGGCTGTTTGTGTTGTGTTGAGATACTCTGCTCTGCTCACATTAAACATATTAATAATCTTACACTGGCAGACAGACAAGAGAAGCAAGAGCAGCGTGATTGGAACCTGTCCTACTAATGTAAGAAATCTTCTATTTAATCTTTCTTGTGTTGCAGTTTGTGTTACCAGTCAGTCATGTCATAACTATTTAATGTCTAACATTATACATTACACCATTACAGCACAAATTAGAACTAGTAGCGACCTAGCTTGCTAACATTAGCTAGCATCATTAGCCCTACTCTGTACAGTAACTGTTAAGCACAAGAGAAGATCAGTTGACTATTTATTTTTATCTCTTTGGGTACCAACAGCTACACATTAAACTGACAGTTTATTACATGACAAAGAAAAACATGTAAAACAAACGTTAAAATGTCATTTTGGACAGCAGGTTGATATTGAGCTGCTTTCTCTCCTCTCATCAATCTCTGTGTCCGCCCCATGCAGTCCATCCATTTCTTTGGCACAATGCACGACGGGATATTGCTTGGTAAGTAACCATCGGTTGTGCACTACTTTTCATGGTGCATTGTGGGATACATTGAGCCCACTATATAGGGTATAATAATTCCCAATATACTGACGGACAGCGCTACAAAATGGTAAAGTCACTATATAGTCGACTATATACTGAGTAGTGAGTGATTTCGGACACAGCCTAGATGTTTCCCTGATGTTAGCATGTAGCTTTATTTAGCAGCATAGGCTACGTAATGTAAACACCTGCAGTAGCATACCTGGAACAGATAACCATATAAAGAAATCTGCACACATGATGTCATACTGTAGCCAGACTACAAAAGAATGTTGGAAATGAAGTGGTCAGTGGTCTGAAGCCTGAGACTTTTGCTTTCAGGGATTACTTTTAGATATGTTTACCTCATTATCTAAAGCTCTGGCCAAGTTTAATACAAACATCCTTCATATGTAAGACACAAAAAGTGCATAAGAATAACAGGCCCCCTTTAATTTTTTCTGAACAATGTTTACTTACCAATAGTGAAAGATAAACCTTGTTTGATTTGATGGGGATTTGTAAGGATTCAAAGTGGGTAAGTGGATTAGATTCACATTTACTTTCTTGGCATCAAATCCCAACTGTAACTGCTGCAGACAAAGTGACATGAGAAGTCAGAGAACCTGCACCTTCCTGTGAGGACCACTAGATGGTGCTACGTGCTAACTGCTACATTAGAAGGAATTGGCTGCTCTGTGTCTGATGCTGCTCTCTCTCTGCTCGATGTAGATGTAACCAGAGGAAGAAGAAAATGCTGGGAAGATGACAGGCAGAAGAAAGAGGAGGAGGAGGAATGACATCACAGAGGATCAAACAACTTGTTATACACAACAAAACTAACCAGATCTCATGAATGATGACTCACGGGTTTCTGCATGGAAAAAAGAAGATTGCCCTGTGCTGGTAAACGTGTTCACGTATCTTGGACTCTTGTTTACAAGTGAAGGTAAAATGAAACGTGAGATAGATAGGCTGTTTGGCACAGCGTGTGCATTTATGTTGGCAGTGCACCCGCATGTTGTAGTTAAGAGGGAGCTGAGCCAGAAGGCAAAGCTCTTGATTTACCAGTCCATCTATGTCTCAACCCTCATCTATGGTCATGAACCTGGGTAGAGATCGAAATAATGGCTGGGCTCAGCCTTAAAGATCGGGTGAGGAGCTCAGACATCCAGAGGGAGCTTGGAGTAAAGCCAATGCTCCTTCAGGTCGAAAAAGGCTGGCTGAAGTGGTTCGGGGCACTGATCAGAATGCCCCCTGGGCGTCTCCTGTTAGAGGTTTTTGGGGCACATCCAACTGATAAGAGGCCCCAGGACAGACCTAGAACATACTAGAGGGATTACATATCTCATCTGGCCAGGGAACGCCTTGGGATCCCCCGGGAGGAGCTGTTGCCCCCATGACCCGGCCCTGGAGAAGCAGATAAAGATGGATGGATGTAGGGATGGAAGAATGGATGGATGGATGGATGGATTTCTGCTGTCTAGTTCATTATCAAACTCTGTTTGTGGTGAGTCTGAAGAAGCCGGTTCCAAAATACTACACTGCACACTGAAAATCTGTATACATGTGGTAACATCAGTAGAGCTGCCGCTTTTGGAAGTAGTTCTCAAAGTTATTTTACATGTAAGACTTTAAAGGAGTGTGTGTCTGAGCACACACAGCTCTAAAATATTTAAAGTTATTTAGTTCATCTTTGCTCTGAGACCACAGAGAAATAAAGGCTCTTTTCTCCACTTCTTTTGCCAGTCAATGTTCCCGAACACCTGATCAACAAATCATCACATACAACTTGAGTTACCAGTCACACAAATGGAGTCAATAATTAGTCAGTAATTGAATAAAACTGCCTGAGAAGAGACATAAGTGTGATGTTTGGTGTCTAGTTTACCTATTCAGACGTCCACGATTTGCATTAACCTGAGTGATGCATCAACAGATGTTGAGATGAACGGACAACAGACCAGCTGACCTCATTTTAACCTTCCTGACAAACTGAACAAACAGAGGAAACTTTACAGTTTGAATGCAGCAGTGAACAGAACCATTCCAGCCGATGAATTTTCCCGTCTGTTTTTTTTTTTTTTAATGAATGCTTATGGAAAAAAGATGTAAGGAGGTATATATTGGATATCAAAAGGGAGGATGAAGTAAGGATATTGTCTTTTTATCTTTACAGGCCATCAGAAAGCCTTAACATGTCAAGATACAAATGGCAGCAGACCAAATCACCCTGCAGTCTGTCTGTCTGTCTGTCTAGACAGAGAAAAGTCAAATAAATGCAGCAATCTACCATCGTAGCAGAACAGGTCTGTGTTCTTTTCTTGTTTCATCTGTTTTCAGCAGTACCATCAAATCACCTGCCACAAACACACATTAATTCTCAGTAATTGTTGTAAAACTTTGGAAATTCTACCTCTACAGGCTGAGTTGAAGGCAAGTGGACTTGGTGTAGATCCAGGTGTTCTGGATATCATGTGACCTGTATGACTAATGAGCCTTCACACAATTATGGAAAATGTCTTAACTGGAGAGTACATCAAACACTATTCAAACCGTGGACTTCATAGAAAGATAGACAACACGACAGCTCCCCAAAAGTGAAGGTGAAACATCTCGATTGCCCCCTGGTGGCTGGCTGCAGTGTAGGTCATAAACCCCGCCCCAAATAATGTCAGCAGTGCAAGATGGCAGCAGCCGTGTCTGGAATGTTTCGGTTTTACTTTTGTAGAGTGGGAGTATGAGGAGATACATCACCCATCTTTATATCGATGGGTGACTGACTTAAACCCACAAAACTTTACTTTTAAAAGACTGCAAATTTCCAAAGATGTCAAATCTGTCAGATTGAATTTTGGGAAATGTGTCTAAAATGATTCAAAAGACATATTTTTATGGAATAGTGCAGTGAAAAGCAGAGGGAATCTGATACAAATGATAAACCCATTTATAAACAAACAGCAAATTTGCTGTATTGCACATTTGTAAACTGCCTTATCAGTATTATCCTTTGAAGAAAAGGAGAGCTGGAGAGATAAAAGCAGAGGAAGCTATCATCTTAGCTTGTTGCACCATCCAGTTTTATAAAACCCTGCTTTGCTCTGAGTACAAACTGCTGCACAAAAATTGTGTTTACTTTTGTCTGGTTAGCAGCTGAGCTAATTAGCTTGGTGATCTATTTTGGCAGGATAGCAGGTGGCATGTTACCAGCTGGTGCACTTCCAACAATAGGTCATGAATTAACCTCTGGAGGTCAAAACATCACCAAACTTCCAGCTAAATGTGTTTCTCGAGGACATACAAATGTATTTTCTGTGACAATTTTTGGTGTAAGCAGCGCTCAGATGTGAGTTAACTGTTAGAAGAAGAGGTGATGTGGTGACAGTCTGGTGAAGGACAAACAGAAGCAGGTTTCAGTGTGAATACTGAAGGTGTCTTTCAATGTCAGACGTGAATACAAGTCCAGATCCTGGACACAAGATGTGTGTTAATGCAGGTGGAGGGACACCACCTGATTCTTCTATGCCACCAAACCCAGAGCCACAAGAGGAGGAGGAGGAGGAGGAGGAAGAGGAGCAGTTGAAGAAAGGGGAACTGAGGAGTTCAGATCTCTCTGTTCCAGTTGTTCAGGAGAGTCATCGTCCCGCCCTCCATGGCCGTGAAAACTGGGCTCAGTCCGTCAGAATCAGCAGCTCTCTGCGCAGCTCCATGGAGTTCCTAGTCAACATTTAATCATCGCTCTGCAGAGTCAGCTCCAGGTCGGCACCAAACAGCTCCTTATACAGAGGAGGAAAGTGTGTCCGAACGATGTCGGGGTAAACGGCTCTGAATGCTGACAGCTTCTCTGTGTGTCGGCTGCACAGTGAACGCAACGCTGACACCTTACATCTGAGCTGAGGGGAGGAAACAAGAAAAGGACATAAAGAGAGGAGAGGCAACAAGAGGGGAGACACGATAGAAGAGGAGAGGGGAGGGGAGGGGAGAGGAGACAAGAAAGGAAAGAAGTCAAGGGGACCAGCAGAGGAAACAAGAGAGGGAAGGAAAAGCAATCAGTGCAGAAAATAAGAAAAGGAGGGGACGGAGAGGAGACAAGGAAGGAGAGAAGACAGGGAGACAAGGGAATGAAATGAGGAAACAAAGATAGAAAACAAGAGAGGAATGTAAAAGAGGGGAGGGGCAGAAATGAGGAAACAGAGAGGATACAAGGAAATAAGAGGAGAGGGAGGACGGAAAAAAGGAGGCGAAAGAAGACAAGGAGAGAAAACAAGAGAGGGAAGGAAAGGAGAGGAGAGTAGAAAATGTGAAAACAAGGATAGGAAATGAGAGAGTGAAGGAAAGGTGAGGAGAGGAGGGGATGGGCAGGAAAAAAGGAGAGGAGAGGAGGAAATGAGGAAACAAGAGAGGGAAGGAAACAAGGGGAGTGGAAATGAGGGAGCAAGGAGGGGAGAGGAAACAAGAGAAGAGGTTAAGAGATGAGATGGGGTAAACAAGGAGAGAATGGAGGAGACAAGAAAGGAGAGAAGACAAGGAGATAAGATAAGGAAATGATGATACAAGGAGAGGAAACAATGAAGGGAAGGAAAAGAGAGGGGAGGATAAGGAAACAAGAAGAGGAAAAGAAACAAGTGAGGCAACAAGAAGACAGGAGGAGAAGATAGACAGCAAAAAATGGGAGAAGTGAAGAGGAGACAAAAAAGGAAGAGAAGACAAGGAGAGGAGAGGAGGAAATGAGACAACAAGGTGCAGGAATAAAAGAGGGAAGGAGAGGAGAGTGGCAAATAAGGAAACAAGGAGAGAAAAGGAAACAAGTGAGGAGACAATGAGACGAGTAGAGAGGATAGACAGGAAAAAAGGAGCGGGGGAGAGGAGAGGGAATAAATGGAGAGAAGAGGAGGAAATTAGGAAAAAAAAGGAGAGGAAACAAGAAAGGGAAGGAGAAGGGAAGCAAGGAGAGAAGAGGAGATAAGAAGAGAGAAAAGAGAGAAAAGAAAACATGGAGAGGAGGCAAGAGACAACCAGCAAAGAGAGGAGATGAGGAAAGGAAACAAGAGAGGACGGGGAATCAAGAGAAAGAGAAATGGGGACAGAAGAGAAAATGAGAGGAGAGAAGAGGAGACAGAGAGGACAAAAAGTGGGAAAAAAGAGGAAGGAGGGAATAAGGAAGGAGATTATAGGATATATGAGAAGGATATCAGAAAGGAAAGCAGAAGTAAAGAGAGGACAATAAGAATGAAATAAATAGTCGGAAGGAATGGGGATGAGAGGAGCATGAAGCATGGGAAAGAAAACAGGACAGGAAAAGATCCGTGAGGAAGAGGAGAGAGGAGGGGAGGTGAGAGGATAACAGGTGAAGAGTCATTACACACATTGGCCAGTAAGATAGATTTATTTACTGTCAAATGAACTGGTAAGTGACTGTGTCATCTCTTGAACGTTCAGGTTAGCAGTAGATAATGTTAAGATTAGGAGCAGGTGATGCATTGTGTAAACAGTGGTCCTCACAAATACAGAATGACACTGTATGACTGTGCAAAATGTTAATCCTACACTATTGTTTATTTGTGGTATCAAGCTGTGAAGTTTAAATATGTTCAACATGGATGTAGGTGATGTAGTTCACCTCCTGGCCACAAGAGAGCAGTGTGAAGCCATTTTCCAAGTGCTCATATTCGTGTTTGAGATTTATATTCGACATGTAGTGCTGTATGAGCAGGTAAGAACTCTTTAATTTTTACACAACATGTTGATGTTTATACCCAGTTAACTTAACAGTTGATTTGTATAAAAGCCATTAAATCGTCATTTATGAGAATGAAACATTACAGTGAACATCATACTCATTAACAAAGAGCCATTAAACCTGCCTGTTTCTGCAAGTTATGGTGGTGCTCTATATTTTTGTTTATTAGGGTTTAATAAGTAAAACTGAACCTCAAGTTTTATCATCAGTGCTGCTCAGATCAATGACAGGTGGAATGCGTGTGTGTGTGTGTGTGTGTGTGTGTGTGTGTGTGTACCTTGTTTAGCGCTCCGTCCTCTCTCTGGTTCTTCTGCAGGACGTGTTGCAGAGCCAGTTGAGTCTTCTGCTGCAGCTTCTCCACCTGTAGCTTCTCCTGCAGCCATGATCGGTCTGTGGCAAACATGCACACACAAACTAATTCATCTTGTGAACTCAAATTAAAATCTGCAAAGATGCAGATCGGTCAGAATGATTGTGGAATAAGTGTTGTAAAGTCAGGTAAACCTGAGAAAAGATGTACCTGCAGACAGCAGGATGAATGCTGAAAACAGAGCGAGCTCCTCTTCCGACAGATGCAGCGAACACATGCTTTTCGCAAAGTCAAATACTGATGTAATCAAGTCATCACAACCTGGTCACACACACACACACACACACACACACACACACACAAACAGGGAAATAATGATAATTGAATAATTCAGTGATGCTGTGACTGTGAGGTTTGATAAACCGTGACATTTTCTTTTGTTTGTAGCTCCAGACAGAAATCTCATATTTCATCCTACCTTGTGAACTGTGAAACAACTATTGAGGAAATGAAACAGCTTTGGACCACAATGCAATCTAAGCATGAGTAAATAAGCACATTTCATTAGTTTAAGAGATTACAACATCAAATCATCAACTAATTTAAACTTACATAGATGATTTTACACAAATTTGAGGACAGACCTTAGTTACACATTTTAAAAACACAGTTTTGTGATGGTAGAGCTGTCAGTGACGATATAAAATTTTCAGAGAATGTCGCTGACATGCAGTTTTCAGGGGTGGAAGAAGTACTTCTTATAAGTACTTCTTTTAATGAGATCTTATACCTCAGTAAAAGCAGTAATAGTGCATTAACAAGGTACAAAAGTATTAGCATGAAAATACATTTAAAGTACTAAAAGTTAATGTAATTATTATGCAGAATGTCCCACTTAGAATGGTGAATAGTATACTGTATCATTGGATTGTAATTACTGATGCAAAAATGGGTTCATTACTCAAATGTTGCAGCTGGTAATTCATTTATATACATAATCTGTTGGGTAGCATGTAAATACACCAACAATATTTGTTCAATATATTTCATCATTTATTTATTTATTATTTGTTGATTATTGTCCTTTGAAGCAACTAAGGTTATCAAACAACTTAAGTGGATTTAAAGTACCATATTTGTCTCTGAATTGTAGGAGAAGTATTAAATAGAAGAATATGGAAATATTAAATAATAAATAATAGTAGAGTTCAAGTATCTCAAAATTGTAGAGTCGCACAAAAAAAGTTGAGGGAGAAAGAAGTTACCTTCATGTGAATAGTAAGACTTCAAATATGGAATATATTGGACTTGATGCATATTATAGTATCGTATATAGTAGTATAGTATTATAGTATAGTTTTTTTCTGACAGCACTTATTATTAGTCTGTGCTTTCATTTAGCAGGTATAACACTTAATGCAGCATTGTGTTACTTTGAAAAAAGCATTTAAAAAATGTTATATATGGATATATATTTACTCTGAAGATCAAAATGTCATCTCAAATTGTGCTCAGTTTATCAGTCCATTCATTTGCTATAGCACAGATTTCCACGACAATATTTATTTCTAAAATGTGACCCACATAGACTGTAAATATAATGGACGTAGCTACTGTGACTTTTTTTTTTTTTTTTTTTTTGTGGACTCCCATTTTGAAGCCTCAAGTTGGGTGTCTTGGCCATCTTGGTTTTTTTGGAGGCAGAAGTGACCAAGCCTTAATAAAAACAGGCAAATTCTATAAAAGTGCACTCCCAGTACAGTTGTCATGAATGTTGAAATTAGCTACAGAGACTAAAACAGTTTTTGTGCAAGACTGTAAACATGTTTATTTCTGCTGTATAGTTAGAGTTTAACATGGTTGTTTATGGGGACTGACTTGCTTCTGGAGCCAGCTTTAAGTGGCTGTTAGAAGAACGTCTTTTTTGGCTTCATTTTTCAGTTCCAGAGTCTGCCATTTGCACAAGACACAACTTGAGAAAAGTAATAAAATTTCTCACTAATCTTAAACTAAGTACACTGTGTGTCTATAAGAGGGAATGTTAGATGTTATTTCAGAATGTGACAGAACATTAGGAACAAGAGAAGAAGTAGTGTCTTTCAGAACTCACCTAAGGCTTTGAAGACGTCAGGACCTGCAAACTTGCCATCAAAGTAGACAGTGTTGTTCTGCGAGTCGAACAGTCGACACATTCGGACCAAGACCACTTCCAAAGAGCCTGGCAGAGAAAAATGGAGACACAAATATTCAATGTGGAATCCAATGATGATAATTTAATGACTGCTAACTATCTGATACATTTGATCCATCAGTCATTACTACCTGAAGCATATTTTAAACAAGATGGCTACAGTGTGTTTAAAAATGACTAATATAAATACACCGTATTAGAGGCAGTGTGACACAGCAGAGCATCACTGTGTGTGTTTTTACACTTCTCATAAAAAAAATCAATTAAATAGATGCTTCCTGTTGCTGCAGCAGAGGTGTGAGGTAGTCACAACGGGCCCCAGTGCACGCTGTTATGATGGGTCCTAAGGCATGCAACTTATTTGTAATATGCATTAACTAGCTATCATAAAATTTATTGCATGATGTGCATGATCATGAGTGCATGATGCCAAAAAATCTTGGTTTCTGCAGTTTGAAATTACCATTATTGTCCACACTGTTGGGCCCTTAGAGCAGGCACACTAGAGACTACTGCCAGCTGAGTGGCTTACTTCTGGTGTTGTGCTACGATCAAATTCCCAGTGGAATGAGGCATGCCGTGCGGGGTGTGATGCTCAAATGTATCCACTGATTCTATTTGAGCAGGTAAGTCTACGGGAAAAAGTCTTTCTGGGCATTACGGGATCACATAGCAGACACATTTCATTTGACATGCCCTTAAAACCACACTTACTACTAGTACAAGACAGGCCAATCAAGGGACGGTGGTCTGAACCCTGCTGGAGTGCAACGTTGTAATGTAGCAATAATCCACTGTATAATTCACAATACAGAAAGACGTGATTCACCTTATACGGAAGTAGATGCAACCCTTCCCGTTACCCTTGCTCTAACCTCAACCACCTCTCTTTTAATCTAATACTTCACAGTCAGCCAAACACTAACTTAGCATTTTCTTAAAGGTTTCTGTTTCCAGGCCGAGGAGTGAAGGGGACAGATGTGTAAGTTATGGTGGGCGAGTCATGAAACTGCTGCAGCTACAGTACACCTACTCATCAAAACCCGGCACACTTCCTGAAGCCTTGAAATCAACAATGTGTTCGTCCATTCTGAATACTATCTGACTTCTTGCCTGTGTTTCTCCAAGCCCATTGCTTCCTATGAAGATCTAAGTCTTTAAAAACACCTCACAAATATGTCGTTTCATTTTTAAAATCAATAATTTTCTAAAACAGCTGGTTACTGTAGTTTTTAATCAAACAAACAGGGGGAAAAGGTGAATTTGTTGGGGATCGTTTTCAGCAGAGCATTAATCCACATTTAGTGCTTCTGTGAGAATTTGGGGTGGCAGGACAGTGTATGTGAATCAAAGTCAAAATAGACTACAGTGTGTGTTCATAGATTACCACGAACTGTGGGACACACTGTTCAACAGTTACTAATGTAACATGTCACCCAGTGTAACAGATGTGTTTCTTAACAGTTCTTGGGTTGGTTTAGCACATGGGATTTTTTAACAATAAGGGAAATACTGAATGGCACCGGCCTTATCCTTGAATGAAGCATATTATGACCCATGGCGGTCCCTCTCACCAGCTTTTAGCAGCACAATCTGGTCATTTTGACAGAGATCCATGAATCCATCGATGCGTTTGGCGAACTCCACCACGTACTGTATGGCCTCAGTGATCTTTACAGCACAGAGCTGCCACATCACCTCCTGTGGCTGCACACAACAGAATGGAAAAATATTAAAACTAAACAGATATGAAGTAAAGTGAATTAAGACTTGATGAACAGAACTTTGTGTCTTACAATGAAAACTAGAATTCCCGCCTTGCGGTTGTATACCCACTATGCACCACTCAAGTTGCACTTACAGTTTACATCCATGCCTGTGAACACATTGATGCTTTACACACATCGTCGACCCCCCAGCAGCACAGAAGATCTATACAATCAGCGCACTTTCAAGTTGGACACCCAAGATTAGTGTCACCAACTAAGTATCTGACCAAATTTCTCCCCTTCTGTTCCAAGTGTTTTGCAGAACATTATGATGTCACAGTGAAGCTGACCATTAACATTTTGGATATAAATGTCATCACTTCATCATGATATCCTCTGTGTAAAAATTTGTCAAAATTAGTATGTGAATTCTTAAAATTGTTAAAACAGTTAAGGCCAAAAACATGTTTTGTGAGGTCACAGTGACCTTAACCTTTGACCTTTAACCACAAAATTCTAATAATTTCATTATGAGTCCAGGTGGACATTTGTGCCAAATTTGAAGAAACTCCCTCAAGGACCTCTTGAGATATTGTGTTCACGAGAATAAGGTGGGTGCAAGGTCACAATGACCTTGACCTTTGACCACCAAAATCTAACCAGTTTAGTGTTGAGTCCAAGTGGACGTTTATGCCAAATCTAAAGAAATTCCCTCGAGCTGTTCTTGAAGTATTGCATTCACAAGAATGAGAGGGATGCAAGGTCACAGTGACCTTGACCTTTAACCACCAAATTCCAATCAGATCAGTGGACGTTTTTGCGTCTGGCTGGAAAACATGAAAACAAAATGCCACTGGTGCAATTTTAAAAATAATACATATATATAATAAATAAATATATATATATAAATAGAATAGAACCACACAGGTACACTTCCTGGTTTTGTAATAATGCCACAACCTGCCCATACAGATCAAGGCAGTGAACACACCTTGCTCTGGTAGCTCTCCACCTCGTCCTGCAGGAAGTTCTGCCAACTCATCTGCTGCAGCTCCTCCCTCAGGTACTGACACGTCTCCAGGTGAGACTTTGAGATGAGCTGAGCTAGGTGATCTACAACAAGACACACAGCAGTGAGCTGGTGAACACTCACAAGGTCAGGGGGGCATGATGATGATGACGACGCATGAGACGAGTTTTGTCTTTCAGCTGAATCTTTATACTGTATGCAACTGTGTCAACAAAATGTTTACGAACGCAGCTCAGATAGGAAAAAAACCTGAAAGGAACATGCAGCAACTATTAACCATCTCTGTGCAGCTGCTAATTGTTTCAGCGAGAATGAATGAATGTGAAATAACACCAGAGATCAAAACAACACAGCACAAGGTACAAAAATAGAGTCAGCTAATCACTCCTGGATCAGGGGGTGGGGGCGGGGGTGGAGGGGTATTATGATAAATGCTTTTGTTAAAGAAAAAAAAAAAACGGAATAAAAAAAGTCTCCAGGGAGAATAAAGAGATGATTTCCCTCATCGCGTGCCCTGCCACATCCCACTTGGCCCTAATTAACAGACAGCTAATTACCACACAGAGATTTTAATGAGCTCTGAAGATGAGTTTCCAACCTCCTGCTATTTTAAACCACCTTTCTGTTTCTGTTTGCCCCACAGTTCCTCCTCTTACTTTCTTTCTTTTGTCTCTAACTCTTCTTTGTGGCCTCTTCTTCCTCCATCTCTTCTTTTTCTTCTCTTCCTCTCTGTCTGCTTCCATTCTTTCATGATATTTCCTCATCTTTCTGTTTGTTTTTCCCCTCCAGCTCCCTACAACCTTCTGCCATATGGTGAAAGTTTTCCTTTGTTCTTTTTCAGAAGCACCACACATGCAACCAGAAGTGGATTTTGTATCCATTATGCATGGTCACAATGGGAATCAGAACTTTTTCTGGAGGGATGAACAATCTTTCATGCCCAAAAAGTTTTAGTGTAAAGGGGTATTCCACTATTGAAGTTTCGTTTGGGGACAAGCATCAAATGGTCCAAATCAAAACAGCAGAGGCAGAGATGTCCTTACTGTTAGTCCCTAGTATGGGTAACACTCCAAAAACACTGGGTCCTACACTTTCCAAAACACAAGTTAATAGCATCTTTATGATAAACTTTCCTTTCAAACCCAGTCTTTCAAACTCCACTCCCCCGAATTAGTAGCTTATTTAGAAAATATGTAACTTATAGAGCAGAATTCGATTCATAGCCTTCTTTTGAATTTTGAGTTGAATATAACTGACAGTTTTAACGAGCAGGGAAGGGGTGATCTTCTGTTTCTTCCTTCTCACCGAGTTCAGCCATGGACAAGGTCGGTGATGTGTCTCCGTCGCTGAAGGAGCAGTATGGGAAGAAGCCGTTACTGGATCCGTAGTCACACAGCGGTTCTGGTTTGATGCCATTAATATCGAGTCCGGACTGGTCAGGGGATGGCTGAACATCTAGGTAGAATCCCCGACCTTCTCCTCCTCCTTCTCCTCCTCCTCCAGAGTCTGCCTGTTTGTGGAAGAGAAGTCATATAGATCACACGGACTGTTGCTAATTCAATCCATTTTCAGGCGTAGTAACACCTCTGGAAAGTTAAAACCACAGACCTTGGACGATACTGATCCTCCCTCAGGCGAGTTTTGTTCCATGTAGCCCCCCAGCTCATCCGGCAGCTCCGTGAGGCCTGTGGAGGAGAGGCTGTAGTGAGGGGACAGCCGCTCAGCCTCGCCCGGGCTCGGGCTGCCGAGGCTGGGGTGAGACAGGAGGAGGGGCCCCTGCTGCTGCTGCTGCTGCTGCTGGAGGCGATGTTTCTGCACCTCAGCATACAAACTGTCCCTCTGCTTCTTGGACATGCGACCAAACTTCACAGCTGTGTTTCAGGTAGAGGAGAGGTAAGCAATGAATTTCAAACAGAAGTGATGTATTATTACGTGAATATGTTAATTTTCCTCTGACCTTGGCACTCCCTGCAGAAAACTAACAATTACAGGTAAGCAGAGATTGGGGAGTGATGACAATGACCTTCCCCAAGGAAAATACAATCCTTACAGCCTACAGGTAGGCACTGAACTATATCTGAGCAGATGGCAACTGGATCCAAACAGACTATCAAGATTCTGAAAATCTGCTACAACCTTATTATTTAAAACATATCTGCATAAACAGTCACACACAGACGAGTAGTGCAGCTTGGTACCTAAATAGAATGCATTAGCAGAGCTCAAATGCATGTGCTTGTCCAGGTGTGTGTTAGACTGTTTATGCAGAAGTGTTTTAGGACCTTTCCCAGACCACCCCCTACACCCTCTTCTTAACCACTTTCACTCCATTTCCACATTCACGCAGAGGGTCTAGCGAGGAGTGGAAGTGAGTTATAAAACCCTCCGGCAATGAGCCTGCACCAATGCTGACTTACTGACCACCTGCATCACCATCACATGTTCATCATGGAAGTCGCTCTGTACAAATAAAGTTCTGTGACTTACAAATGTAAACGCTCAACCTGAGACAGAATTTTAGATTCCCATACAGATGTTAACATCTTAAAGGTTACATTGTATTTAAGATAAAATATAGCCCTCTTTAGTCATCTAAGCCTTATTTTTCTTAATAGATACCAAAAGTTACGACAGTTTCTCTTTCCGCTGCAGAGAGGGACGTTTTTCCCAAAGCTCAATGCTGTGTTTATTTCCAACACCTTGATGAAGGGAGCTTCATTCAGCTGTGAAGGTGACTACAAACGGAGTTGGCTTCATTTTTTAGCCGTGGTTGCCACTTGATTATACTGCACGAGTTTTGTTAGAAAACTGATTTTTTGATATGGTTTTGCTGTTGTTTAACACATCCCTTTATGACTCCAATTCATCAAAAATGTTGGCTGTTTTTGGATTCTTCAATCAACATGGAAGCATGCAAGAAAAATAAAGTTGTCTTCAGGAAAATGAATATAACATGGGGAGAGTAACTGATTTAAAAGTTGTTATTTTGTGGGTGACATGCCCTTTTAACAATATCATACCTGCAACTTCAACTTTTCTTTTCTACAATTATAACAAATAAACATTTTATAACATTACATTTGGTCTCTGTTTTATTTCATAAGTTTTCATTTTAAATTCTAAATGAAATGTGTGAAGGGACTTCACAGTTTTGCCATCAGTATCCTTAACTCAACCAAGTGAATGATTAGTTTTAAACCACAAACAGACAATGTACAGATTTAATGTGTTAAGTGTTTTGTAATAACTCTATTTAACTGTTTACTGTCTGCTTTCAAAATGTTGTCTTTTGTGTTTGGTGACCCAAAGACAAATTTCCACCCATGGTGGACAATAAAGATATATTCCATATTCTATAGTACCACCTGTTATGACCCCCCCCCACAGCTAACGTAGAGAAATGAAATTGAGGTTGATCCTGCATAAAGGAGAGCAGGTTCCTTTGATAAACTACTTATTCATTGTTGCATTAAACAGGAACACAGACAACATGTTGCACACAGCCAGACACTTCTGCTCTGCTGGTTCATCTGCAGGCTAACATCTTGCAAAACGCTGACCGCCAGATGTTCCTGCAGGTGAGTGTGTATGTGTGGTCATTAGTTTGTTATGCCTGTGTGTGTGTCTCACCGTCTCGGGACATGCCCACAGCCAGACATTTCTGCAGACGGCAGTGTTGGCAGCGGTTGCGGCTCGTTCGGTCGATCACACAGTTTTTCTGGCGAGGACACGAGTAGGTGGCGTTGCTCTGCTGACTCCGCCTGAAGAAACCCTGTGAGATGAGGGAATAGTCATATGAGTAATATTTAAGAGTTTTTAGTTATAAATACAGTTGTGCTCAGTCATTGTCACACCGTACTCAGGCCTTCATTCATCTTTTTAAGACATTGAAAAGATATTACATCTTTTTTAGACATATGTTTTTTGCTCCATTTTCCCAGCTTTTTTTCGACCGTTTCCCCTAACCAAGACCTCCTGTCTCCATGATACACACTGCCTCCCATCAGCCTCCCTGTCTGTGTTTGTACACACATAAATCTCCATCCGCTGCTCATTGGCTGTGAAATGAGCCTCCAGCTGCCAACAGCAGCTGCTGCAGCTGCACACACTAAGTGTTTGGGGAACTGTTCTAACCAGGAGAAGATTTTTTGTGCCAGGCTGTTGTGACTGATGGTCCAAACTGAACGTCAAATGTTTCCTCTGATTCTGTTAATGAGAGTCAGACTGTGAATGGGCCGCTGGCAGGCTGAGATGGAGAAAAAGTAAAAAGAAACTACCCACTGGTAGTGAAATCAGCTTCAGATGATAACATGAGAATTGTATTGTTTTTTTGTGTAAATGCTGGAATCATTAAAATAAAAGACAAACTATGGCCCCTTTTACACTGCCTGTTCAAGGCAGGAATATTGCACCGTTGTCTTGCTTCAGTCTATAAAAGGAACGGTCCAAAATGGGGGGACAAACTTGTCTTACCTTTAAGCCAGTAATAGCGCTGAATTGATGTCTGTGAAGAACAGACAGCGGGCACAATGGGACCATATACGAAATGAGTGTGACATTTTGATGTGTGCAGCCCAAAGCCAGGAGATATAAAAGCAGCTACAAATAGTTAGCAGCTAACTCAAAGAGGAAGTACATCAGCCAAAAATGTCTGCACACTTGGAAGACAATGAGGTCAAGAGGTCCTCACCCTCTGAGCAGAGGACATCGGCCATCATATAACAGGGACTAACAGGTTAATAATTGTTATTGCCAGGTTAATGCCATTGTTATTGTTTAGCTACTGATGCGTCTGGTACATGTCAAGGGCCTGACACACCAAGCTGACGTTTGGCTGTAGGTCAAGATTAGGCTACTTATTAACCTCTGCCACCCTCATCGGTGCAGTGTGTCCTGCGCTGTCGGCCCTATTTGGCACTAGTTGGCCTTTCTACCACTGAAACTGAAGCTGAAGCTGCACAATGGTGATAGCACAGCAGCCTGATGGTGAAGGAAATCATTCTGATTGGCAGTTCAGCTCGGCACAAGAGAAGAGAAATGGAGGTGAGGAAAGTAAACAAAGAGCTTAAGTCAAGAGAGAGTTTGGTCAAAACAAACTTGTTACAGTAGGTACAATTATTCCTCTTTAGCCATTGAGCTCTTTAGCAGAAATGTTTCATAATGGTTTGTGTTATCTTTCACTGGCACAAAGTAAATATGCTCTGTTCTGTCAACACTGGATTGTGTTGTTAATGTGCTAACTGGCTAGTGTCAAGATAGTCTTCCAGTCTCCCTCTTTGAATGACGATTATGGACGACTGCCGTCTGCTGGAATGGAGGGGTATGTCCTCTCATTCAGGCGCAGAACATATGCTCTTGTTGGCTGTCTGCTGTAATGTGTTCAACTTTTTGTCCAAGACATAATGATGTGAGCTTGTTCTCCGACAGCGGTTTCAAAATGTTTACACCAGCCCACTCCTATACTGTATAGTAGTGCTTACAAGGCTGTCACTGCAGTCTACACCAAAAACCAAAAACAGCCCACAAGAATTTGTATTGTAATCATAAAAATGAAGCCATTAAACTGAAAAATGTCTTTAAAAACCTGAAAATGACTAAACATTTGTGACATAAATGAACCATCTTTTTTGATTTTCAGATGACAGCAGTTTAACACTTTGTGAGAGAAGGCAGAGGAGAGGGCAGGGCTTACCTTACAGCCCTCACAGGTGATCACTCCGTAGTGGATCCCTGATGATTTATCTCCACAGATCTTACAGGGAATGATTTCAATCTGAGCTGCAGACACACACACACACACACACACACACACACACACACACACACACACACACACACACACAAAACAAATTGTCAGGAACACACACTCAAAACCTTAAAACACGTCTGTCAGCAGCTGCGTCAGAAACAGTCATGGAGGTTTCATTCCCAAGTCAGCTTTATTTCCAGATTTGTTTCCTGTCAGATGGCATGAAGGTGACTGTTCGATTCTGTTTATTTAAAACATGTCATTAATAGAACTCCAAAAGGAAAAGCAACTTCAGCAAACATCCCAAATGTTCAAAGCTTAACACAATAACCAGAGGTGATGAATAAACTGTTCCCTCTACTCTAAGATGATGAAGAAACACCAATACAGACACAAGGTGAAATGTTGAGGGTTAAACTGTATTTTAATGCATTTGATTATAAACTAATTTCTGGGAGCAAGTGTTAAAAACAATGCAGCAACATAAGAACATAGGCATGGGCTCTTTAAGCCTTGAGCATGGGATTTTATCTATGGAAGATTACTGTAACAATTAATTTCATTACACAAAACAAAATCCCATGTCATTCCAGCAGCAATATGAATTTGTGACCGTCACAACACTTGTTCAGCAAAAGGTTTTGATGCAAATAGATTCTCCGGCAGCATATGAATTTTCGACAACTGGTTAGTGGGATCCTGTTGCATCTGAGGTAAGTTGGTGAATAGCCAAAGCTACTGTAAGCTTTTTTATTTAGTTTCCTTAATGCAAAATACTAAGAGTGAATTTGAATTCCCTCTGATAAACAGTAATGCAGTGTATGTCTAGGGCTTTTACTGTGCAAGGTAAGAATGGAAGGAGTAGATCTGGTATGCACTTCCTAGTGTCAAGGTTGAAAGAAGTTAAAAAGTTTGCCATCTTAGTTCAGACTGCAGACCCCCCATGTTAATTTATAATCCTCATAAAAGGCACAACTTGATTGCTTGATGCCTTTATCTGCAGTGCAAAAGATCTGAAAAATCTACCAAGTTCTGAAAAAACAAACAAAAAATGATGCAGCTTTTTCATCATGTGATGCTCGCGTTCTGTGTGAAAGTACAAAAAACAACAGTTTGAAAAAACATATATATTGACATGCAAATTAATCGCATGAAAAAAGGCCTTGGTGTGTAAAGGCCTTAAGTCTGAAATTTGGTCCACTAGAAGGCACTGCCATGTGAGCATAAACACATGTTGTTTTGAGGCATTCACTGGAACAACTGATTGTGCCACTCTTCTTAGTCTCCTTGTATCCAGTACGGGACGATCTTAAAATGACCTGTCACTCTGACCTCCATAACATGCACAGAAGATGTATCAATGCAACACGAAACCCTCTGTGTTGTATTTTGATATTGAGTGCTTCACAAGGGCATTACACAACAAGAAAGACAACATAAAGACAAAGTGATAATGTGAGCCCAAGGTTAAAAGTGCACAACTAGCAAAACTATTTGCACAAAAAAAAAAAATCACATTACACAAAATATGACTAAATTACAGATCTGGTGCATACAGGTCACCCAAATGCCTGTCTAAACAGGTGCATCTTTAATAGCTTTTAAAAGAAACCAAAGAGTCAGCAGACCATAGGGGAGCAGATAGAGCATTCCAAAATTCAGGTGCTACCACCGCAAAACTCACTCCCCATGGGTCTAAAGACAAGCGCAACAGACAGACAACAAATTTTGCGTATTTGAACGATGAGTTTGAGCTGAAGAATACGGGTTAAGCAGTTCAGCCACATAAGGGGGAGCCTGACCGTGTAATGCTCACTGAGTAATGCCTGGTTCACACGACACGATATCAGCCTGATTATAGCCCGACGCAGCAGCTTCTTGTGGAGGATTCCGTGAATGTCAACAGTTTGCATGAGGAACTTCAAATGTAGCTCCTGCCATCTGCTGGCACTTTTTACATTACTTAACAACATTTCGGCTGGCACAGGAACAGACACAGTGACTGAAATAATAATAGTAATAATAATATAAATAGGACAAGACTAACCCAATGACATTACACGCGTTGTGAAAGACAACTCGGGATAATTGGTGTGGACCATAATGTAGTGTGTCTTGTCTGTCGGCCAAGTCACGGTACAATTTTAGGACTCCACAATCACCTTATGTGATATAGTGACTGTGAGAACGGACAGAAATGTTGTGTAGTGTGTACCGGGCATACGAATGAGAATTTGGAACTGGATCTTTTACTGAAATCTCTTCACTGGTTCCCTGTCACGTAGAGGGGTAATATGAGACCGTCTATTTCATCTAGTTAGCGACAGCATTCTGGATTGCTTGCAGTCGAGCAAGAGCAGACATACTCAGCAAGGAGAAAAGAGCATTACAGTAGTCAGTGTGAGATGAGATAACAGCATGAGATAATAATTTCCAGTTCAGCAACTGAAACAACAGATCTCAGTTTACCAATATTTCTCGAATGGTCAGGCGCTTCGCGTGCAATCACATGACTTTGATTGATCAAATATTACCTGTAGATATTGCAGGTGTAAGTGAACAGCTACGGAAAGAGGCCCAGTCATGGCAGTCAAGGAGCCTAGATAACCTGAAAGGCTCACTCGGTTTGAACGAGATGTGGAGCTGGGTATCATCTGTATATAAATGATATGTAACATCATATCTGTTTATGATTTGTCGCAATGGCAGCAAACATAGAGAAAATAACAGAGACCCAAGTACCGATCTCTGTGGGACACCACAGGACAAAGGAGAGGAATCATATACAAAATCACCTATAGAGAGAAAGTGCTGTCAGAGAGATATAAAGAAAATCAGTCTAATGTTTTGCCTGATACTTCAAATGGAATCATGTAACCTGTTAATGAGGATTTGATGGTCTGCTGTGCCGAATGCAGAACTGAGCAGTCAAATCCATCAGAGGACATTAAAATACCATTTGAAACTCTCAAAAGTACAATGTCAGTAGAGCACTGCTTTCCTGACTAAAGTTGTGTAAATATTGTGTCTTTCCAATCCAAAATTTTAGACAGTAGTGGTAGTTTAGTAATAAGTGGACTGTTCGAGGGCCGATTCTTGGCAAAAAAATTAAAAATACAGATGATGGAATTACATCAACAGGGGAACAAGACAGAACAGCTTCATTTCCCTGATCAAGTCCATTAGATCATGTAAACTGATGGATTGGAAGGTGTCCCTAACAGTGTGAGATATAGAGGGACTACAGTTGGGTGGGCAAGTCCCAGAGTAGTGGACCTAAGAGCCATTACCATATCAACAAAGAAGGTAAGAAACAACAACATCTGAACTATAATGAAACATTACATGAACTTTTGGAATTCAAAATATTTCGTTATGTAATCGATTCCTCACTGAACGTTCCTATTTGTCTAAAGATTTTACAACATTAACACAGTTTATCAAAGACGTTTCGTTGCTGCGGTGCTTGAACTTAAACAGCAGTTGTTCACACTTTGCTCCTGTCTTTGTTTGTAAGAGATCAGTTCAGAAGTGAAGGTTTTCAGAGTGACAACAGCTTCTCAGCACCTCAGACTGAATCTGAAAACACACTGACTCACTGACTGTGTGTATTTATACACTCAGCAGCTTGTAACAGAGTGACAACTCGGCTCTGAGCGGTTATATTTAGCAGAGGGAAGTTATGTAAGTCTGCAGCCACATGAACACAAACACACACATTAATACTGTTACTACACACAAGCTTTTACCCACCCCACCCCTCAAACAGACATATTACAAACAAGGTGTAGAGAATTCTGAGAGGAAAGAAGAATCGTCTCCCAGCTGTTTGTGTGCAATACAAAAAGGCTCCACTCTTTTGTCTAGGTTACAATTCTACGCTTGGATCAAATGTATTTTTCATCTATTAACATAGCAACAACATGAAAGTGTACAAAAAAGCTTGCTTATGTTGGCTTTAAAGGGACAGTTCACACCAAAATCAAAAATACATATCTTTCCTCTTAACTGTAGTGCTATATCACTCCAAATCATTTTATGCGAGTTGCCGAATGTTGTCGGCAACTTGTGGTGTCTGCCTTCTCTCCAATATAATGGAACTACATGACACTCGGTGGTGCTCAAAGCGCCAAAAAAATATATCTGAAAAACTCAACAGCAATGTCTCTTTTCAAAAATTATGACCCAGTTACTCAAGATAATCCACAGACCTTGTTGTGAACAGTTTCATGAAGGAACTATTTTCTTTCTAACTACACCTGCAACCAGTATCACCATGCAGAAGGAAGCGTGCATCTACTCATGGATGAGAAGCTCTAGCTCATGACAGCACGAAATGTAAACAAATATTAATGATGTCCTTGCAGTGCAAGAAAGGACAGCAGACGAGACTGTTTGTTTATTGTACCAACAAACTTTTTTGTTGCCCTAAGTAGGCACAGTTTCACAGCAGCCCTAAGACTTTGCAGTACATGCATACTTCCTGGTATAAGATTAAGTTAAATTGTCATTTTTTTTCCCAATGACATCAAGAAAGTCTTTGTACCTTTGTAATTTGTGTTCACCATAGACAGTATTTATCAATTAATTTTTTTTTTATTTTTTTTTTTTATCAGTAATTCTGGCCCACATTTTAGGAAAGTAGTCCACTGCTGGCAGTATGGATGTGTGTGTGTGTGTCTGTTTGTGTGTCCGTGTGCCTGTGCATGTCTTTCTCCTCAGTAAATCTTTATGTTTACGATATTAATTTAATTAGCAAATGATATATTTTGGGTGGGGCAACACAATGGTTTGAGTTCAAGGTCTGAGAAAGAATAGTGTAAGTAATTTTGTTAACACTGTGCTACATTACAGAAAAATACAAAGCTGTACTCGTGATCTTTCATTAATATAGACCTATATTTTAACTACAAGTGCACGTCACACGCCTGTTAATGACACGGCAAAGCAGTAATGATTGTGCTCAATGGGTAATGGGCATGTAGCTACTAACATGTTTCAGATGATACATCATGTTTGTAGTCGATGAAATGATAGGCAAATGTTTGCCTGCAGAGTTTACATATCACCTTGGGTTCATCCTTCACCTTTTCAAAATGATCCAACACTTTGGATTTCCTGTCTGACATGTTATTAACTAGCCTGTGGAATGACCACAGCTACCAGCCCTGTTTTCTTGTTGACTAATGACCTTTGTGGTTAAGTCGACTATTAGGGGGCAGCCCTAGTATTTTCTAAATTGAAGGCCCATTAGTTTCAACAAGAACCGCCATTGGCTAGGGTTGAGTCCAATACTCCAATGAAACAAGTATCTGGTACAGATAATGTTATTTTTAGTACGGGTATAATACGAGTAAAATGTGTGGTTATCTGTACTTTTGATAAAGGAAAATCCTCATTTTGGTGGCTATGTTTATTACTTTTGTGATATAACATAATCTGGAGCTCAATTCTGGAGCTGTTCTGTAAATAGGTTTCTTATGGGTAATAAATATTGCAACTTCTGATCAACCTAAATAAATTTCAGGCTTAAAATAACAACTACTGACTAGGCCCAATCCACTTCATTTAAACCCCACCCAATTCAGGCATAAACACTCATTCCAAGCGCAGATACAGATAATTTAGTTGGTTAAATACATACAGATACAGACACAGATACAGATAGACAGATACAGGTACAGATGCTGTACTTGCTCATACGTTCCATTGGAGGTAAATCACTACGATTAGCCACTGAGATTACCCACAGAAAGTCAAATCTATGTCTCACTGCAAGTTTTACCCATAATCATTTCAGTCAGGACCACTTTAGCAAGAGAAAACTTTACTTCCATTGCAGTATTATTATATTTGGTATAGCTCTGTTCTGGGGCGTCTCTGCCATTCCTTGGGCCTACACAGAAAGCCCAAGGTAGAGAGGGTGCACCTCTTTGTTTCAGTTACGGTTTGTTAACTTTATTCGATACATGAACTTATTGTGCTTTGGCTCAATATATGAACTCTTCAGTAAATTTTGATTGTGTTTATTGAACTGAAGCATTTCGATAATAAACAGGGACAGATGGACATATTTCAGATATAGCAGGAATTTTGGCATTAATAAATGTTTCAAAGTCAACAACAAATGAAAACCTCACACATACACACCAGTGGCACAAGCACACCACTGAAGCCACACACACACACACACACACACACACACACACACACACACACACACACACACACACACACACACACACATGCAGGCGTCTGTGCTGCAGTTTCCTCTCTGCAGTAATTAGCTCTCTGAGTGTTAATCCCGTCTGAATTCAACATTTCAACATCAAAGAGGACGTTCAACAAAGCCACCGCCTGAAATTATAGCTGATGTGAGAGCAGCAGATATTTATACACAGCCAGCCGCAAACACAAACATCTGCTTTGTTTTTTTAAGTCCACCAGCCCCCCTCTTCTCATCCTCACCCTCAGGCTCACTGTGAAGGCTACTGAGGCTTCTTATCTTTCTTCTTGTCTGGCCAACAAAATAAAACAAATGAGTGATGAAGAGGAGGACAGGAAGTTTATACGATAGCAGAACAATGATGGAGGTTAACCTGCTGTTGAGTTGGTTTCAAGTCACATCCAATAAAACAAAATGCATTTTCTATCATTCATTGTCCTGGAGAAGCATCTCTGGTGTAAAGTGGAATAAACAGACACTGAATGAATGATTTGTAGTTTTTCAGTCAGTAATGTTCAATAAAGAAATTTACTCCTCCTGCTTTTAACAGCAAATCAGAGGTCACTTAAATTCTTGATGTATTTCATATCAACCTCATGTAATATCCCATCAAACACTGCTGCTGTATCTTACTAAAATGCACAAAACCAAGAGGAAACCTGACACAGAGCTGGTGTGTCAGTATCAAATGCTGTGTTTCAACTAAACTTTCTGACACTCTTAAGTACATATAGTAGCATTTGTTTGACCAGGGTTAACTAAAACTCATGGCACACACTTTATGCTCTATACATACAGGAGTCAGACTACAGGACGGGGGATGTGCTGGGCTGTCCTACAGAGCTGACCCGTGTTAACACTGGAAGGAAGTATATAGTGTACAGTATTTGATCCTGCAGTTTTCAAAGCCATGCCTCAATTTAGTTTAGTTTAGTAACAAATTTAAAGTAATATTTCGTACGTTTGACATTTCAATACCTCTACTGTCTCTTCCTGAAAGTTAAGGCCTTTACACACCAGGAGTGTGAAGAATAACGGACATAATACTCGCCTGCACGTCAAAACAAGTGTCACAGCGGCAGGGTGCATCAATACCCAGTTGTTTTTTAGCTTTTGAATCTATGTGGCCACAGTGCTGATGTGCACTGAGACATAAACCCCACCCCCTCCATGTTGGTGGATAGGGCTGGGCGATATGGACGATTTTGGTATTTTCAGGCTGAATGACGATACACGATATACATGTCAGTATTTTCTACAAAATGGGCTACATGCTCAAATCCCAAATCCCCCCTTATTTTTGCTGCATGTGTTTTTTCATCATACAGCAGGGCAGGTAAAAGAAGTTAACCTGTTCGAGTTCAGCTGTTTGCAGAGATGCAGTAAGAGTCTGTTGTCTGCAGCACTTCATCAACATCTCACTGTGGTTGTTTCTGCTTTTACTCATCCTCCATATTATTAGACTTGCCTTTATTGATGAAAAGCCGCTGAAAAAGTTTTGCTAGTTCAGTGATCATTTCATTTCCCATATTCTTCACAATAAAAGTCCCCCGTTTTTTTTTTGTTTTTTTTTCATAAAAAAACTTTTATTGTGAAGCACCAAAATAAGGGAACGTTGAGTTTTCGAGCAGCAACTTTCCACAACTTTTAATACAGCTGATATTGAAAGTGAATCAGTAAAATAAAGCAGAGATCTAAAGTAAAAACAGGGCGCAGGAGAGAAACTAAACTCCAAATTACAGAGATTTAGTTAGAAGCTACTAAAGTACTGAGAGCTGAACACAAAAACACCTCCCTCTCTCGTCTCCTACAGACAGAGGTGAGTCGAGTCTCACAACACGGTTTGTTTGAGAGAGAGAAGGGGAGTCTTGGACTTCTCCAGAGAAGGTCCATCTCTGGCGCAGCTCGGTGTGGCATGGCACATCTAAATCGACAATGGAAATGCAAATTGGCGCAGCATGGCTTTACTCGGCACTGCCAAAAGTGTGAGTGGAGAAGGCCCATAGTATTGTACGTGTGCTACTGCCAAAATTTCATTCATCTCACAGACTGATTTAGCGTAGAACATGCAACATATAGACTGACGTCGCACTGTAGACTGATGAACAGAAAGATTAAACAGAGGAGCAGCTCTGTGTCTCTCTGAGTGTTGCTGGAAAACTTGTAAGTGAGTGAGTGGGGCAGAGCTGTGCGGAGAGAATGTGAGAGGAGGGATGCACACTAACGTGT
This sequence comes from Epinephelus cyanopodus, assembly GCA_026686955.1. NCBI lineage: Eukaryota > Metazoa > Chordata > Actinopteri > Perciformes > Serranidae > Epinephelus > Epinephelus cyanopodus. The sequence goes on from CM048914.1 coordinate 7,572,511, forward strand.
TATGCAATGCAACTTGACCCTATCGATATAAATGGTCCTGTCTAAATCTATATCTTGCTTGAAAATATATCAATATATTGTGTATAGTCGTTACATCACCCAGCTCTATTCTTGGATGAGACGTGGGCCAAACTTAAAAATCAAGCTACACCTCAAATACATTTTTCCCAAATATGGTTTCTATCATTTTAGGTAGTTTTTGTCATGACAAAGTGTGTTCAAGTATTCCCTTTTTTTTTTAAAAATAAGTTTGGTTTTGGTTAGTGATTTGATACTATAAAAACGGGGGTTAACGTCATGATCGACAGCTGTGTGTGCCAATTGGTGCACTGTAAATAATTTCACTGTAAAATAACAGTAAAGAGCTGGCAGCACAGATGCCAGCAATATCTCGTAATTTCACAGTATTCATACTTTACAACATATAACTGTAAAACAGAAATATGGTATATCTCTGTATTTCTACAATATACAGTAAAATACTAGCAGCACAGATGGCAGCAATATACCGAAATTTTACAGTATACTGTTTCATGTTCATAATCTATTGCTGTAAAAATTAAATGCAGCATATTTCTGTGATTTTTTGGATTTACAGTAACATCCTATTTGGCGTGTTCACAGTTCACAGTTCACTTAGACAGGCACAGTTGATAATACAGTAACTAAACTTAATTTAGCACTTTAGAGATTAACTAAAATATCAGTATCTTCAGTGGGCAGTGTCAACATGAATAATGCTACCGTCCTATTGGATGAGCCCATGAGATTTTGAGAAGGAAACCAAAGCAGCCTACTTGTGCCTACTTTGAACTATGGCATAAAAGTAAAATTCTTAAATTGGGCTTGTCAGAGACTTCCCCTACCCCTTTCTAAACATGAAAACACATGAGATTAGGGTCTCATCCATACTTGATTTTTGGCCAATGTCGACACTGGGAAATAAAAAATTCCAGTCACAATATCTCAATATATTAATTAACAAGCATGTCGTTCCTCAATTGCAAACCATTTTATTAATCTTACCAAAGTAAATCAACAAAAAAACACCTGTAAATATAGGCTAACTGTTTGAGCTATTAAAATCTTCCTCTCACTGATAAATGACATATTGATGTCAAACATTCTTGGCAATATGTAAAAGATACTGGCAAAGGAAGTAAGACTTAAATTATCGTTTTGTTTGTAGACCCAATCAATCAGTGTTGTTGAAGCGGGACTTGTCGATGGGTAGCACGTCATCCAAATTCTGCGTCCTCCTCTGTAAAAACTGCTTTCCAAATGACCGTTTCTAAAGTCTCTACAGGAGTTAATGGCAAATCATTTCCATCGATTTTCTAAAAGAATATTGACTGTGAAAGAAAAAGCACTAGCCTAATGTTAGAATTACATTAAAGATGTTTTATCAGATTTCTGACTGCGCTTCAAATTCTCCATTCAAGACCCAGTTTCCAAAAAATACTGAAGTGGCCAGTAGTTTAAAAAAACAGCATGCCGTTAAGGGCAATTGCTTACAGTGTGGGCTCACAATCAATGGTGATTGTCATGATTGGCTGGATGAGTGTCTGGGCAGGAATTTGACATTGTGGAGAAAGCTACTGCGCAGACTTTGGTTCCAAATGACATCACCAGCACAAGATGGCAGCGGCCATATCTGAGATATTTTGGCAGGTACAGTGGGGTTAAATGAAGACGCTTTATATGCAGTCTATGGCTCAGACACTGACAGACAGCTGCTGCTGACATGACTTCATGATGCAGTGGTGAACACAAGCTGTAGTCCACTTTTACTTTCTTGAGCAGCATGAGGTGTCTTGCTCATGAGCCAGAGTGGTACATGAAGGAGAGACAAACTTCTTATCTCCCCTCTCTCTGTGAGATGTTTGCAGCAGGCTCTTAATCTCCTCGTCCAGTTTCTACATAATCTCTGAGTGGATGTAATAACCGCAGACATATGGCAGCGCACATGGAACACCAACACACTCGTTCAGCCTGTCACCAGATGAAGCAACAGCTTGTTCAACAGCCACAGTTAGTGGTTCACCTAGTGACGTCTCCAGCAGGTGGGCGCAGTAATCTGCAAACTAAGTCTCTTTATGTTCGTATATATTTACTCTAACATGAAGCTCAGCAAAAAACTCAATATTTATACTTCTGTAGAATGCTTTCCCAGATAGATAAAGCTAGATTGGCTCTTGAATCTATTAATTCGCGCACTTGCCAATTAAAGAATATTTGTTATCCTACTAAATGTAAGAAATGTCAAATATAGCATAAAGTTGTTTTACAGACAAAAACAGATGCATATTCATAAAACATATTGCCATCTTAACTAAAAACAAAACTGTATAAAACCCATGCAGCTCATTTTGATTTGGTCACCTACACTGTCACAACTTTCACTTTTTGTTTCATTTGTTTAGCATCAAACTACACATTGTTTTATGCGTAGCTAACCAATGGCACCCTAATATAACAAATATGTGACCAGAGTAGACACAACTGGAACCCCAGTCCCGACCGCTTTGACAACTTGGCACTAATTAATGTACAATGACATGGTACACAAATTCTATTTTGTCCAGTTGATGGCACAGATAATGATAAGTAGTAAACCCCTGTCCCCCTGCTGTGCCGGCACACCCATCTCCGCGCACCTCGGTCTGCCAAACTACCAAACTGAGTGAACCTCGGGTTGCGCTGCTCGAAACTAGCTCTGCGTGGGGTTCACCCTGCGCTGTGACGGGAAACTGGAGCCCAAAGACTTTAAGCTGCCTGTCTCACAGTACACTATTGGACAGTCTGAAGAGCCACAATGCATTTTGGGGCCATTAGGTATGTCCAGTAAGCTCATGTGTCATACTTAGAAATTCTTATGAATGTAGTACACATCCAGACATTTCTCAGGTAGACAAAATTCACTCAATAAGCAGTTGGAATGCACTACATACTCAGTTTTACATCAGACTTAGTATAACTAGTAAGTGTAAGTTTTTGAATGGGCCCCTGTTTATAAATTTCCCTTCAGAAACTTGTAGGTGATGATAAGGCCATGTCTAAATCAAGCTAGCAACATGGATCTATGGATAGCAATGTTGGTTGGTCGTCTCACTGAAATTAACTTGGATAACTTAACTCAAAAAAACTTAAATATCAGCTTTAAAGTGTTGATTTCTAGTCAATTTCAGCATAAGGATATAGGAAAAAATTCATCCCAGAATTAACATAATCATACTGCTACAAAAGAACTGTAAGGGCAACATCAGTTGAGGGCATTAGAGTGTTCAGAGCCAGGTCCAACATTGTACATTGTACATTGTAGCTTGTAAAAATCTTGCTCTTGACATTAAGTGCAACTGTGGTTTGGTCAAGTAAAGGTACAGGTCTTTGATTTAGAGTTTACAAACTGATTTTACCACTACAACTAAAAGAAAAACTGTTACAAGCTTATTTCAATTCAGCATCTGTTGTTTTCAGAGAGACATTTATCCCTTTCTTAGCTAACATAGGCTAGGCTAATTAGGCTAATTAATCAAGCTTTCTGTTAAACTACATCTCAAGACACGTAGGTCCATTTAGCTAATTCTCAGCATTTTTTCATTTATATTAGGAATGCACTGACTGTGAAATTCTGGGCTGATACCAAGACAGATGTTTATGGGCACGAATTCAATCATACAGATATATGAAACAGCCTTTATTATAACCTTCTTTCACATGAAAAATGGGTTTTTAATAACTGCTTCAAAAGCCTTTTTACTAAATATAATATATCATAATTACCTATCTGTTTTATATCGTTGACACAACAAATTTCTCCTTCAAACAGCTGTATTTGTTTTGGTTTCTCCCACAAAGCTTTATTTTACAAGATTACATATGAATACAACATGAAAATTTTATGACCGACCTTCACCCAATACTCATTTTCATTGAACAGAGCTTGAATGCATTATAATGTAACTCAATGCAACCTCCATCACTTAGGTTCAGGCAACTGTTTACAGCGGTTTACTAGCTCTCCTCCTGCTGATGTCAACATAGATTGTTGTTGAGAGTTACTGCTCTGATACTGATCAGCTCTTTTGATCAGCCCTCAAACTGTATGTAAGTCATGCCCATCCTTGATTCTGGCTGCTTAAAGTAGAGATAGCGAGTGAACTGCATATGGGGATTTTTTTAGCAGAGATGCTAGGGGAAACACTGAGAAACATTTGCTAAGTCGAAACAACTCAACCCAGTCATGCTAATTCAGTCTCAGCTTGACTCATCGTCATTTAAGACAAATAAGGTTATCATAATGTTACTGTAAAAGATTCTTACCTTAAGGCATGTGGACAGACAATCTTACAAATAATCTATTTTGTATTAAGAATGGCGATTTTTGCCAAAGGAGACAAGTTTGCACCCTTATTCCATCATCAGGTCAATTTTTTTGTGTCCAGTACTTGGGTTTATGACCAAATACCTGACGAACCAATGACATTCCTATCAGCCTCAGCTGTACTCTGTGTTTACTGCTTATTATCAAAAGTTAGCATGCTAAGTCACTAAATTAAACTGGTGAACATGATCAACTTTATACCTGCTAAACATCAGCATGTTAGCATGCCATTGGCCAGGCTCTTAAGGATCATTAATACTCCCTTTATGTATTAAAATAGATATGTCCGTTTTCAATGTTTTAAACATCACTGCCCTCACACTTCAATGCGTCCTTTATGATGACATAGATACAGCCAATAGATGACACAAGTTTCACACAACAATAAACAAGGTGATGGTGGATCATAATCTGCACAAGACACAGAGTTTCTGGTGAACCACTTGAACATGTTGTGCAATGCTGTTTGTCCATAAACACAGAGAACACTTCTGTGTCTGGACAATCTCGTAAGAAAACACATGTGGTTCAGCTCAGAGAACTTCTCCATCTTGTACCTCAGCAGCTGTGTCCTCTACTGACTGGGCAAACAGCATGATTCACACTTTGTTGAAGTCCAAAGTTGTAAATGCAAGTGTTAAATCATCTGGTCTGTTCTGACACAAACTCTATGTGGCAACTAAAACAGTTTTAGGCATGTAAGGTAATTAAACTCAGAACTCCATATGAACGCTTGAACCTTGCAGAGTTTTCCCTAAGGATGCTGCAGATGCTCGCCATATAGATATCACTGTATAATGTATAATTAGGAGTATAGCAGCACTACGTGAAGGCTAATGAGCAAAAAGAATTTCATGAGAGCCACTGCCTGTTTCTCTGTTTACTCCAGAAATGCTAAAGCTCTGGCAAAACAAATCCCTGATGGGTAAATTATTTGAAACCCAGCGTTCAAAAATAATAAAGTTTTTCAGAAACCAGATCAAAGAGGAAGCAGAGAGGAGGGCCGTTTAGCCACTGAGCCTTTGATATATGTCACGGTTTGGTTGGGAAATGTAAAGCTGCCATTCCCTTCCTGCCTCATCCTCCTTTTTTCTCTTCTGATGCAGCTGAAGTTTAGGTCAAGTGTGATTTTAGTTCCTCTCCTGAATTATTCTACTATTCCTGTTTCCATGTCTGCATATAGTTTTGCATTGGATTTATCATTGGTTCGTTCTCTGGCTAACTAGTCATGTACTGTACCAAGTCATGTACTGTACCAAGTGGCTTTAACAAGTACTGTTAATAACACCTAATATTCACTGTTTTCTTTTCACTGAAGCTGGCTGTGCTGACCAATCCACTGCTGTCTCCTCCTGCTCAGGTTAGGAGGTCTGTCAATCAGTGCCTCATCTACACCTCCATCTGAATCCACTTGCTCCCTCCATCAGTTCAATTTATTGTCTTGAATATTGTCGTGACACAGTGGTGGCTGTCTGAGGAGCAGGGGCGAAGAAAATGAAAAAGGGCTCCATCTGCATGCAGTATAGGACACCAGGGAGCAGGAAATTTTCAAGCATGAAAAGTAGCTTATATGGCACTGTGATGCGTTTTTTATTTTTTTTTTTTATTTTCAGAGCGCCCTTAAGGGCACTGCATCGCGTTTTCTCCACTGCAGTAACAGTAACTTCACGTACCACCTCAGAAAATATTAGGCTCCAGCTACCACCAGTGTGACCAATGTTAGAATACAGTAGCTTAGGTCGAGCCTATTCAGCTACGGACAGTTTACGCAATCAGGTTTATTCCTTCATTGCTTGCTGTTAGCCACAGCCACACTGTTTAAAGGGATAGTACTACAGATAATTATAGAATCTTTAGGTTTGGTACTGTGACATATTTCCCAGTGAAACATATATTTGATCAGTGTACAGTTACGAGATGGATTTAAATCAAATCCTTTGCATTTGGCTGGACCGCTAAAGGTAGGAAGACTTGGAGTTTTCCTGAGTTACAGTGCACTGTTGGCTCCACATTAGCATTAGATCAGGAGAACCAGGGAGAAATGAATAAATGAATTAGATTAATGAATGAATGAGTCAGACCTCAGCCGCATTGTTTTGAAAATGAAAACTGGTCATGTCATGACAGTGAGGCTCTGACAGTGTAACACCAACAGGAAAGTAGTATCTGTCAGGAAGAGAGAGACGAAGCACGCCACGTGCAAGCTAACTAGCTTAATGTACTGTAGCTAAAAATTGCAGGCACATACATAGGTGGATGTTTTTATTATTGGTCGTTATCATTGTTGTTTTTGTTACTGGTTTACGTAACATGTCATAATTTGCTTTACAGGAAGAAAATGTGATCATATTTTCATATAAGAATATGAAGACATTGATTTTATTTTATAAGGATTAAAAGAGCAATTTTCATTTAATCTTGACTTTAATCTCTTCTACTTCCATACACTGCAAGGGCCCACTCCTCATCAGGTGCTCTGCAGGCACGAAAGCTAGCTCTTTCCTTTTTCCTGTCAGGGAAACCGTGGACTGACGAAACACAATACTTCACCATGATGAAAATGATAAAATATAATGCCAATCTACTAAAGAGGACCAACTCACAATCACTAATACCTACTACTGCACAAAGCAATGAGGTACAGCCAAGTATAACAACTTCCCCATGTTACATATTATGACACGTTATACATATGATGTTAAAAAAAAAAGAGCCTTTTTAGCATTGCTCAGAATGGTTACTTTTCCTTTGAAATTCTGCCTCAGTGTTTTGTAAAAAAAATTAAATCCTACAGTAATTTTTCAAATGGCCATTTTCAGGAAAGATTAAATATAAATTTAGTAAAAACACTAACTGGCACTGCAATCGTGGCCACTAGCACTTGAGGTCGGTTGATTGACATCCACTTCAATTTCAACAGCGTTGCTCAAAATACTTTCCTCCTGGTCTTCCTAATACTTCCTGTTTGAAACCTAAATCACAATGATTTTAAACTATGAAATGATTTGGGGGCAAATCACAGTGCGACACCTTAACAGCGAGGTGAACTACTTAGCTAACAGTTACATACTATTGAAACATATTGACCAATTAGCTGTATTATTGTTTCAAGTGTTCAGACATTCTTGTGAGCAACAATGGAATACTTTGTAACTTTTCGAGCAAGAGATTTTGAAATACTGTCTACCTAAGAAACAAACATGATGTATAAATATATGAATCTTCCAATAATCATTTTAATAGCTTAGTATTTTATGCACCATTAAAGTGTTTTTACATGGTGCTTTGGGCTGACATACAAGTTATTAGCCCCAATTTAATACACAACTGTGTATTAAATTGACAACTGTATTAAATTGTGTATTAATTAATTTTATACAATGTAGTGGGGGGTTCTTGCTGAATCTCTTTTTCAGCTAAATGGTTCTTGGCCTGAAAATGTTGAAGACCTGTGGTCTATGGTATGGATATTTCGATAGCATTACAAATATTAAAATGTATTTATTTTTTTATTTTTATATTTTGGAGAGTTGTCTGCATACCACTAGAGGGAGCTTGCGTGCCAACAGTGGTACATGTACCACAGTTTGAGAAGCAGCGCTCCACTGGAGGGACACCCTTACGGGCACTTTTTCAGGTTGTATCTACCACAGAGGCATCCAAGGCAGCACTTTTGCTTCTTTTTTTTTTAACACAGGGGCACCTAAGGGGGCTCACCTCCCCTGAGTCCATCAGTGATGTGACATGTAGATGACACAGATGCAGCAGTTGCACAAGATAATAGACGACAGACTGTTGCTCATCATTTTCAGCCATTTCTTCATCATTTTAGTGGCTGAGGTGGAAGTGATGTCACCTCCTGCCACCCCCCTGCAGAGAACAGTTAAATAATCTCCTGGCTGTTGTAATCCTGTGACATAACAGGCTGGCTAAACGCCTCCTGCAGCTATTTCTCACAGACTGTGAATCTGAACCAGACAGATTTAAAACACACAAACAGCCAAGTCTGGAAAATACAGATTTGAACAGTTTGAATGAATGAATGTTTGCTCCTGAAGGAGAAACACTAACAGCCACAACATTACAGTGAAGTGCATGTTGGTTAACTTTTGAAGTTAGGACAAATATACTAAAAGCTTTATTAAAAAGATGAAAGAAAAACTAGTAAATCACTGCAGTCAGCATCAGTGTCTGGTAGGAAATTTAAAAATAAAATGCAGAGTAAAACATTGATACTAAGAATTTAGTTATAACTCAAGAGACATGTATGATTTTACATTAACTACCTTAACAATGTCCATTTTTTACACTTATCTTTATATGCTAAGAGCCTGAGTGCGCCGTTACCACCAGCAAAGTCAAATCTTGTGTTGATGCATTTGTTTGATATTTTCTATAGCTGGATCAGGAGAGCTGAAAACTAAACTGCAGGTGAACTGTGCACACAGACTGAATTCAGAATGAATTAGCACCCCCAGCTAGGGAAGAATAACCTGTGATATTCAAATATTTTCCAGTGATGTATCAGACACAAAATTTCCAGCCAGATATTTTCCCTATATTCAAACAAAATTTCAAGTATCAAATAAAAAGCACCAGCCCCTATGACCTACACACTGAAATGAAATTCTTGACACTGGTAATTTAACTGTTTCACGCTCCTGTCTGCCATTACGGCTTTTCAAATGATTAAAACAAAACTAGCAGAGTAGGAAATGATCCAATCTGGTTCATCCTCAAATGCTGAGGTAACAGTACAGAAACGACAGAGAGAAGGACAGAAATAAAAAACAAACAAACAAAAAAAAAAACACCAGATCTACACAATGTGCTGCAAAACCAACCAGCCAGAGAGAAATTCCACTGATTATAAGTTTCATTCATAAATTACAGACACTGGGGGATGGAGAGACTAAACCAGTGGAAGCATGCTCTACAACAGCTGATGCAGAATCACACAAATACAAAAAAAAGAATGAAAAAAATAACAAAAAAGAAACCCCAAATAAACAGTCCCCACTATCAGACACTTACTGTTAGAATCGTGTCCACAAGGAGATAATCAACCAGCTGCCTCATGTATCATGTAAACCTCAGATCCCGAATATAAGCAAAACCAGAATATTTGAGAAGTTGCAAATGTACTCATATTTCAGTGTTGACTCAAAGCATTCATGCATAAAGAGGGTGTAGGAAAGTGGAGAGGGTCTGATCTACTTTAGCCAGCGGAGGGCACTCCAAGTGCAGTGAACACTGAATGACTCCAACAGACTTATGACATTTGAGGCTGATAGAGCTGAGCCTAAGTGCTAAAGCACCACCGTACAGACGATACAGCCTTTAGATCTAGATAATTAAATAACTAAATAACACAAAGAGTTATCAGCTATGCGAGTGTCTCTGTGGGGCAGAGAGGGGATGAGGTCACATTTATCATTGCTATAGCTTTAGCCCCTTTTAGCTTGCACGAATAATGATAACACTCAGGTCCCTCCAACCATGATAGTGGGCAAGATGCCCATCAAGGTCCCCCTTACCAGTTTGAACATCTGGCACCCCATACATGTAGGTCCAGGAGAGGACAGGAGACATCCAACATTTTTCCAACCCACTATTAAATGAAACCACGCCCACTCCTGTGTGACGAAAACCTTAAAGGCAAATTTCGGTTTATTTCAACCTGTCTCCTATCATCCTAAATTTGTTTCAAGTCACTATTGACATAAAATAATAGTTAGCATGTTAGCCGTTAGCCTAGATACAGCTGGGGCGCATAGTAGCATCAGACCTGTTAAAACGTAAGTGAACAGGCATACTTCAAGTGCAAAGTTAGTCCACTAAACAAGCTTTTCTCCACAAAGACCGCCTCATATCGTTAGGATAAATGTCAGAGAACATATAGAAAACGACAAGTAAACATGTTGTCTTACCTTACCAGTGTGGTGCCATGTTTGTTTACCATTTAGCTCTGCTTTCCAAAGCGTGGCCAAAATATCGTGAGAACAAGCAGCGATCTCATACCATGCCTGAAATCTTGCGAGCCCTGGATAAAGCCCAGCTGGACACTACTCCAGGTCTCACATCACTCACATCTAGACCTTGAAAATAAGGCTGAAACCGGTCCCATTCCTTGCAACAGAGGTCTTCCTGTTCTGTGGGCATTGGGGCACAGCATTCACAGGTACACCACCAATCTCCAGAGCTACGCAGCCTTGCAGCAGCCATTCCTCCTCTCTCGTCCTCTACCTGTTGCACCTCTCTCTCTCTCCTCCTCCGTTCTTCAATTTCACAAAGCTCTTCGTCAGTGTATTCTGGCTCAAATAAATAAGGGCGGCCATCAAACTCTGCAAAATCAAATTCCTCCTCCACAAAGTCGAAGTCTGGGAAAAAGTCAGCCATTATTCTATAAACCTTTCATAACATAAATGAATGAACTTTTTTGGCTACTGTCTGGTTCTGCCTTCCAGCTGTTGCTGCTTGTTCTCACGAGATTTCGGCCGCGCTTTGGAAAGCAGAGCTAAATGGTAAACAAACATGGCACCACACTGGTAAGGTAAGTCAAAAAGTTTACATGTTGTTTTCTATATGTTCTCTGATATTTATCCTAACAATATGAGGCAGTCTTTGTGGAAAAAAAAGCTTGTTTAGTGGACTAACTTTGCACTTGAAGTATGCCTGTTCACTTACGTTTTAACAGGTCTGACACTACTATGCACCCCAGCTGTATCTAGGCTAACGGCTAACATGCTAACTATTATTTTTATGTCACTAGTCACTTGAAACAAATTTAGGACGATAGGAGACAGGTTGAAATAAACCGAAATTTCCCTTTAACATCTACAGTAGCTTGGGAGATAACAGTGCAGTGCTGGTCTAACCTATGTAACAGCAGCAACAGAGAGTTTGTAGATCAGGTGGAGATCGAGGAATCAAGCCCCTGGCCTTGGGGTTTGTGCTGGCTGAATTTAATTTGCTGTGCCACTAACTGAAGGTTTTTCCCTTAAGCAGCTCCCCAAGTCTCCCCCTGGTGAAGTAGTCTAGCAACAGCAGGAAGTAGGGCTGAGAAACCTGCAGAGGTCCTAGCTAGCTAATTATTGTCTCATTAGTGGTCTGATTAACAGTAAATTTATGAAATTCATGGCCCCCATATCGCTATTTTCCAAGCAAAAAACAATTTGCATTTTCCAGGAGTTGACTTGCTTCCTCTGATTCAAACATGTCTTGTACGCATGAAACTAATGTTCTCCACGACAGTAAGGTGTAGGCCCGGTCCCAACATGTCAACTTCAGAATGTCTGTTACACTTGAGACTTCCAAGAGGTTGGAAGGTCTGGAATCAGTTTCCACCCATTTATCAGGCACTGTAGTTACCTCTTCAATATATTTTTATTTGCAAGTCTGTGACAATTAGTATGTATACACAAATACCTCAATATCAATATTGTAATGATACTGTAGGGTTGATAATTGGTGCTTTCACAAAATATTTACAAAGTAAGATTACTGACAAATAATCTTCAGTATGTGGATATTATGACTGAGTAGGTAAAGGCAGATAACAACACAGCTCAGCAGTCTGGGAAGTTGAGAAAACTGCATCACTTTACTGTAATGTAGCCTTTAAAGCCAGGAAAGGACAACTCTTACAATAATATCATATACAAAATCTGTGACACTAGTAGAATATGACTGCCTAAACCAAATTTCGTGGAAATCCAGTAAATACTGTACAGACATTTTCCAATAAACCCCAGCTTCAACCTCATGGTGAGGCACTAAAGTCAGACAGATGCTACCTCTGGGGAACATGAATGTCTGTATAAAACTGCATGACAATCCATTCAGTAGTAGTTGCGATATTTCAGGACCAAAAGACATTGCCACCCACAGTGTTGTAAAACAGTTGCAGATTTGAACATGTAACTGATCGTTGATATTCTTGACGTCATTTTTCTGTCTATATTAAAATATGACATTTTTCTATGCAATCTAAAAAGGGTGCATGCATTCATTACAGCTTTGTGTGTGTGTTTCAAATGAACCTCTGAGGATCAGACTAAAACCTCACCAGGTTTCATCCTGACCACCAACTTGTATTTACTCAAACTATCACATTTCATTCAACCACATCCTCATCATCCATGTTTCACATCCTCCTCCTGTCCACCACACACTCACCTCACTCATCTCCTCTCATATCACATTCCTTTACAGTGTAATTCAGACTGACAACTCCCAAAATAGTATTTACTCGATGACTGAAGGTGTCGTGTTTCCAGGCTCGACAGTAAACACAAGATAACATGTACACAACTAAACGCTGAAACCAGTTCTTCACCAAACACAGCTGGACTTTTAAGGCAACATACAGACAGTGTTGGTACTGAACATGGAGAAAACAATCTGTTAATTCCACTGAAGCACACCACCTATTCAGAGACGCTTTGAGGAGGACAAATAGAGGCAGAGTGGAGCATCTTCTCAGACAGAAAACATCTTTGACAGAACTTGTGTGGACACAGAAAGAGAACTTAAACTTTGAACTGAGAATAAAACCATAAAGATAATAAAGATGAAAGCATCAGTCTGTCATGTGTCAGGAGGGACCATGATAGATGCACTCAAACGCTTTAAAATCCACAGAGAGACAGACCAACACAGAGTTTTTAACTCTTACCTTTCATGGCAGAAATCACAAAATACATATTTATAATCCAGACTCATGGAGGAAACAGTGACAGGAGTGTGTGTATGTGTGTGTATGTCTGATCGGCAGCAGCTCTGCCTCAGCTCTGTCATCCTCGCTGCTCTCTGCACCACATGAGGATCCATGTGACCGTGACATCATCAGCCCTCCCCCTTGTTGGGCCCCGCCCTCCCATGTCCTACCCCCTGACTGACATGGCTGTCAGCCAATGAGAATGAGGGAGAGTAAGGCACTGAAATTTTTGGTTCAAATTGACGTTAAAGGAGGATTTTTTTTTTTTAAATTTATTTATTTTTACATTTGCTATTTTTGAGCCTTAAAAGCTGATGCATTACAGGAACAGTGTGAAATGTTGGGAAATATACTCATTTGCCTTCTGGTTGACAGTTAGATGTGAAAGTTGATTCAACTCTTAATTGTGTACACTTAATTGTGTATTATTAGATTAGATTAATTGTGTAATTAGAACACTCTATTGCCCTTACTTACACGCATTTCTCAATGTGTGTAAGTAAAATGAAATCCTTGGGTACTCCGACTTCCTCCCAGAGTAACTGATGACTCTAAATTGCCCAAAGGTGTGAATGTGAGCATGAATGGTTGTCTGTCTCTATGTGTTAGCCCTGCGATAGTCTGGCGACTGTCCAGGGTGTACCCTGCCTCTCACTCAATGTCAGCTGGGACAGGCTCACAAGAACAGGACCGTTTGCCAGTGTTGCTCTGCAGCTGTAGGGGTTGTGAATGGAAACATATCCAACAAATAATATCTTCACCCTGATGTGCCTATCACCGGAGGCCAGCTCCTTATCGTTGCTGCTTTTTAGCAGCCTTAGGACACGAAAGTAGAACGAGATACGTCGTAGATGTTGCAGGTGTATCGATGGAAACACTGAACATGACAATGCACAGTCCCTGATCACCAGCATCCTTCTAGACCTATAATGTGGGCTAGAAACAGCCACCATCCACTGGCAATGCTTCATGACATGAGTAAGGGAGAATCTGATGGGGGAGAGATATAGATGGTGACTGACCGGTCTTTTTTACCTGATGAATGGTTTTCATCTGAGGAGAAGTACTTGCATCCACCCTGTTCAGTGTCTGGACAGGGCATTGTCAAAGTCTGCGTAGGGTGTGCTGATTAAGTGTGAGCCGCTGCTCCTTCGTGTCAACAGGGACCAGTTGAGGTGGTGCAGACATCTGATCAGGATGCCTCCTTAGTGGCTACCTTTATAGGTTTTCCAGACACTTTCAAGTGGTCGGAGACCCCAGGGCAGACCCAGAACATGCTGGAGGGATTATATATGTCATCTGGAGTGGGAACGCCTTGGGGTCCCCCAGGAGGAGCTGGACCTGCCCCAGTGACCTGCCCCCAGAATAGCTGATGAAAATGGATGGATGGCTGAGCAAACTGTCCTGAGCAGTATGAGATATAACATGAAACAAGGGTTCCATAGTGTAGTGGTCATCATGTCTGCTTTACACACAGAAGGTCCTGGGTTCAATCCCCTGTGGAACCAAAACATTATCCTTTTGTCACATGGCAAAACAGAAAACCCAGCCAAAGATGACAGTTTTCTTTCTATTCTAAGTGCTGTTTTACAGGTCACTGGTGATATCTTAAAGGTTGAGGTCAGGTGGTCTCATGTGCACAGTCAACACAGATTTAATGATACTGTAACATGATTTGCTGCAGCATAATGGTACATACTGCATGCCTGTGTACACACACCTCCACAGCTTTGGTCTGAGGAAGAACTCCAGAACATGTACGGTAGTGGCTGATATGAAAACAAAGCTGCTTTATAAATCTGATAAGTGAAATGTTGGAGATACTAGGTTTTCATGCAATAGTGACAAGATCTGCGTGTGTGTGGGTGTGTGTGTGTGTGTGTGTGTGTGTGTGTGTGCTTTTTTCCCTGTTAGAACTGCAGTGTACCAATGACAGTCTCAAACACACAGATTGTGACTTTCCGTGTGTTACATCACAAACCAAAAGAATTCTTGTCAAATTGGGGGTAATTTGCATATGTGCACATAGATCCCTGCATACTAAATGAGGTAATGGTGTGAAGTTACATCTAAGCCCTTTCAATCCATGGAGAGTTGTTGTTAACACCCAGAGAGGAAATTTAATATGTTCATGATTTAATTTAGGACCTCTGTCAAATTTTAAATGGTTGAACAGTTTATAAATGAACTTAAAAAAATACAGTTACATTTGAAAAATGAATACACTTCATAATCTGAATTTAAAAAGTTGTCCAGTCTTACTTATTCAAAATAAAAGCCTCTATAAATGACCGGTTGGTTCAAGGGGGTAAAAGTATTTTCACCTCAACAGTTATTTGAGAAAATGGTTATTAACATCTTTCTGTTGGTGGAGACTGTTTCAAACTAAATAAACAGGAGTGTGTTTCCTGTTGGTGTGTCTAAGTGTGTCATGGTTTAACATTATTACTTTCCTCACTATGATAAAAAAAAAAGTCCTCCTCATGAGGACAGACAGAGAGCAGCATCACTACGGACACATAAACAACACAGTCACAACACATGGCGTGTTGTGCTGCCTCCTTTCACCACTGCGGTTTACAGAACAAACAATTCAAAGAAGAAGAGAGACGAGGCATGAAGAGGAAGGAAGAAGGTGTGATGCAGGCGACGAGAGAAAATAATCACAGGACAAGCGAGACTGCAAGAAACCACAGAGAAATGCAACTTCAGCAGAAACCTGTCTGCCAATCATATCTATCCATTCATCCTCACAGCTGCACAATTCTGAAGATACCCATCAGCTGAGAATGTGACCAACCAACAAACAGTTTCACACACAGGAGGTCACATTAACAAGTCAAAGCGTCTGTGGATGTTGAGCAGGCCTGAGAAATAAAAACTGTCCATCATCTTCAGCCTGGAGGAAGAAGACCCAGCGACACCTGGGCGACTTTACTGTTCTCTGTTGTGTTCAGTCACCTCAGCCTACTGGTGTTGCAGTGTTTTGCATTTTTGGGCACATCAATAACTCAGACAAAATACTTGATTTGCTAAACTTTGACCCTAATTATAGCCCTGTGATAGTCTGGTGACCTGCCCAGGGTGTACATCGCTATCACTCGATGTCAGCTGGTATAGGCTCCATCTCCCACGACACCTAACAGGATAAGTGTCAGGATAAACGTCACGGAAAATGAATGAATGAATGAATGAATGAATGAATGAATGAGCCTAAAGAGCAGTATATGTAATTCAAGTTGCAGCTTCTTGTTTTGCTGTGGGATACATATTTGATTTTGTATTTTACTGGACTCTGTATCAACAGATACCCCATAATAAAACACTCAGATTAAAATCAGGAACATCCCTGACACTGTACGCTTTTAGAAATGTTGTTTAATTCCAACTTAGAATGTAAGCTCACCATTTATGTTGTTCATACTGTACATTCAGATTGTCAGGCTACGTGTAAAATAGACAACAAAATGGCGTTTCAGCCGGGCATGATCAGTCCCTGCTCCCTCACCGTACACTGAAATGACCTCCAACAAAGCTGAAATTCGGTCCAACTCTAAAATGAAGTACTCTACAAGAACGGTCCACAACAGGCTTTAAATCAAACAGAGTAAGTCCAGTCTAATGGAATTCTTAAGGATTCTATCTTTAAACATGACTTTTGCTGACCTGCTGTATCACCTCTCCACTGTGACAGTGTGGAATTTAAGCACCCTTGGGCAATGCTCCAGTGGATGTATGCAGTGGAGAAAAACAGCAAACTTCCTTGAAAAAAAATCAAGTTGAATCACTGAAAGGACTGAAGTGCAGCTCCAACTAACAGGGCACTTCACCCAACATCCCACTCTGCTTCATAAAACAAATCCCGGCTGAGCTGCAGAGCATCATTGAAAACGATTAAGCCTGAAAACAGGCCGGCAGAGTAAATATCAGTGTGCTGAAGACGAGAGGGCTGCAGGCGAGAACGACTCCTGCCAGCTGAGAGAGGAAACTGAGGAGCAGCAGGAGCTTCATTCTTCCTCCAAATTGGCAGAACAGGGGGACGATTTACGCTCCGAAAGGCTCGTCGGCTGGCGGCAGAGCTCTCCGCCTCCCCCTCATCAGACCCAGTCAATAGATTCACAGCAGCACGTTACGAGTTGTTTGGAAAATGCCTCCACAGCGCCTGAAGGATCAGCGTTTCTCCCTCCGATCATCCCACGCACAGACGACTGCAGGAGGATCTCACATTCATTATCCATCCTTATCAGCTCTAATGAGAGAGACTCGGCTCTGGCAGCAGTCCCCAGTCACACATTCATCCTCATCTATTCTGCACACTCGCAACTCTCACATGTTCTACAGTAAAAACTGCTTCTAATGAGGAAAACATAAACTTTCCGTGCACCATAGAGAGCAAGAGCTGCATTAAAAACTCATCCGGTGAATAGGTTTCAGTTCAGCTGAGACCACCTTCCTCTACAGATCTCTAAAGAGTCAGTTCAACCAAATTACAAAAAGAAATATTTCAAATTACTGAACCTCTAGTGATATCTAGTCACGCACACAGTTTTGCTTTATTCACCCCAGTGCTACTGAAGTGAGCTGAACTTTGTTTGTATGGCTTGAAGCATCAAAAAAAATCACATCTGAAGAACTTGACAGAATCATGCCTTTTGCGATGCAATGTGTCTTAATTATTTGGGAGAATCCACAGACTTAAACTGTTTCTATTAGAATGACTTCTCATTGAGGAAATAGTCCCGGTCAAAACTGATGACAGATATATCTAAACCCTGACACACCAGTGAAAAGCTGAAGGTACAAACTTTTGGAAATTGCCTGGGTGACATCCTCCATCTATGACAACTATCTCAACAGACAACACACCTCAACACATTCATTTCTCAAACAATCAGGTGATTTCCAGACCACATTACTATAAAATAAACAGACCTGTGTCAGAGCTGAGTCCAGCTCCTGGGCTCACAACCAGCATCTTAAATGCCTTGTTCATCCCCAAGGCCACCAGCAACAGTCACTTTCATGGCAGATAAACCAGAAGAGCCAGCAATGACAACACAGCTCAATCCAAATCAGAATAGTTCAACCTGACTTGGGTGTCATATCTAGTTCCCCTTTCAAAAGACAACTGATGGAAAGAGAGTAAGAAACAGTGAACTTACATGTGTGTGTCTTCTTCACAGCTGCTGACAAACCTGCAACACAGAAACAAATAAAAAAATGAATCATTATTAGCTCAGATCAGGTGGAAGGTTGGGTTTGTCACATTATTGTGAGTACATGCCACGGTGATACCTTGTGCTCTCTCAACCTGCTCTCGTTCCCGGATTGTCAAATAATGTCGCTTTTTCGTGCCCCTCTGTGTCTGGTGCTGACGCACGGGGCATCTTTTAGCATCTGACACCATTGGTCATAAGCAAAACCATACAAATTGTTTATTTTTTTTTTTTAGATCTTGGTACAAAAGGATCGAATGCAGGAATTGTTTGGAGAAGTTTTTATTCCATTCCACTGGGATATTTCAGTCGATACCTTTAAGGATTTGAGTACCTATCAACATGCGACCATGTCGTAAACATAAATGAACTCCCTCCCTTACTTTGACAGATGACACTGGCTGCTTGAAATGGTAAAATTTTGTCACATCAAAAAGTTGATGAAACAACGAGGAGGACCAGCTTTGCTCCTCAGCTGCACACAGAAAAACTAAACTGCTTCATATTGTGAGTCATAGTATCTTCTGTTACAGTCATCAGTGTCATCAAACAGCATGTGCGCCTGATATTTTGGGGTAAACGTCAAGACACAGCAGCAGCAGAGTGACGCAGCTCACTGTCTGGCTGCTTTCCAGGAGGCCACGGGGGGCCGGAGATGATCCTGGGGCCAAAATCTGTTGGGGCCACGGTGACTCGCTCCTCTGGTGACACTCCACTTGCTTGGCCCATCTGGACAAGGTCACAGATTGTGTTTGCGTGTCTGTGTGTGTATGATTACAATTATTTCAAGTCTGTGCTTGCACATCAGTGCTAACAGCAAAGAAGTGGAAGCATTTACCATGGCGACCAGGTCATCATATTAAAAAACATGCAGAACATTTGTCCTTTTTAAAAAACACAGATGGTTGAAAACTGCCAAAATCTCCAAAAACTGCATATTGGAGGAAATTTTGATTTGCTGTTTGAACATACTGAGCATACTGAAGGGCAAAAAAGAAGGGCATTTTGTTTTTTAGTTTTTACAACCCCTTTCAGCAGCTTGTTACATACGGCTTATTTGTGATGAGAATTCAACATGTTGATTGTCTGCATAAACTTCATAGTGATGGGTGGATCTGTTTTTTTCACAGTATCAGTTCCTTTGACTTGATGCATGTAAATGTATCAAACCTTTCAAGTATCAATACTTTATGCAAAATATGGTGTCAGTTTCTCCATGACTGAAATGCATTAAAAATTGACAGTATTAAAGATAAAATGTTCATTTGAATGCACTGATTCAGCATCCTTCTTGTATGTAGCTAGGCTATGTCAGCTCATTACAACTGACCAATGATCTGTCATTCTTTGAAGGGAAAATAGCAGTCGTCCCAGTTACCTCCACAGCCAAGTGCTGTATTTATGTTGTGTTGGAATTATCTAAAAATTGTACTTCGTGGCTCACCTGGTCAGGTTCCTTTGCTCTTTGTTCTCAAGGTATTGTTTAAACACTCAGAGCACATTTGGCTTTGGCTGGCAGAGGTCTGGACTCAAGTTTGATTTAACCGCTTCTCTTTCACTCACTGAAGCAGGCAGTATGAGTAGCCACCTCTATAATAACAGTGAGAGAGATTTATTTGTTCATGTTTGTGCATCACTAATAAGCGCCTGAGTCACTTTTAACAGTCACAACAGCAACATAGTGAGGACGAACCTGAAATATTCCTTAACTGCTTTCATACGTCAAGTGTGAACCACAGATTGTGTAAATAATGGAAATAGCTACCATGACGCCCTCCATTGTTTTGGTTTTTTGGCTGCCATTTTGAAGCCTTGAGTTCAGCACTTTGACGATCGCCATCTTTGTTTTTTTGGAGCCATAACTGACCATATTTGGGCGACAGGCTGGAGCTGTGAAGGATTGAGGGGTGGATCTGACCAAGAAGTTAAGGAAGCTAATGGTAGACAGCCTGTCACTCAAGCAGCCTCGCCCTCAAATATTTTGTAACTTTAAGCCTTAATAAAATGTAAACAGGTAAGTTATGACAAAAATTCACCCCCTGTGCATTTGTCCTGAATGTTAAAATTAGCTCGAAAGACCAAAGCTATTTTTTGTTCAAGGCTGTAAACATGTTTATTTCTGTTGTACACTTTAACATAGGGGTCAAAGAGGCCATTTGGTGAACTGCGGTTTTCGGCACTTCTACATTGGCTTAATTTTTCAGCCTCAGAGGTTGCTATTTGGTGTGAGTTGAAGGCCTTCAGATTAACATGAAGGCCACAGCTGCAAAAAAGTGACAGAGTGCATGAATGCATTACTGTCTTATACAGATAGAAAATAAAAATTAAACCATGAAACCCTGTGCATGAGCCCTTTTTAAGCTGTCAGATCAGCCTGAAAAAATGTAGCACAAAAGACATAAAGCTTGGTGTTGTCCAGTGGAAACTATGTATCTCCAAATTCTGTGATTCTGAATTTTTCAAATTGGTTGATTTTTTTCTGTTTCTTTCTATATGACTGTGTATCTATGCCTTTTATAACTTAAAGGAATAGTTCACCCTAAAACAAAATTCAGTCATTATGAACTCACCCTCATGCTGATGAGTAATCCAGTGTAGTTTTCTCTTCCTCAAAGTGCACCTGGAGACCCCCAGTGAGCCAGTCCTGCGGTGAAAATCCTTACAATGGGCGTCAATTGTGACCAACACGACAAAGTCCATAAAACTACACAAAAACTTTGTAATATTCCTCCATACTGCTCGTCGGCGACAATCCAAGTGTCCTGAAGTGGGAACATCCGGTGTTTACTCGCAACAATGTCATTTAGTATATTTTAATACCATAAACAGTGGCTATGCTCTGTTTGCCCGGAGGCGCGCTCGCGCATGCTCGCCCGTGTACGCCGTTCACTCTCTGGCCCACTTGAACTACAGAAGCCGCGACTACAGCCATGGCTGATTTCTCTTTGTCGCGATATCAACACCGTCAACGTCCATGCACTCCAGGTCTGTAGTGAACACTTTTCACCGGAGGATTTCAAATGTTCAAAAGGCCAGAGAGTGAATGGTGTGTATGGGCGAACATGCGTGAGCGCGCCTCCGGGCAGAGCATAGCCACTGTATTAAAATATATTAAATGACGTTGTTGCGAGTGAACTCTGGATATTTTTACACTTCAGGACACTTGGATTGTCGCGGACGAGCAGTATGGAGGAATATTACAATTGACGCCCATTGTAAGGATTTTCGCTGCAGGACTGGCTCACCGGGGGTCTCCATGTGCACTTTGAGGAAGAAAAAACTACACCGGAATACTCATCAGCATGAGGGTGAGTCCATAATGACTGAATTTTGTTTTAGGGTGAACTATTCTTTTAAGTGCTTTGAATTGCCTTGTTGTTGTAAGGTGCACTGGCCTTGCCTCAAGCGTTACTTTAACATAAATATGATGCCAGCAATATTAAATATAACAAATTTAACATGTTTGTCTTATTCAGCTCAGTGACTTGGTTTGCAACAACATGATGCCTCTCAGTGTAAAAACACTCCTCAGTGTGATCAGGGTCAGACAACAGGAGGAGAGAGCATCATGGTGATCCTCACCTTTTTATACCAGTTTGAATACCTGTGGAGCGTTTCAGCAGCAACTTCATATTTAATAATTTAAATTAATTAATTCATTCATTCATTTTAAAAAAAATCGGTATGATGGATTTTTTAATGAGATATTTTTAAAGCAATCAAATCCTGTGTACATACATCATGTAATATGTATGTTTTCCATTCAGCTCTCGTCCTCTGGTACAGTTCACCTCTCCTGTCAAGTCTCCTCCCATCAGCCATCTGGTCGTCTGCCATCACACACATACACAAACATACACACACACACGCACACACGACAGGATGTTCCATCACTGTCAAACAGCCTGTGGAGGCAGACATGCAGTGCTGCGTCTCCTTGTTCAGTCCTTCCAGTCACCTGAGATTTCAGTCACCTGAGGCCAACAAAACTTTATAAAGACTGATATTTGTTGTATTTAAATTTCTTACTCAGGCTTTAATCTCTCCACTGGATTTTATAAGCATAAATCCCCCTTTTTGTCTGACTCTGAGGAGCTCTGGAGAAACTGAAGGATGTTAGTGCTTATACATCCATTTATTTGTAATGATCAAGTGTCTGCTGATGCATAGCCTGGTCTGATACTGGACGACACAGCTGCTCATTGCACACTCACGCTACAACCTAGAAATGTGATAAGCTAGAACTGAATTCATCCAAACAAAAGTATGGTGCCAAAGATCCTCAGTAAAAATAGTCAAACACACGAAGACACACACAGCAGCACAAGATATAAAATGTTGATGAAATATGATTAAAACCATAGTATTCTAAATCTGACACATCTTTTCTTCAGGAGCTTCTTGGTCCAAATACTGGAAGTCCTGATTCATTACTAGGAAGGTGATCTGATTTGAATGAAAGTTTGTGATTCCTGAATTTACTGAAGCTGTTGGAACTATAGAAACACAACAACGTTTACAGAGTGGAGATGCTGCCCTCACAGCTGATCTTTGATTGAATTTGATTGACATATATTGACAACAGACAAGCGAAATGTTGTAATAGAAAATCTGACAGGTCTGTCCAAATATCCTCACTTAAAGTTCCAGGTAGTATCAGGTTGTGGGCTCTTCACCCTCACGTGAAGCTCACTTAACCTAACACCACCAGTGTTGACCATGTTACTCTCAAAATGTAATATATTACATATCAGTCGTTATCTTCACTTAAGTTACATTTACATCTACACTCTGTGTAGAGTAATAAGTTACTTATTATTAGCAGAATTCGATATGTGTATGTAAGCTATATGAATGGAAACACACTGGACATGATAACACACACGATCACCGGCACCCGTCTGTAAGGTAGCGTGTAATGGAAGACATCACAACACAACACACAACCTTCGGATGACGTTTCTTCTGTTGGTGCACTAGCAGATGTGGAGGGGTGTGGGTGAATTAAATGTAGACAATAAACAGTTTATTTCGGGTGTGAATGTGTTACATGACACTGTAAATGTAATAATATTTCCTGAAATCCTGCTGGTAACGCGTTATATTACTTTAATAATAACAGACCATATTACCTCAAATTCAAAGGGACTGCCATGACACATGACACATAAATCATTTAATCACTGTCTATCACAGCTGTCATGGATTTTTGTTGATATTCTGTTATCTTGTGGACTTTGTTTTGGAGTTTTTTGTTTGTGCTCTTCTTTGTTACATGTAATTAATTTATGTTTAATCTGTTTCCTGTTTTATTTTGTAGATTCTAAGGGGGGGCAATCAATACAGGATGCACATGGAATTAAAGGAATACTTGGATATGACAGGTGTGATTTGCAAGCAGTATCATATGAGAATAAATACTCTGGGAATACTGCAAAGATTAGGGCTCACTTCACACGCCACCATTCAGAGAAAGACTTGCTGAGGTCAAGCTAACGCTAAACTCGCTCCACCGAAAAATCAACCAACACTGGACACACTTAGCTTGACAAAACTACCATCCAACTCTGAGAGAGCTAAGAAAATAACACAGTCCATCAGCTACTTCATGTGCAAAGATCTGCGTCCATACAGTGTTGTTGAAAATTAAGGCTTTTGTTACATGTTAAAACCACTGGAACCCAGGTATGTGACTCCATCTCAAGGTTTTTTTTGTCGTCAACACATCTTGTACCCAAGCTCCACAGAGTAGTGAAGCATAAAGCCTAACCTGCATGTCTTTGGACTGTGGCAGGAAGCCGGAGTACCCGGAGAAAACCCACACTGACACGGGGAGAACATGCAAACTCCCCACGGCTGGGCCTCAGCCAGCAGGTGGGTTTGAACTCAAAACCCTCTTGCTGTGGGGTGACAGTGCTCACTGCTGTTGAATGTGATTTTTTTTTTTTGTGCAGACAATTTGCAATTATAACAGAGCCTTCACTGATGGTCAAAACAACAACCTTCTCTAAGGTGCCTAATATTTAATAGGAAAAAAGAGCAACTTTGAAGATAAACAAGAAAAGGATGCTGCTGTTCGCTCAAATCAACAGACACCATTCTTCTTTTCGGACACAGACACAGATTTTCTCATGACTCTGTCCTCATAAATCTGGTCTCGCATTTTCACTTTTTATTTGGTTAAACCTCTTATCTTATTTGCTGATGAGCTTCCATATTCAAACCTGTTAATGTCGACTCTATGAAGCTCAGCATAAGTTTAATCGCGAAGATTTTCTTTATGCTATATTCATTCATAATTCTCTTTCTGTCCTACTCCGACCACTTCCTCCAATCAGCTGACTATAGGTGTTCCCTCTCCTTGTTAGCCAATCAAACTTTGCCACAATCTCCTTCAGCCATTTGTTGCAACTGCCAAACTTTAAATCTGTTCTCCCCTCTGCTCCTGTCAGCTGTCTTTTTAGGTGGAATTGTTGCACCCTCCTATACCCCATTCACCTCCACTCACCTTATCCAGTGCCCAGGACAAGTTCATTAAAAGCCAGTAGTTCTTCACAACCACATCCCCAGCTCCCTCTTCATCTCATCTCATTACCACCAGTACAACCACCAGCATCTAGACTCCATGGGGCGGTTCTCTAATTTACTATGTCCTTACCACCCTCCTGGAATATATGACATCACAATGGGGTCTAATTGGCAAAGACTTTTGACATTTGTCATACTTCTGTGCACACATAAATAAATATTATTTTCTCTCAGAACAAGTCTCTCCTGATTGAAATCACATTGTCACTAATGAACTGAGGCAGCTTAACAGGGAGGTACAGAGGTGAAGTGAAAGTGGAAGACAAAACAGAGGACACCTTGTGTTACAGTTTGAATTCATACTTTTAATGATGAAAAACAATCTCTCTAATTTCTGCAGGTTCTAGTTCAATCTGAGCTAAAATGTTTAAGAGCAAAGAATCATTTCTTTATTTCCTCTGTTGGCTTATTTCAGATCACGTTTTAATGGTTCTCAACACCAGGAAGAAAAACTGCTGCTGTTCTCCCAGCTCTGAGGAATCACTTTTAAATTGTCAGTTTACCTCCAGTTGAGTCCTGAGGGACAAAAAGGACAATATCGTGTTGAAGAAGAAAATAAATATCTTTGTGGCTGTGACTGACAGCATGTTGTCCTCAAACTGTCGAGGAAATAGTTTAATATACAGAGGAACAATCTAAATAGTTTATTAAACCTAAAGAAGGAAAGGTGACCTTGATAGATTGGAGTAGCCTGTTTGCACATGGGAACATGATGAATGTCCCCTAGGGGCCACAGAAGGTGATTCATGCCTGTGGCATGTTTTTGTTTCCAGGTCATTCTGGGAGAAAAAAAATGGAGCAGAAACAGCATACAAGCCAGTCTCTTGCTGTTATGAGAAACACTGAGGGTTTATCTAAGCAGTGGGAACGTAGCATCACATTCAAAGCCACAGAGCAGATCATACCTGCAATGCTAACGCCTGCAAGCTAACTAAGACAACATGGTTTACCATGTTAACCATCTTAGTTTAGTGTTAGGATGCTAATATTGCCTAGTAAGCACTAAACATGAAATTCAGCTGAAAACCTGACTAAACCTAAATCTGACTCTGTTCCTGATGGTGTCAGATAACTTGCACCTAAAGCTTTACACCCTCCTGATCTGATCTGTCATCCTGTCAGATGACTCGGTGCAAACGCCCAATGTACTGCGGTATTACTGAGAAAACCTGAGCGCGATGCACGCAACCACTTACACTTCAGGAAAAGAGGAAAAAAAAGGTAAAAATAATAAACGATCCAGTTGATTTCATTGATCATCAAATGCTGACCTGGAAAACAACTTGATTTAATGGCTGCAAAAACCCTCATCAGCAGAAAAACACCCGCTTTCTGTTTCCAAGTTCAGCGGGCGACGTTGTTTATCTGCAGCGACCTTTGACTGCCTCCAAAAATTAATCCTGCCTGCACACAAACACACACATCCCCCTCCAACACATTTCATATTTCAAAGACATGGTAATGGGCATTGTCATCAAGCACCTACAAGGCTTTATCATGGAATCTAGGCCAGATTAGAATATTCATTAGCTCTGCCCTTTTCAACTCCAGGCTGCAGGAGGAGGAGAAGCTGCTCCAGCTCCAAGAAATACAGAAACCCAGAATAGTGGCTCTCAGGAAGTGAGTGTGAATCACCAAAAGGGGGGAAGAAAAATCATGTCTACTGTCACTGATGCTTTGATAAGTATTTGTGATTTTCTGTTAAAAAATTGGAAATAATGAAAATGATGAGTCATTTCGCATCTCTTTGCAGTTGCTGAACGCCTCTTTGTGGTCATGGTGTATCTCCTCACAGTCACTACGTGTCTCTTTGTGGCCACTTTGCATCTCTGTAACGCCATTGTGTTTCTTCATCTTTGTTGTGTGCCTCAGAAAAATAAATAAAACCAGGGAGACATTTTGCGTCTTCTCACAGTTGTTGCACATCTCTTCGTGGTCGCTGAGCATCCTTTCACTGTTGTTGTGCATCTCTTCACAATTATATTTTCTTGGTCGTTGCACATCTCTGAAGTTGCGGTCATTGGGTGTCTCTTCACTGTCTTTGTGCATCTCTGTGTGGTCATTGTGAGGGAAATGAGAAGCCCTGTATTTTGCACTTTGAGCCCCATTTCTTGGTTGTTTATGATGAAATAGAGTGGTTAAGACCAAAATAGTGACGATTGCTCATTTTCGGAGAATTTGGCTTTCCCCTGCCTGGCTTAACACTGCTGCCCATGGCCATGTGTGAATCTGTCCTAAAACCACCCTGAACGTTTGTTTTCAAAGCCATGAAACTCACCGAGTGGTCGGTGTTGTTCCTTGATGTTCTGACATTAAATCACAGCAAGCTGGACTTCTCCTTTAAAGAGATGCACAATGACTGCATGACTCTCTGTGGATGTTGTGCATCTCTTGGTGTCTGTTTTGAGTTTTTCATAGTCATTGTGCAAGTCTTCAAAGGTAGTTATGAGCTTCTTTGCAGACATTGTGCATCTCTGTGCTGTTGCTGTGTGCCTCTTCAGCCCCATTTCCATCAAAAGACTTTCGGTATAGTACCTTTGGAAACAAAAGTAACCTTTCAGACATGGTACCTAGACACTACATCTGTGTAGAGTTTCCACCACAAACAGAACTCTTGAATGCAGGTGGGGTTGTTGTCACTCATTGCTCCATCCAGCACTCACTCTACTCCCTGGTTCTTTACAAGTGACACAAAGGAAAGTCTGCACTTTATTTATTGTCGAGTCACTGTCAGTGGGGTATTTACCAGCGTGTTTTTGCATTTAGTCCTTCTCAGGCAAGCTCAGGGGTTTAGTGTTGATGGAGTCCACAGGAACGACGCTTTCACAAAAAAAAGTCACACTTTATTCTCAGACTCCAGCTGCTGCGAGAAGCGGCAAAACATAATTTTTAGTTAAGTTTACAGTTTAGTTATTACTTTATAGTTACAGTTTACTAATGTAAAACTCTCCACTGTATGAACAGTGGTTACATAAGCTTCAAAACCAGCCACAGCTCAGCCCTGAGCAGAGTGACCGTCCACTCTTGACCAATCAACAGACTGCAGTGTTTTGAGCTCCACCTTTTAGTGCCAGATCTTTGTGCTGAGTACCCTAACAGAGGGGTGACCAAAAATGGGGACGGTACAGAATGGCTCCATCGGTACTATCCACAACTTTTCACAGTGGAAAAAGAAAAAAAGCGTACCGAACTGAACTGAACTGTACCTCATTGCTCTCTGCTACTCCTCTTTCCCACCTCCGTCCCTTTTACCGGCGCAAGTTGGAAAGAGGGAGGAGAGAAGGCGTGGAGTGGGTTTTACACACATCACACCAATCAAATGAGCCCCTCTCCTCGCCCTTGAATGTGCCGCACGAAGGCGCCATGGCAGAAGAGAGCAGCAGCGTCACACGGCCAAACTTCTCCCAGGAGGAAACTGATGTTTTGGTCCGGGAGGTCCAAGCTCGCAGTGTCCGAATATAAGGAACTGTGAGCAGACCTCCACGGGCTGATGATGCAAAGGTAGCCAGGAAAGAGGTCACTACATTTGTAAATCAATCTCGCGCTCTCTCTTTCCCTCTCGCAGTCACTATTTCTTTTCTTTTGACTTTTCTAAGATGACAGATGCTGAATATATACTCCCTATCTGATGCTGTAGCTGTTTGTGGTTGGCTGAGAGGGATGTGAACTCATTAGCTTGCAGCTGTGTTAATCAAATCAGGTTGGGTTTCCATTACGCGTGCCAAATGTGCCAAACGGTGCCAATCCCCTTTGATCAGATGTGACGGGACAGTCGAGATAGAGATACATTTATGTGCTGATTGCAGATAGTTGCATTGAATAGTGGTGTTTGTGGGTATTTATTGCATTGTTAATGTGCCTGACATTCTGGAAACCTGCCTGTAAGGTTTTGGTGACGTGTGCGCACTGTCCACCGGTCAGCCAAACTTCGGCTTACACCGGCTCTGTCTGCGCTGACAGTAGACGTGGTTTCAGCTGGCGAGCTTTTAGCGCACCTTCAGCGAAGCCTTTTGGCACAAAACTGTCAATGTGCCAAGCTGGATCTGTCGACACCTCCCCCTGCTGCGCCGCCACACCCATCTCAGCTGAGTGCACCTCAGGTTGCGCTGCTTTAAACTAGCTCTGTGCGTGGTTCGCTACCCTGTGCCACCCTGAGCTGCGCCGGGAAACTAGAGCCCATAATGTCTCAGCTGTGAACGAGTGATGCTGTTTTTGCCAAAAGAATTTGAACATACAATGTTTGTTTTCCTTATACTCTCTATTTGAAACAACAGGAAAAGCTCCAACTATTTTTGATCCAGTTGTTGATCTTCAAAAATGCCTCAACAAGGCTCCTCTTCAAAGTCATTGTCTCAAGCATGCCCCACTTTAGATGAATGGCTGTGACTGACCGGTCAGATCTCAAGCTGAAAAATCTGTCAAAAATGGAGAAGGATGTCTGTGGTTGTGGGTTTTTTTGGGGAGTTTTTCCTTATCCGCTGTGAGGGTCTAAAGGACAGAGGGATGTCGTATGCTGTAAAGCCCTGTGAGGCAAATTGTATTTGTGATATTGGGCTTTATAAATAAAATTGATTGAATTGATTGAGTGATGGTTTCATCAGTGTCACAATGATGACGCAATGATGATGCTCTGTGATCAGCAGTGATTTAGATTTAGTTTTAGTGAATTTAGTGAAATGCTCCTCCTCCTCCCCTTCAGTGTGGTGAGGCTTTCTCCTCCCTGCCCCTCTTTCAGTTTCTGCAGTCTGTCACAGCAGATCACACACTGACACACTGACCCAGAACCTGCAGCTCACTGCTGAAATATTCACAGCTTCACTGAGGAGAGAAGACGACTGACGGCCGGGGATTCACTATGTGGGGCACTAACAGTCTGGTTACAGATGACAACAAAGGACCAACCAGCTTATTAAAATGTTATCTTCCACTAGACAGCGTCATGTTGGAAAACAAACTAAATGTATAGCAACATTTGTTGGGCATGAACAATGACATCCCAGATGTGAAATTTCATTATATTTAAGAGGCTGAAGAAAGGAGGATGCACAATTCCAATATTTTTAAAACAATGGGTGCAAGTTGCAGAATAATTAAAAAAAAAAAAGACAAAAAAGTCAAAATGTATAATTTACTAGGGCAACACACAGTCAAACAAACAAACAAACAAACAAACAAACAAACAAACGTTTCAGCCTAAGCCTTCTTCAGTGTATCAAACAGAGACAAAGACACTGAAAGCCTGTTATACAGGTAAAGTTCTAGCACCAATCATAATGCAAGCAAGTTACAATGAGTGGCAATAGAAACCATCTGTGTTGCAGCTGCAGCCAATGACAGGCTGACACAGAGCAATTGTCAGGACTGTTGCACCTGAGTCAATCCATTCATAGAAACATGCAAATACATTGAAAACATAAGAACATACAGACTCAGACCAGCTGAATGGGAAAAGGGGAGAATTAAAGTGACTGAAAAGAAGCTGTAAGCAAAATTCATCATTTCTAGATTGAAGGAATTAAAAAATTGCTATGTGAAGAACTAGAGGTGTAATTTCATCTGGAGTATAGCATGACCTCACACACCCTCTCTGTGTTGATCTCCAGCCCATTGTTTACAAGGTGGTCCGGCTGCATGTTCATGTATGTCCATGTGAGTAAGTTAGCCCGGCAGCCCAGCTAACATTTGCAATTAGCATTGTAAAATGTAGCCTCACGGGCAGCCTGGCGAGCCAGGATCCCGGCTAGTGCTAACACCGGGAGCTAACGCTAACGTTCCTACTCTTCTCCGTGAGTGAGAGCGATGTTTTAGCCGAGCTGGCTGCTCAAGCTCCAGACATTAACCCATCCCGGTGTTTCCTCCGCAGCCTCCTCTTCACCCAGCTTCACTCAGCTGCCTGATAAACCTGCTGCTTCTTCCCACTTTAACCTGAAGCAATGTTTTAGCCTAGCGGGCAGCCCGCGAGCCAGCGTAAGCATTAGCTCCCAGTGTTAGCACTAGCCGGGATCTGGCGATGGCTCTAGCCGAGTTGGATGCCACCGGCTACTGGAGTAACTTAACAGCTATGGAGCGCTTCTACCAGCTCCTCTAGTCACTGAGCCTCGCCTCCATCTCAGCAAATATATTACATTTATTACAGGTACCATCATTATTGAAGTAGGCAGGGGAATAGCTAAACAGCAGAGACCGAGACATCGCTAACTGCTAGACGACGCGAGTATGAGGGGTGGAGAGCAGAGGTAGAGGGAGGAGAGGCTCATGACACACTTTGTTTTGGTCTACAGGCAGTGCACAACAGCAAACCTAGCGGTGAAACGATTTCGCTTTTTGCCCCTTTAAGTCACTGGGCATAACTCAATAGGGACCTAGAGAACCCCAGCTAAATAGTCAGAACCTAAGACAATATTCAAAAATATAAAGTAGGAAAAGTTTAAAAATGATTACAGGGCTCCACTAATCCATTGTATAAAATAGAAAGCCTTAATAATGGAGGGGACAGTTAAGGTAAAACAAGTCTCTAAAAAAGAGAGAGATCCTTAAATCACAAAAGGGGAAATTAGGGGCTCCAAGGAAAAGTGGAACCACTGTAAAATGTTGAATACAAATGTGTCAAAAAAGAATTAATAAAAAAGGGACAAAATATCAAGAAGTCTAATGGTCCAAAAGGACAACAGCAAATATCATACCTTACATAAAAGACAATCTTACAGAGATCAGTCAAAGGAAACAACTCAAAAGAAGTTCTTCATTCAAACCTCTAGGACTCTCAGTTTGCAAGATATGTATCCATTTAGCTTCTCTTTGCAATAACAGTTTGCCTTTATCACCACCTCTTCTAAAGGGTTGGTTAATATCAATCCCCTGAAATTTGAGTGTACAGACATCATGGCCAACAGAATTACTGGCAACTGGGGATTTCTCATCTTTGTTTCTGATACTACATTTATGTTCAGAAATCCTTGTTTTCAATTCTGGCTTAGTTTTAACAACATAACCCAGTCTACATGGACATTTAAGAAAATACACTACATATTTGCTTTTGCAGGTAATTCTGTTATGCGGAACTTTTTGCCCATATGGGGATGTAGAAAAATGTCCTCTTTAATCATGGCGCTACATTGGGCACAGTTAAAACAAGGAAAATTACCATCACGAAGGTTAGAAAGAGAAAGAAAATGTTGAGGTGGAACATAACAGTCAGATTTGACTAAAGTGTCTCTTATTTTCTTGGCACGTTTATGTGCAAAGAGAGGCGGGGCCTGGAAAGAATGTCCAGAATGTTTGTTTGTTTGTTTGACCATGTGTTGCCCTAGTTATATTTTAGAGGACAATCATTTTTATATACATATGATCATTTCTGTGTAATTTTTGATGGACAACTTTTCATTTCGGGGCTAAAGTGAGAATATTTTCTTTTGACATACAAACTACCCAGTTTCTTTTTTCTTGTGTTTATTCTGAATAAACCTGGACACTTAAAATAGGTAAAAAAAAATGTGTGTCTGTCGGTAAGAAAAGATGAAAACATAAATTGAGGTGGGGAAAAACAAACATTCTTTTAATACAACAAATTTAACACCACACTCACACCTATAGACTCCAACACTGAAGACAAGACAGGACGTCATTCACTGTTGACAGAGGCTGTATAAACATCCTCTGACACACAGGACTGACAACCTGGAAACAACCAATCACTCTCAGAAACAAAACTAAATGTAGGAAAAGCTGATTGCCATGGTCAATGACCAAATAAACCAAATAGAATTCCCACTTTGCAGTTGTATGTCTCCGCGAACCAGTCAAGTTGTGGTTACAGTTTATGCTTGTGTCTGTGAAAACATAAATGCTTCACACACACCTTCCCCCTTACAGCACAGATCTATACAATCAAGACAGTTTCAAGGTGGACACCCAAGATTAGTGTCACCAATTCAGTATCTGACCAAATTTCTTCCCTTCTGTACCTGAGATATGCCGGTAAATGGCCAGAAAGATGTTTTGCGGAACATCGCAGTGAAGCTGACCTTTGACTTTTTGGACATAAAATGTCATCACTTCATTATTTTATCCTATTAGACATTTGTGTGAAATTTTGTCGTAATTAGCATATCAATTCCTGAATTATGGTCAAAAACATGATCTATGAGGCCACAGTAACCTTGACCTTTGACCACCAAATTCTAATCAGTTTATTCTTGACTCCAAGGGGACATTTGTGCTAAATTTGAAGAAATTCCCTCCAGGTGTTCATGAGATATTGCACTCACAAGAATGCCACAGATGAGGTCACAGTGACCTTGACCTTTGATCTTTGACCACCAACTTGTAATCAGTTCACGCTTGACTCAAAGTGGATGTTTGTGCCAACTTTGAAGAAATTATCTCAAGGTGATCTTGAGATTTCACGTTCACCAGAATGAGACAGATGAGGTCACAATGACCTTGACTTATGACTTCCAAAATCTAATCAGTTCATCCTTTAGTCCAAGTGGACATTTGTGCCAAATTAATGGAAATTCCGTCAGGGCACTCTTAAGATATCATGTTCATGAAAATGGGACAGAGCGATGGCTGAAAAAACAAAAAATATAATGCTTCCAGCCACAGCTGTCACTGGCATGGAGGCACAAAAAAACCCTACAAAACTAGAAAAGTACACTCAGCAGAGTGCAGATCTCTGCCAAGTGACCAAACAGCCACCCAGACTGATCACAGTCACTCCAAACAGTAGTTTTCCAGGGGATGCAGCGTAGTGCATTTCATAAATGTCCAAGGAATATACACCTCCTCTAATTTTGACAGAGCCATGGCATGTTGCACAGAGCACTTACAAGAAAATTAAGAAGATCCGCACACCAAGGAGCTCCCGTTAACAAGGAATTTTATTTGCGTTGCGTGACGTTTTGAGCAGAGGCTCTTTCTGCTCACAGGCACTGTATGTGAAATACAGATCAAGTGTTAATACAAGGATGGCTGTATTTTTAAGAACTAAAACACAGCCTTAAATCTTTCATCCATGTAATTCAAAACCAGACTTTTAACCTTGTATGTTGGCTACAGCATAACAAAGCAGGAAATAACAATAAACAAAAGAAACAGACAAACATTTAACTGCCTACTTTCTTACTTGCTAAAAAATCTGTGAGTCTACAAATCAGGCAGGCAAAACTCTTGCTTCTGAAACACACCTGGGGTGGTATGACGCTGTGTGACGAACAGAGCAAAACCAGGTTGCAACCATGCCAGCCAGTCCACGGTGCAGCTGTGCATGGTGGAAATATTAGGATTTATTCATCTGGAATCATGCCTAACTTAGTGGATCATAAAATATTGGTATGGAATTAATCTGCAGATGCTGCGGTTCAAAATGACACTAAACTTGTCTATGGATTTGAGTTTCTGAGCCACTCATCGCTCTTTATATTACCTAAGAATGTTTTTAGCCTTGCCAGCAGCATGCCTCTTGGGATGGCATGTCTGTCCATCACTTTGTTCCAGACTAAAATTTCCACAACTTATCGATGTATCGTCATGAAATTCGGTTCAGGCATTCTTGGTTTCCACAGGATGATCCTCTGACTTTTTCTCTAC
This sequence comes from Epinephelus cyanopodus, assembly GCA_026686955.1. Classification (NCBI taxonomy): domain Eukaryota; kingdom Metazoa; phylum Chordata; class Actinopteri; order Perciformes; family Serranidae; genus Epinephelus; species Epinephelus cyanopodus. Next base: position 7,607,009 of record CM048914.1, read on the forward strand.
TGACACCAGCAGTCCAAAATTGTTGTCCCATACGTTGGTTTATGACCTGCAGAATTAAAGACATTCCCATCAGCTTAGCTGTACTTTGTGTGCTAAACTAAGATGGTTATCATGGTAAACAGTATATCTGCCAAACATCAGCATGTTAGCATTTGGTATTGTAACAATGTTAGCATGCTCTGCCCAAAGACAGTATGTTACTGTTAGCTCAGCTGCAGACTCTTAGTCTTCTGTTGTATTTCCTCAAAGGATCCTCTTGATATGTGTCTCAGCTCCATTCTAAATCTAATCAAACATTGAGCATGCACTCAGAACCGGGGCCTTTTCCGTCGTCCTGCTCTCCTCCATAATTCATCGGTTGAGCTGAGCAGAAAGCAGCAACATAAGGAGACACATGAGGGAGGCAGAAGCTGCTTCCCTGTAGGGTTTGACCAGGCTGGACGTCGTGGCGGAGAGAGGAGGCATTAACGAGAAGAAGCAGACGACATGGTGATTGGATCCCTCAGGGCTCTGATGGATGGAGGGGAGAAACATTTGCTCACAACGAGCTGAGCCTCGAAGATACTGAAGGAAGAACGCTCTGAAAGCGAAAAACAGTTTGAACAACCATCTCCAGCTGTGCACAAGTAATGCAACTTAATTCTACTATAGTGAGCTCATCAGTAGGAACAGCTTTATTACAAACACTGTCTTTGGTTCTTTTCCCACCTACTACTTCTCTCAACACACACAAACATTCCCTGCTCATGTATTTTTTAGTCACCTGTCTACTTTTGTTATGTCTCTCAGTTACTTGCAAAAACTGCCCAGACTCTACTGTAGATGTGTTGAATCTGAACATGATAAGTTGTGTTTGAAACAGCTGCAGCTGGCGTCTGTTAAGAATCACTTTTGTCTTTTGAATGTTCCCTCCCAAAAGCATGACTGAACTGCAGCCATTGAAAACATGAGTGGATACCAGATTTTATTTCTGACCCACCCTGGATCCAGAGGTGTTAGCCAACTATAGACCAATATCTTATCTTACCTTTCTTTCAAAGATCCTTGAGAAAGTAGTCACAGACCAGCTGTGTGATTTTCTCCATGATGATAATTTATTTGAGGAATTTCATTCAGGATTTAGAGCACATCATAGCACTAAAACAGCACTAGTTAAAATTACCTTGACCTTCTGATTGCTTCAGACAAAGGACTCGTCTCTGTACTTGTTTTATTAGATCTTAGTGCAGCGTTTGACCATGAAATTCTGCTACAGAGACTGGAACACTAAAAGGTTCTGCACTTAACTGGTTTAAATCTTATCTATCTGATCGTTTTCAGTTTGTTCACATTCATAATGAATCATCCTTACGTACTAAAGTTTGTTTTGGAGTTCCGCAAGGTTCTGTGCTCGTACAAATCCTATTTACTCTATATATGCTTCCTATAGGTAACAACATTAGAAATCACTCTGTAAATGTCCATTATTTACAGTTATGCGGATGATACACAGCTGTATTTATCTATGAAGCCAGAAGAAAGTAATCAATTAACTAAACTTCATATTTGCCTTAAAGAAATAAAAACGTGGATGAGCACCCATTTCCTGATGTTAAATTCAGACAAAACTGAAGTTATTGTTCTTGGCCCCAAACAACTCAGGGACTCTTTATCTGATGACATAGTTTCTCTAGCACTACCGTAAGAAACCTCGGAGTAACATTTGATCAAGATTTGTCTTTTAATTCTCATTTAAAACAAACCTTATGGACTGCATTTTTTCATCTGCGTAATATTGTGAAAATTAGGCCTATCCTGACCCAAAAAGATGTAGAAAAATTGGTCCATGCTTTTGTTACCTCAAGGCTGGATTACTGTAACTCTCTATTATCAGGTAGCTCCAGTAAGTCCTTAAAAACTCTCCAGCTAATTCAGAATGCAGCAGCACTTGTAATAACAGGAACTAAGAAACAAGATCATATTTCTCCTGTTTTAGCTTCTCTGCACTGGCTCCCTGTAAAATCCAGAATTGAATTTGAAATCCTACTGTTAACTTATAAAGCTCTAAATAGTCAAGCTCCGTCATTAGAGAGCTCATAGTGCCATATTATCCCACCAGAACTCTGCGCTCAGAGAATGCAGGGTTACTCGTGGTCCCTAAAGTCTCCAAAAGTAGATCAGGAGCGAGAGACATAAGACTTTCCTCTTTGATAAAGCTTATAGTTAGGGCTGGCTCAGGCTTGCCTTGTACCAGCCCCTAGTTAGGCCTAGTTAGTCTGCCAGAGGACCACCTATAATGCACCAGGCACCTTCTCTCTCTCTCTCTCTCTCTCTCTCCTCTCTCTCTCTCTCTCTCTCTCTCTCTCTCTCGTTTCCTATTACTGCATCTTGTTAACTCGGCCATTCTGGTTGTCTCTAACTCGGCTTCTTCTCTGGAGCCTTTGTGCTCCACTGTCTCTCAGGTTAACTCGTATTGCAGTGGTGCCTGGATAGTGTGACATGTGTGGTTGTGCTGCTGCCGTGGTCCTGCCAGATGCCTCCTGCTATCATTAGTTATACTTCTACAGTTATTATACACATGTGGTTATTGTCACACATGTATACTGCCAGATACTAATATATACTTTAAACATATTGTACCACAGTAGCTAGAACTATAATTATAATATTATTACTTTCATCAACGTTGTTGTAAGCTACTGTCATTACTGTCTGTCCTGCATCTCTCTCTCTGTCTCTCTCTCTGTCTCTCTTTCTGTCTCATACAGATTACTGTTAGTTTATTATGCTGATCTGTTCTGTACAACATCTATTGCACATCTGTCCGTCCTGGAAGAGGGATCCCTCCTCAGTTGCTCTTCCTGAGGTTTCTACCGTTCTCCCCCCCCCCCCCCCCCCCCCCACCCCCATTAAAGGGTTTTTTTTTGGGGGAGTTTTTTCTTACCTGCTGTGAGGGTCCAAAGGACAGAGGGATGTCGTATGCTGTAAAGCCCTGTGAGGCAAATTGTGATTTGTGATATTGGGCTTTATAAATAAAATTGATAGTTTGAAATTGATTGATTTCAATGAAATCTGCTCACCTAGGCAACACACCAAAAATAGTAAATGCTGTGTTATACAGTGGACATAGACTGCACTTCTCTATTATATTCCAGTGTTGTACATGGCAACAGCTTAACCACCCTGCAACTGTTGAGAAAACAATGCTTAAGTGCTTTTCACCTTGACAAGAAGACATTTCTGGAGGAAAAGAGTCAATCAAGAGTCAAAAGTTTTTTTGTTTTTCTTTGTTGTTGTTGTTTTATTCTGATGTGACATTGTCACAACTCCCTCTGCACTATTTTTTTCTATTTTGATATCAAAAACCCTTTGATTTATTTTTGTTCTGTTTGTTTCAAATAACTTCAGAGGCTTCCCTCCAACCACAGAGTGCCTCGACTCTCTGCCATCATTCACAAGTGAAGAACACGCACAGCTCACAGCTGGCACTCTTCAATGATCTGCACTAAAACCACAGAGATCAACTGAAACAACACTCAACACTCAACACTCTACTCTGGAGTGAAGAGAGGACAGATCTTTCTAGGAAATCTCTTCAGGAGGCAGTATGTGTCATCATGACCTTAAATAGCAGAACAGTAGCTGATGCTGTGCTTAGATGGATGGAGCATGTGTACTGTACAGTGGCTTCAGAAAGTAGTCAGCACAGGTGGGAGCAAGCCATTGTTTTGCAGGTCCCAGGTTTGTCTCAAGTCTATTTTTATTCAAGTCTCAAGTCAGGCCCCAAGTCAAAAAAGCCAAATCCTGAGTCCAAAGCCCTAAACTTTGAGTTTCAAGTACTAAACAAATTAAAATGAGCTCTTCACACAATAACATACTTTTTAATCTTTGGGCTCGGCGGAGGATTTCATGTATTTTCAAGTCAAGAAGCTCAAGTCCAAGTGAAGTCACAAGTCATTGGTGTTAGTGTTCGATTTGTGTTGCAAGTCTTTTTGATTTTGTCAAGTCTTAGGTCTTCAAATCTGTGACTCAAACCAGACTCGAGTCCAAGTCATGTGACTCATATCCACATCTCTCTGGTATCAAGACCTCGCCATGCCGGTGATAGCCATGCCCAGAGGCATTAGGTTTTTTCTGGATTTACCATCTGTCTGTCCATGTGTATGTATGTCCATAGTGCCGTCGGTCCCATTCTTGTGACTGCAATATCTCAAAAATGTCTTGAGGGAATTTCTTTAAATTTGGCACAAATGTCCACTTGGATGCAGCGATAAATTTATTGGATTTTGGTGGTCAAAGGTCATGGTCACTGTGACCTGGTTTCCATCTCATTCTCGTAAACTCAGTATCTCAAAAACACCTTGAGGGATTTTTCTCAAATTTGGTGCAAACGTACACCAGTAGCATCCATGTTTTCACAGACATGGATGTAAACTGTATGCGCAACATGACTGATCTGCGGAGGCACACAAATGCAAGATAGAATTCTAGTTTGCCAATTAACTGGACCTCAATGATAAAGGGAAAGCATATTTTCATAGAACATGTTGCAAATTAGCTTTTATATACCATAGGTGTTTAGAACTCCAAGTCCTCTTGGTCACATGGATTTGTAACCCAAAGGCCAGAAGAAATGTTGGCATTGTACATTTCTGCAAACCGCAGATATGTTACATTTGTACTTTTAACAAATATGTTGAAACTTTACATTTGTAAACATTTCAGTTTTAAATTTTGTTTCAGCAACACTTTGGTTAATGTGTGGTTAGGTTTAGGCACAAAAAACAATTGGTGGGAGTCAGGAAAACAACTTGTTTTGGGTTAGAATACACCACTTTGTCGCTACAGACACTGCTAAAAAGGTTCTGACCTGTTACAAAAATATCTGCTTTGGTTGGTCTCAATCAGTGGTCTGCTTCCTGCTACTTGGCAGTCACCTCACCAAGAGTGTCACTCCATCTAGCATTGCACTGACAAAGTCTGCTCACAAGAAAAAATGATGTTAACAATGCAAGTTTCAAAATATTCAAAAAGTGTTTCATGAGAAAGGAAATGCATTCACCCTGTGTTTTTGTGAGAAACACTGAATGTGAATGTAACTGTTTGTTTACACAAAAACTCCACAGGGACCTTTTAAGGTGATCTTTGTCAAGTTGAGTTTGAGACATTTCAGGACCAGCAGACAGCCTGTAAAGTGAATCTGAGGTTGTGTCAGGTGTTAGTTGTTAGAAAGACAAACTGTCAGCCTGCAGACTGACAACACAAAGACTGAGATTTAGTCCTCCAGGCGGCAGCAGGTACAACCTGCGCTGTCAAAAAACTACATTCTCTGCTGCTTCACTGTGTCTGCAAACTGTTTTAAAGCTTTGAAAGACATACAACTCAGCAGGCTGACACCAAAGATGGAGAGAATCTGTCTCCCTCAGAGTCTCAGCAGAGATTACAGCTCGTGCATCTTATAATTGTTCAGAGCAAGCCGCTCCTCGTACCAATTATAGCGCATTAGCAGCAGCCGCCAAAGTCATTTCATCGCCGCTCATCAGGGAACTCAAAACAAAAAGGAAAAGAAGCCACCCTTCCTCTCACTGCCTTCAGTCGCTTGCAGCATCAAATGAACTGAGGATTTAAGATGGTGGAGATAAAATGAGATTTAAGGATTAGACAGAGAGATGTGACTGAACTTTTGGTGACTTGTTTTTAAATGACAAGAGGAAGTGAGTCACACTGATGCTGCTGCTGCGGCGCCTGCTGTTGAGGATGACAGAAGCTTCTTCTGAGAGGCAACACAGGAAGGATGGCTTAAAGAAAACCACAAGAGAAAGAAAGAAGAAAAATATCTAACATTAGAGGATACATGATTCATACTTCCAGCATATTTTTACCCACTCCTACATAACTTATCTCCATTTTACCTTCTGTAAAACGGCAGATATAACAGAGAATGCAACTGTGTTAAATAAAACTTTAACAAGGATTTCGTTTTGAATGTGAATGTTACACAAGTATAACATTAAATATCACCACCAATACATTTCTACATTGTAAATACAGTCCTGTGTAGTCATGTCTACCTCCTAAGAGACAGCCTTTAAAAAAGAGCGGTAAAAACTAAGCAACAGAGGCCAAAACTCTGAAAACACTGAATCCTACATTTCCAACAATGCAACTCAACAGCGTCTTTTCTGCCCAGTAATCATCCATGTCTTTCAGACTCCACACATTCAGTTTGTAAATCAGACATTTTATTAGGGATGCACAATAATACAGGCACTTCATCGGTATCGGCCGATATAGGCTTTAAAATGAATCAGAATCACCAAACATGCTTTTTCTGCTATCGGCATATTGGATATTGGCAAAACTCCAATATTATGCATCCCTTCTTTTTGTTATATACTGTACTATTAGTAGTTGTCAAGTTCAAGCTTAATTCAATGCAGCAGGAACATTTTTGGAAATCATTCTCAACAGGAACGTACGTGGGATGTAGACTGCATTCTTACAATGCCTTTAGCCAAAATGCTTTGCATTTTGTCTCCTTTACCCTCTCAGGCTCACTGCAAGTTGCTGGTCCGACCATTACGACCAATTTTGGGTTGAAGGACACAGACGACCTGCTCTGCCTTACGTACCCAGAACAAAAAGTATGTTCTGTGGTGAGCATTTACCTTTGTTCACAGTACAAAGCTTCATGTGATTTTAGAATTGACTTCAGGCAATGAGACACATGTCTGGTTCAACTGGGGACTGAACACAGGTCTCTCTGTGTGTAAAGCACCCATGATAACCTCTGTACTATGAAACCTCTGTGTGTTGCATTCTCTGTGCATGAAAAGTGCTATATAAAAGCTATATAAATAAAGTTTGATTGATTGATTGATTGATTGATTGATTGATTGATTGATTGGTGTCAAGTCTCAACACTACAGCACTGTGTGCACATATCTAAATCACAACACTTACACTTTTGTGTATTTCTGTTAAACCTGCTTTGAGATTTTGGGTCAGGGTTTATTTTGGTAAAAACTTCAGTTTCACTATTTATTTCCCTCAGATAACAGATTCTGGGTGCACTGGGGAATTATTATATACTTATATACTACTGAGCATCTGTGACATTGCTAATCAACCTCTAGTGTTGATAATTTGTCACATTAAATATCCACACACATTTTGTTAGCAGATGTATTACTGAGGATATGCTCGCAAGACAAGATTTAAAACCAGGGTTTTCTTCATTCATCAAGCAGAAAACATTTTGATGACTCCGCAATTGATTTGAAATTTCGGACACAATGACCACTACTACTTGTTTTAAAATTGTGTATGTATATTTTGGCTCAGTTGATGTTAGAGTATTTTGGCCACAACTATGTTTTGATCAGGAATTCTTCAAAGGTCCGAACATACTCGGGCGTACTATTAGCGGAGCAGACTCCGCAAGGAATGTCCACAGTTGTAGTTTCCTGTAAAATTGTCTGTGAAAAATCCCTGCAATGTGAAAAATACATGCCAAGCAGTGACTGGTGGGCGGAGCGGAGTCCATGCGGTCGTAAAATCTGAGCTTTGCACGCACAGGGCTTGCAAAGCTCAGAGGTGTGGACCTCCGTGGAGTCCGTTCTGCATACGTTCTGCCTGAGAATGTTCGGGCCTTAACTGTCGGTACAGAGGGTCACGCTGGGGATTGAACCCAGGACCTTCTGCTATAAAGCAAATACATACTGACAGCTGCTTTGTCATTGTGACACACAACGCACAGAGGCACCCGTCATGGCAGTTGGTGCTTCTCAAAGTCAAGAAAGGATCCTTAAATGGCTGAATTTCAAAGAGGCTATGTCATCAAATCACGCCACAGGATTGTTCCAATGTAAATTTTCAAGGATGCATATGTGTATCCTCAATGGGCATGCAGTACCCACAGTTCTTTGTGCATGATTTGCCGCAATCAAAGGCGGGTCTTTTCAATGACGCACACCTGGGCACTCAATAGCCTGTTCCAGTGTGTGTTCAACAAATACTGGGAAGGAATCTTGCCTAGCCCTAGACTTGGAAAGAACAACACAACATAATGGAACCTCTGTGATGGGTTCTGCTCTAATCAATTAACGGTTGTTGATAATTAATGTGGGTATAATATGGTAGTGAACATGGTCTAGTAGTTATAAGTTTCTTTTTTGTTCATTAAACTTAAGTTAAGTTAAATCAGTGGTTCCCAACTGGTGTATTGCGGTTCAAAAGTGGGTTGGGGGTCCAATCTAAATGATCCGCGAGTTTCCAGCACAGAACCCTCATTTTTAAGTGCTGTTTCCTGCTGTAGAGTAAGTGACAAATGGACAGCTAGTTGACAAAGAAAGCAAATTAGCTTGATGACATGGCCAAATGCAAGTATGACGCCAAATACATTAAACTGTGTGGACCTTGAACTGATGACTAAGAAGAAATCTGGACCCGGTAGCTGGACCAGTTGGGAACCACTGAGTTAAAGGGCTGGCTTTAAGTCTATCTTGCCAACCAGTAGCCATTAACTTAGCTTAGTACAAAGATAGGATACAGGGGGAGAAGCTTGCCTGGTTCTGTTCAAAAGCATGTACAAACATGTCAATTTGGACAATTTTTTTTTTAAAACAAACAACATGTATCATACTAATAAGTAAGCTTTAGAGGTGTGTGTTGACAGATTTTGGTGGCTTTGGGCAGAGCGAACCTAGTTGTATACCTATTTCCTGTCTTTATGCTAAGCTGAGCTAGCTGTCTTCTGGTTGTAGCTTCATATAAAGCTCAGCAGGGAGATGAGAGCGCTATTAACCTTCTCATCAAACATTCAGTAAGAAAATACATTTTCTCATTTCCCAAAATGTCAAACTATTCCTAAGTTTACGTATATTCAAAAACTATCCCAACAATTCATCTGATCACACTGCAACTGAAGTCGACAAGCTATTTGAAAGATACAAGGTTTTCATGTGACAACAGTGCAGGTTATACACACTGAGAGTACACACAAACGCACACCCCTGAAACACACACGCACAGAGACACACAGGGCTCCTGCTAGTTGTTTCCTGTCAAACCACAGTAACGTTCTCTGGCACCTCAGACTGCGTCACATAAAAGAGCAGCATCTTATCACCAGCAGCCAAACACAACTGCTGCAACTGAAGCAGCGCCACACGCTATGTTCTTCAGGTACATGAGCTGGGGAAGTACCGCCAAGCAAGCAAACAGGCGTAACATGCTGGTGTAAAGATGTCTGTGGTCACCAAATGTCCCCTCTCTCTCCCCTATCTGTTGGATCTGCAGACCAAAAAGATCACCTCACTCCCCTCACCTGTCCTGTTTACATGATCTACTATATATTTACACAATGTGTTAAATACAGAAATGTAGAGTTATATAACATTTGAAAAAAAATAACACTAGTTTTTGGCAAAGGTTATGAAAACAAGAGGAAATTTGTTGGGGACTATTTTCAGCGGTGGATGAATCTACATTTGGTGCTCTAGTGAATATTTGGGGCAGTAGGACAGTGTACACAGTGGTACAGAAGAAGTGCATATCAGGCTTTGATACACACACACACAATACCTAATAGATAATTCACTGTTGGTTTGAGTCTGAACATGAGAAATTACAACATCACCAGATTTATCATCAAGCATAAATGTAAAAACAGCCCATTGGCCCTTTAGCATCTCTCTTGCTCTCTCTCTCTCTCTCACACACACACACACACACACACACACACACACACACACACACACAGATCACACCATCCCCTCCCATGCTTATTAAATATATTAAATAGGTAGTTTGAGCCTCTTGGTGATCCAGTTGGACTCCATACTGAGAGAGAAACATGCTGCTCAGCCTTCTGTGCCCCTTGCCCAAACCAACTGCACACACACAAAAACACACACACAGACAGACACCATCGCCTTCCCGCCCTCAGGGCCCCCATATGGACCCGATGGATGAGCCTTTTCAAAGCTGCTGCTCAGACATGAGCAGAGCGCTCTGCTCTTGGCAGACAAAAGTGTATAGTGTAGCAGTAGGCCACAGTGCATATATATAAAGTTCAGTGCAGCATGTACGGCTCATATGAGTGTTGAGACGCAGGTCTGGCAAAAGTCAGAGTGTGAGTTTCAATCCAGTATTTAATTATATATTGTTAATCATAATAGATCAATATACCATTTCTTGACATTATTAGAGGTCAAAGAAGAAACTAAGATGTCAATTATGTTGTGCAACCCTTAAAGGAGCATTTTTAATATTGACTGTATATAAAGATGGACAACATGACTGGTCCCCAAATGTGAAGCCAAAGCATCTTGATTGCCCCCTGGTGGCTGGCTGCAATACAGGCTATAAACCCCACCTCCTCCATGTTGGCCGATGAAACATGCCAAAAATAAATAATAATGATAATAAACTGTTCATTACAGGTGGTTTTTAATGACACTGACGCATGTTCAAGTGATTGTTTTTCTAATCTGTTTGCCTTGAATTAGACTAAACTTTTCACAGGGGTCCCATAGTGTAGTGGTCATCACATCAAATTTACATGTAGAAGGTCCTGGGTTCAGTTTCCAGTAGAACCAGAACTCTGTCATATTGACACATAGATAAAATAAAGTCACCACACAAAGGATGTTTCTCAATGTCAAGGAAGGATCCTTAAATGGCTGAATTTCAAGGATGCTACATCATCAAATCCCACCTAAGGACCGAGTTTCACGAAGGACTGAGTCCTTCTTTCAGAGAAATTCAAAGGATGCATGTGTGGATCCTCCACGGGTATAAAATCCCCACAATGCTTTGCACAGTATACAATTTGCCAGAAGTGAAGGCAAATTTGTACAATAATATTAGAGAGTGTTAAAAGGAGGAGGAGAAGGCTCCTGCAGAGGCAAGGCAAGAGTCCTCCCAAGAATTCAGTGAAAAACATTGGAATAGACAAACAAGTGTCCCCACCTGATCACCATTAACCCTCAGCAGACTGTAGAGTTTCATCATTTTGGCACTCTGTAATGTTATTGTACAGTTTTGAACAAATGTGTCAGTATTGTCAGAATCACAAGACTTTAGGGAGAATATATTTCTGGATCATATTTAAGAATAAGTGGAGTAATGAAGTAAAGACAACAGCTAAAAGTTGGCACTTAGCACTCCATCTCTGCTGTGAATGATTCACTTAAAATTTTTATGTTTTATCTAAATTACGTTATTTAAAAAAATCTCTTTATTCAGCAGTGGACACATTAGAAAGTGTAAATTATGAGGTTTCACGCTTGGATGATAAAAACTGGTGGAGACATTAATCCAAATAAATGACATATTAATCTAAATCCTGCCGAGCTCAACTGGTGCAGGTTTCATTGAAGAGGCCCCGCCCTCACTTCCAGCAAATTGTGTACTGTGCAAAGCATTGTGGGGATTTTATACACGCGGAGGATCCACACATGCATCCTTCGAATTTCTCTGAAAAAAGAGCTCAGTCCTTCATGAAATACGGAAGGATCCTTGACATTGGAACAGTCCTTTGGCAGGGGGGTCGATGACGTAGCGTCCTTCAAATTTGGCCGTTTGAGGATCCTTCCTTGACACTGAGAAACACCCTCTGTCTTATTCTCACATGGTTGAAGTCAGATGTCAAGTCAGTAACCTAAAACAAAACAAGCCTCGGTTTAGAATGCTAAGACACACCCAATAGCTCAGCTAGTTGAGATATAGGTTTGATAACTTAACGTTTACTCATGTTTTAAATGTTAAATGTTGTCTACCTACCAGTATGTCTGTGTTTTGTAAGTTGGAAAATGATCATAATATACTAAACTCATAAAAAGTAAAGTAGCCCTAGATGTCTTTGGGGTTTCATAGTGTAGTGGTCATCACATCTGCTTCACATGCAGAAGGTCTTGGGTTCAATCCCCAGTGGAACAAGACATTTTGCCTTGGAAAGAGGTCAGGTGTACTTTCAGGGTTGTGCACTGCTTAAAGGATAGCAACATTCACAACCTACACCACAATTTAATCAGAGAGCCAAGAACGACATCGAGGGTGGTCATCGTGTGTGTGTGTGTGTGTGTGTGGTGTGTGTGTGTGTTTCAGTGGAGGCAGCATTTGTGACTGCCAAACCATTTTCAGAACCACATTGATGTGTGAATAAGATAAGAAATAATTTTGCTGCCCAGGATGAGAGCCAGCACCTCCAAATCTGAGGCCATGGTTGATGGAAAATGGTTGATTCCACCCTCTGGGTTGGGAGAGGGTTAATGCGCCAAGCAAAGAAGTTCAAGTATGGCGGGTTCTTAATCACGAGATGTTTGGTGCGGCGTCTGAAATGGTGCAGATGCCCGGCCGGACTCTTGTGGTGAAGAGGGAGCTGAGCAAGAAGGCAAAACCTTTGTCCTGCTGGTCCATCTACATCCCAATCAATAGTCATGAGCTTTGGGTAGTGACTGAAAGAATGAGAATCATGGATAGCTATATGCTGCTGAAATGAGTTTCCTCTGTGGGGTGGCTGGGCTCAGTATTGGAAATAGGGTGAGGACCTCAGACACCCGGAGGAAGCTCGAAGTAGAGCCGCTGCTCCTTCGTGTCAACAGGGGCCAGTTGAGGTGGTGCAGACATCTGATCAGGATGCCTCCTTAGTGGCTACCTTTGCAGGTTTTCCAGACACTTTCAAGTGGTCGTAGACCCCAGGGCAGACCCAGAACATGCTGGAGGGATTATATATGTCATCTGGAGTGGGAACGCCTTGGGGTCCCCCAGGAGGAGCTGGACCTGCCCCAGTGACCTGCACCCAGAATAGCTGATGAAAATGGATGGATGGCTGAGCAAACTGTGGTCAGAAACACAAGATATAACATGAAACACACCATGCAAGGTTTCCATGGTGTAGTGGTCATCATGTCTGCTTTACACACAGAAGGTCCTGGGTTCAATCCCCTGTGGAACCAAAACATTATCCTTTTGTCACATGGCAAAACAGAAAACCCAGCCAAAGGTGACAGTTTTCTTTCTATTCTAAGTGCTGTTTTACAGGTCACTGGTGATATCTTAAAGGCTGAGGTCAGGTGGTCTCATGTGCGCAGTCAACACAGATTTAATGATACTGTAACATGATTTGCTGCAGCATAATGGTACATACTGCATGCCTGTGTACACACACCTCCACAGCTTTGGTCTGAGGAAGAACTCCAGAACATGTACGGTAGTGGCTGATATGAAAACAAAGCTGCTTTATAAACCTGATAAGTGAAATGTTGGAGATACTAGGTTTTCTGTGTGTGTGTGTGTGTGTGTGTGTGTGTGTGTGTGTGTGTGTGTGTGTGTGTGCAGAGGCCTCGGGGGTAAACACAGCTCTGTGACAGTGCAGTGTGTGTGTGTGTGTGTGTGTGTGTGTGTGTGTGTGTGTGTGTGTGTGTGTGTGTGTTATCTCTGCACTAACTGCTGTTCTGTTCTGCACACAGAGATGCTGAAGGACTGAGCATACTTCAACTGGAACGTATCTGTGTGTGATTCAGTCTGTCTTCTTTTGTCTTTTTTAGACAGCATGTGCATTGCATATTTAGTATTTTTTTAAATCACTTGTGGCAAGGCATTTGAATGTATATATAAGACAGTTATACAGTTTGAATGTGGATGCAGTTATGAGACATTTCAGGTCATCAGTTGGTTTGTTCCAGAGAACAGAACCAGAACCAGAGTAGCGAAAACCACCTTCACCAGATCTGGATTTTATTCTACACATTAAGTTTTTAAAGTTAAAATGTGATGCACTGCAATGATGTGATTTCAATAGTAATATATTTGTCTCTGTATGGCTCATGTACTCTCAAAGTGAACAATAACCTACTCACAGAATGAATTTCGTAGCTGTGAGTAGAGTCCAACAACATAATTTATGTATTATGCTATTTAATTTAATGTTGTGGATTAAAACCTGACGAGTTGTTCGACTGGTGACTTTGCTGCTAATTCAAAGTGCAGAGGGAGTAACAGTGGAGCAGCTCTCATTAATCCTCACTGTCACATGTGATATCAAGTATTCAATCAGCTGAATGTGCACATCACCTGCCTGCAGAAGGTCATGTCCTCGTCAGACAAGCTTCGTTGTTCCTCATGTCTTATCTTTCATATCAAAATATTATCTGACATCACAAAGCATCACATGGACAAGGTGAGAGTGTCACGTGCTGGTTGTGGTGTTTGTTCTGTTTCCCTCAGTGACCTGCTGATCAGAAATAACACTAAACAACAATTTCACCTTCAAGAAGACAGAGTTCAGCCCAGGTTTTATTTTTTCTGTATATAAATAGTCTCTGTATCCGAAACTGTAAAAGTCAGAATGTGAAATGTCCCGCTGTTGGAATATTTTGAAAATAGTCTACTATGCACGTTTCTTTCTGATCAAGTAACTAGTTAAAAAAACTGTGGGGTTACTATGATACATTCAGCCCGTACACACTTACCACAATTTCAGCTTCCCAGCTGATTTAGCAGTCATATGCACCTCCTTATTTATTTTCCTTCATTCAGAGGCATTGATACAGGACTGCATGTTAGTGTGAATTAGAGGTTAAGAACACCTAACTGACAAGATGACCTCTGAACTTTTCCTCCAGCTGCTTCATTGTTATCACAGTACACTTGTTCTGTCACCAGACACAGAAGCTGTGGTTGTTGTGATCAGCAAGCTTCAAAGCTTCAAAGCTTTGATCTTTGCCATGGTACTCAACGTCCAAATCTATATTTATTATTAGTCTTTTGTTCTGTTTTTTCACCAGTAAGCTGGTGGAGGAAACAGAGAGCAGGTGGCAAGTGTCAGACACAGATGAGGCCAGTGTTCTCAGCGCAGTTACTGACCCCCACTTCAAGCAATTAAGATGGATTGTCTAAGGGGGAAAAGGAAGAGGTGAGACGAATTGCAGACATCCATGGCTGGCAACTGCAATGAAGCACTGACTGGGTATGAGGTGATCTGGCCTGACCCACAGTGTTTGAGATAGTAATAACTTACTGAAACATTTTGTGCAATAGTCCACCTTCCACCTTCTCCTCCTCCGCTCTATCACTGCCTCGCACATACACATGCAGTGCCACTAAGTCCTACTGAAATCGGGCAGGAATTGGATAGTTGCTGAGTGTCCCATTGAAGCCTAGAATATTTACAGGTAATTATCACTGAAACTTCAAAGCCCCCCAAAATGGTAGTCGGGACAACCTTAGTTCAGAGCAATAGAATTTATCACAATTGAAGAAAAATCTAAGTTGTTATTTCTGAAAGTTGACTTACAACAGCCTGTAGGCTGCAAACATATCCGTTAACATTTTTGTGGCAATTTGAATCCATTCATAATCCTTCCTGCAAAGCTTTGACTGGTTAGTCCTTTCTCTAACAGAAAAATCAGTTGTCAGTGAAATCAATACCAGACCTGTTCGAATCACTGATTCAAAGGTATTTGGTTTGATGTTCCCAAATTTGAGCTTTCTTTTTTTATTTTATTTTTGGGGCATCTTATCTTTAATGGAGAGGACAGGTAAGCATGAATGGGGGAGAGAGAGGGGGATGACATGCAGCAAAAGGCCACAAGCTGGACTCGAGCCCGGGCCACTGCGGCAACAGCCTTGTACATGGGGTGCCTGCTCTACCCACTATGCCACCAACGCCCCAAATTTGAGCTTTCTTGACATCATACAAAGTAATGTCTTCTTTCTTGCAAACACTAAATAGTGTGAAAAATGAGGCGTGCCATATCATGTCATACATAATATCCTATACATTTTTTAATTTGTTAAAAATGTGTCATATCATGATATCAACAATATTGGGACATATTGATGTGACTTTATACAGCAGCAATGACACTTCTCACTCCCAACTTGTTAATATGCAGCAGCTACGTCAGCGGCCCTACGCTTCAAACTACGGCACTCTCAGTAACCTCTAGCATCAATTTTGGATTTGTGTCTGTTCGTTACATGCATAGTGTCTTTTCAAAATAAATTTCCATGCTCACATGAAACATAGGTTTCTTGAGCCAAACTACTTTAAGGTTTAGGCAACAAAATTACTTGTTAAGGTTTAGAAATAAAAACATGATTTGGGTTATAATATGTCCATTTGTTACATAGGTTTTCTCATTAAGTAAGTTAACAAGTATGCTATGTGACATTAATTACATAACGTAGTTTAAAAATAAAACAAAAAAAAAATGCTTAAAGCTTAACTTACTTACTTTAAAGCCCATTGTGTCTCATACAGACGTTAAAGGGAGCCTTGTGCATTGGAATCAGACACTGACAGCTGCTGACCAAACTGACATTATTTCATGCCCTGGGAATGAGAACAAGCTGGTAGCAACAAACATGGCTGAAAGTCAAAGTACTCTTGACAAAAAGATAACAAAATGGGAAGAGTGACAGAGGTTTGGATATAAAGATAAATTATAATGAAGAATTTCCAAGGATTTTATTATAATGTCAACAGCTGTATTACTGCAAAACTAACCTGAAATATTGTGATGTTATTTTAAGGTTAGGTTACCCAACCTGAGTGAGTACTTATGAAATCAACGATTTAATATTTGTGACTCATTAAAATCAAATTGTGATTTGGTTTTACTTCCATATTATTATAATGAACCAGTGTTTGTTTCAATTCATCAGCATCAAACAGTATAAATTACATCCATTATGATTCAAAAAATTCCAGGTGTTCTGATTGCATTAGTTCTAAAAATCATTTTCTGTGTTCTCTCATGTGCCAGTGAACACATGCTTAGTGTGTGTGTGGTGTGTGTGTGTGTGTGTGTGTGTGTGTGTGTGTGTGTGTGTGTGTGTGTGTTACATCAGAGAGTCATTATGTAACACTGACATCTGCTGGGAACAGAGTGGGTGTTGGTGACGAGCTGCAGCTTCCCTGCTGTTGCTGCCATGCATGTGTTTATCTGTTTGTTATCTCATGTTTGTTTGTTTGTTTACTTCATTTAATTACTTGCATACTCAGTCCATACAGAGTACCCACTATTTGTGCAACCATGTATGAGACTTATACAGTTTTTTTTACAAAACGAACAAGACAATTAACAAATTTCTTTCAAATTTAACCAATAATCACAACACCAGGAGGGCTGAAATGATTCATTAACTGACTGCAGTCAGCTGAGTTAATTACAATATGAATTATATGCTGGCTCCAAACTGTGAAATATTGAGTTCATTTCGTGTGAGATTGTTTCTCATGTCCCATGTGGTGATATGTTAATTTATCATATATGAAACTTGATATTAGATGTAAAAGTGATGTTTTCACATGTGATAAACATGTAAAATGTGTTTTTTGTAAGTGATAAATTCATATGCGCATTCAGCATATGATATTCTGCAGCTTTCTTCAGTTTCATATCGTTGTAGATTGAATTTCTTTGGCCGGGAACTGTTGTGGTTGTTACTTTTGACCAGTGTTGGGGAAGTTGCTTTTAAAAAGTAGTGTTTGCTCGTTACTCGTTACTTCTTTAAAAAAGTAATGCCTTATTTTACTTAGTTACCCTCTATGAAAAGTAACTTTTTACGTTACTCGTTACTTTTACGTTACTTTTATGGTGCTTGACTTTGGGTAGAACCCCATCTCATTTCCTAAATGTGAAAAAATCTGAGTTTCCCACTGGTATTTACCACTTTGGTGAGCCATTCCAGTGCTCAGAAGTAGGAAATATGGTAAATACGATATTTCCAAGGTGCACTGGAACACACCATGAGAGCCTGCGAACTTCGGAGTCGACGTCACGCTTACGTCACCGCAGTTGCCTGGTGGCAGAAAAACATCGGAAGTACCTTATACATCAACGGAGGAAAACGGAGAGCTCACGGGGAAAATAAAGATTAAAGAGTGAGAGTTAATTTGTGTTAACTAGGCTACATGAATTTGTTACATGACAGATTACTACTACTAATAGCCTATTTGCCAGACCTGCTGCATCACTGAATGAGGAAAATATTAATATTCACAGACACTATCTTTGAACAAATAGTGTCATATTCATGAATAAATCATTTTCTGTTCTGTTATTACGTGTGTAACTGTGAGACTGTGTTTGTGTAACAGACTCATACTTTGCAGTAACCTACAGACCTGCACGAATAAATTAATTCATTTTCTCTTCTGGTATGGTATGGTAGGTACTTTATTAACGCCTCAGGGGGAAATTTCAATGTCACAGCAGCAATTTAAAATTGGAGCCGACTTCTCCGTCGCCGCCGGTAAGCCGATGGCTGCCGTATTTGACAGGAATACATTACTGTCTGTGTCTGTGACCCCCGTTCAGGTTAGGGGATTCGCCTATTGTTTCTGCTGGTGGTTGAAATCTATACTCACACAGCGTGCTGAATGATTTAAAGCCACAGTGTGTAGGAATTTCTCCCATCTAACGTTGAAATTATATATTGCATTCAAACAGATGGCGCACTCTAGCGCCTCACTGTTTCAAACACGTATTGCAACAACTTTAGCCGCTGTGCACCAAAAAGCTATGATATCACTGATGAAACCATGTCAACCAATATTAAATGGAGTATTCATTCAGGCTCCTACACAGACACACGCGACGCGAGTCGAGAAACCCCCTCCTCACCATGCTGGCTGTGTTTACAACGTAGGACTGTTGGGACATGTGTAAATGGAAACAGCTGATAGTGGCCAGCAGCACTATTGCCGCATAACAAAGTCCCACTCTTTGAGCATAATGCAGGATCATGTATTATGCAGCATCACGGGAGACGGAATCCTCGTCGCCAAGAAAGTGCAAAAGGGAATCAAAGAGGCAGCGTGACCGGCGAATTACAATCACAGGCCAGCGCTAACAACGGCTAACAGCGGCTAACAGCGGCGCAGTGATGGGAGGAGAGGGATGAAGCTGTTAGCGACTGGCCGCTGACAGCGGCTAACAGCCAACAGCGGCACTGGCCTGTGATTGCATTACCATCCTCACTCAGCAGCTCTCTCTACCTGGGAAAGGCTACCCCAATGTGGGCCTTCGTTTTTTTAATTCGCCGGTCACGCTGCCTTTTCTATTCCCTTTTGCGCTTTCTTGGCGACAAGGATCCCGTCTCCCATGATGCTGCATATGCATGATCCTGCATTATGCTCAAACAGTGGGACTTTGTTTCAAATTTGCCAGGGTAGTAGTGAAGCGCCTCTTGCTCCTCTCCTTCGGCTCCTCAGTCACACAGTGCTGGCCTGGCTCTCAACGAAAACGCCGAAGGCGGTGCTATATGTCCCTTGCTGGCGGGTGTATTCTCAAGATGGCGAAACGTAATGGAGCCCCACAGACGACTTACCCGCACAATGTACAAACAAATCCGAAATTCTCCTTTTACGAGAATAAGTCAGATTATTGGTGGAGGTAATAGTACACCAGTGATGACATATTTATGAATGCAGACATCAATTTTTGCCAATAAACAACTGAAAATGTTACGCAATGTCCCTTTAAGCCTATTTTGCTTGATTAAAACTATTTTTAGTCGCAAATGCGAGTGCTTTGACGGACGGATCGCCACACTGCCGACATTTTCTCTGCCCGTCACAGCACACTGTTTGATTGTGTTATCAAAACACGCCGCTATTATTCGGCCTTGCTTTTAACTTATATACCGAATACCGAATGTGTGTTTTTTTGCAATATTCGGCCGAATATATTCGGTTACCGAATATTAGGTGCATCCCTACTGAATATATTGCAATTTATTACCTTTTTTCCACTCCAAATCATGTTTTTCTCTCATCTTTTCAGTCTGTTCTTTTCACCTCAGTCATTTTTATTGCACCAAAATGTATCTAGTTGACTGAAAAAGCATTTTATTATATTATTCTATAAGGCCACATTTAATTCGTATTAGTAACATTAATCATTTATATAATTAAAAAATAGATACTAGGCACTTGTGTAAGGGTTTGATATTGCCACACAAAAATATTGTGATTCTATGCTGTATCGATTTTTCTCCCACCCCTAGCTTAAATTGTGTTTAATATAATCAGTGCCACTGTGCTCAACAAGGCAGCCCACACGATGGAACAGGTAACATGCTGTCTGCCCACCAGAGGTTATGATAAGGATGGCTCCAGTGTGTCATCGAGCATGCTTTTAGGCCCACCCAAAAAATCCTGGACACAGAAATATTAAAAAAACAGTTAAAGGTCTTCCTAAGCTTGAAAGGTTTTTGTCACATACAGTACAGAAAACATCTCCTCATGATCCGTTAGCTACATGTCCTCTGAATGTGCTGAGAAAAAGTCCGGTCTCTGTAGGCAGCCCAGGCTCCGCAAATGGCAACAAAAACATTTACATTTACATTCAACAATGTTATCAAACACAACAGAGCTAGCTCGCCTTTTGGCCTCACTGTAGCCTGTAGCTCTAACTGCCTCTCTGGGCACCGCGTTCACGTGTGCCCGCTTGCACGAGACCGTGAGAATATGGGCACCGCGTTCATGTGTGTGTGCCTGCTTTCGCTTGTCTCACACTGGCTGGTTGGTGCAGCCTGGACCAAAATGTTTTTGTTGCCATTTGCGGAGCGTGGGCTGCCTATGGAGACCAGACTTTTTCCACAACATATTCAGAGGACATGTAGCTAGCGTGTGAGGAAATGTTTGCTGTATGTGACAAAAACTTTTCAAGCTTAGGAAGACTTAGAGAGCCTTTAAACGTTTTTGCTAAGTTGAAAATGTACCAAACCATGACACCACTGTTTTATAAATTTTATACTATTACAACTGAACCATGAATTTTGTAAACATTTACACCTATAGCCCATAGTATGAATATCATTTAATTCTACAAAAACTTGATATTTAAAGCTGCATTAAAAGACTTTTGTACACTTGTCGTGGCTAACATGTTAGCAAGCAGCTGCCTTCTTCAACATCCAACACAGAGTAATTTAATCATCCCATACAATAATTCACTCTGGTTTGGTCTCCACCAACTACAGAGAAAAGTCATATGTCTAAGCAACCCTTCACACATTTGTCCTTTGGTCCATTACCTGTTTAAAAATACTGATTAGTGTGGCTTAAACAGATTTCAATTACATCCCACATGCTCATACTGTTTCTACAGTTCCTGCTTCGGTTTTCTTCCATCTTTCAGCCTTCAGACTCTTCAGGCTTTAAACATCAGCATCCCTCTGTGTAATAAACAGGGGAAATGAATTTAACTGGTATTGAATGGAGCCTCTCTGGCATCCATCTTGTCAATTTTCAGGGGGGCCGTCAGGCTGAGTTTAAGAGCTCTAAACTGGTAGACGATAAAGTTAATCCTTTTATCCGTATCCTTGCCGCGGGGCGACCAAAATAAACGCTGAAATGGGAGTTGGGAGGAATCTGGTGAAAGAGGAAAGTCTAAGAGCTGTGACTGTGAGACGAAGGAACAGGGAAATACAGCACAGAAGGAGAGAAACGAGAGGGAATTAAAAAGATGTGAACCATGTTTTTTTTTTTGACTGGGAGGTGGAAAAGTGAGTAAATGTGACTTCTGCCTAATAGATTTCATACAGCTAGCTTCTCCCAGACTTCCTCATGTCTTGTAAATGTGTTATATGCATAAAAGGGCAGCAACAACACTAGTGAGGTTGGGGTTAAATTTACACTGGAAAGCCTCCAGTCTAAAAATGAACACTGGATAAAAGCTTTCACTGAAGGGAATAGCCACGTGTTTCTATGTGAGACTCAATGTTGCAGTCAGGAAATAAAACACTCCAGCAAAGGTTTGATCAACCCTTGAATGACATGCCAGCCTCTTTCCAACACTCCTGCCAGACAACAATGTCAAAAGTCTGCAAACGCATGATTATAATGACAATGTTAAAAATTCTCGCTTCCTACAATATCTTCAGTTGATAGTTGGGTCTGGTTAAGGTTAGGTCGTGGTTATGGCAAATAAAATATAGGTACTTCATGGTTATTATAAGGCAATAAAACACTTGGTTTGAATTGTCAATATGGTAGCAGTTCCAGGGATACTGGGCTGTTTTGTCAGCACTTACACCTAATCTGTAGGGTGGGCACATTCTGCTCAGGTGGTCGATCAGCTGGTTAATTGCTTGTTCGACCAAATTCTCACTGACCAGACAATTGCTAGCAACTGGTGTTTTTTTTCCCTGCTGAAAACACCAGGTGCTCCTCTGAAGACACCCAATTAGGAGCACTATAGTATTTTGGAGGCGCAGCATTTTTTTCAGCTGAGACACTTTGGTTGTGTCTGGTTGCTATGATACTGGTGATGCAGCTTATATGTCTATAGGGCTTTTATCGTGAAAGGTAGGGATGGAAAAAGCAAAGCTGGCATTAAGGGAGGAAATAAAGAGTTGGCTGTCTTGGTTCAGACTATGGAGTCTCCATGTTTTTAGTTAATTGAGCATAGCATTGGTTCAGGCAGGACACAATGTCCAGCTTAGTTCACATCCCAGCTGCATCAGCAGATCTCAAGCAGCCCAATCAACTGATGGATCAGCTGATTTATGAAAAGGAGTCAGCTAATAGATCACATGATACCTCTCTATGCACCAATTGGTGAATCTCATTCAAGTGCCCTGTTTAAACTGCTTTGGCCTGTCTACTGTTGCTGCTTTCTCTGCAAGCTGCTTTGCATGCGGCCTCCACCCCAGCTCCTCCTTTTCATGTTGTGTCTGACTTATCAATGTCGTTTCTGTTTGTCACTGATGCTGCTCTGTTCTGTTCCTTGGGGGTCTTTGCTGCTGCTCTCCCTGCCTTAGGCTTTCCATGTAGGTGCATGGAAGGGCAGTAAGGTGTGCTCTCTCTGACTTAGGCTTTCTGGGTAGGACTACGAAAGGCAGAGAGGCCCTAGAACAGAGCCATATCGCCATAGATAATACTGCAAATGGAAATAAGTTTTATTTGACTAAAGTGGTCCTGACTGAAGTTATGGACTCTACTCATAACCCTCGGCTTCATGTAAGCTTCATGGTAGCAGCAGAGGATCAGCTAACGTCCCATAAAGTAAAAAGTGCCCCAAAACTAGGAACCCTCTAGACGGTCATTTCTGCTGTGCAATGTGCATGGAAACACTTCTGTGGTGTGGGTAAGTGTGTGTCAGACTCTGACACTGACAGGAGACAAGCAGCAGAGCAGTGCCCCGTAAATGACACCAAAATGTGGTAAAGAATCTCGCTGCTATTTGTAGCATAGTGTAAATACATAGCACTCTCATTTCAAATCATTTTAAAAACATAAGGAGACAAATGCTTTGGGGAACCCACAAAACTACCACAAAGAGTGCACTCAGTGCACAGGGGCCAATTTAGTAAATCTAGAGATAACATGCAATTTTTTTCCCTTGTCAACTAGGGGTGGAAATCATCAGAGCACCAACCGTACAATATTATCACAATACTCAATACAATACAATACAATACAATATATTGTGATTTTTTTCCCCCAACTTCAAATTATTTCCCCAGAGGTAAACTTTGTCAACATCAGTTTAAGCTCATAAGATAAAGTTTTCAGTCTGTTCATCTGACTTTAATCATTTTTACTGCAGCACAATGTGATGCAAAGCAGACAGGCTGACCAACACTGTCATAAAACCTGTCAGAAATGCTGCTCACACCTGGCAAATCTGAACTGCTGGCAGATTTAACACCCTCTGTGGGGCCAGATTAAGTGTGTGAGCAAAATGCTTAACATGCAGGTATTAGAAGCATTGTTTGTTACAACCACAATTTAACAATACTGTTCTAGTTTGGAGAACTTGAGACAGTAGTCGCCGGCTCTCTGTGAGACAATTTGCCGTTATAGTCACATGTGAATCCGCTGACCTTGAAGTCCAGGCATCCACACAAGTTAATGAGTAGAGTATTGCATTCCAGTGTTTCCCCAACCATTATATTAGGGGCGTGCGTCAAGTTAATTTATTTAATTTTATTTTCTATATAGCGCCAGATCACAACAGTCATTTAAGGTTACCTTTCCTATAGAGCAGGTCTATACCTTGTCCTTTTATTAAACAAACTAAATAGCCTTATGTTATTTATGTTATTTACACTATGACATTTCATTTCTGTACATGGTCACGTGTTTACAATTCTCCTCTGCTCTCTGTGTCACGCACAGCGGAGTTCTGCCCCGATGCACACACACACACACAACACACACACACGCACACACACACACACACACACACGCACACACACTCCCAAGTCTCAGACAATTGTAACCGAGCTCGACCCGAGCCTGGCCAGAGCCCGGGTCGAACCCGCAGCACAGCACTGTACACACACTGAATGGAGGGGAGTCCGTGTTGGGTTCAGGCGTTGTCACGTAAATAACATATTCCGGCACTTGAATAGGCCATAGCACAACACAGCAGCATGTCAAGCCAAATGCCACTGACTGAGACCTCTGCTGACCTCACCAGGAGAAAAAATATGATGTATATTATAAAACATTTAAACTTGGCGTCCACGTATCGATGCAATATTGCCACGCAAAATATGTTGTATCGATTCTTCCCCCACCCCTATTGTTAACCACTGGTTTGGTTGAGGAGTAGGTATTTCAGTCAACCAAGGTTTTCTTCAGTTTTCACTGACAACTTCCTAAATGTGGATGTACAGTAAATACATTTAGAAACAAATCATTCTGGCAGCCTAAAATAAACCTGTATGTGTGAGTGAGTGAGTAGGTGTGACAGGCGTTCATTCATCCTGTTGGTGCACCTGCTCTCACCTGAGCAACAGCAGCAGAGAGGCTGAATAAATCACAGCAGCGTCTCCAGACATTTGGGAGCTAAAAACAGGACAGCAGAGACAGAGAGGGGCTGGCTAGCTCGTCCCTGCGGAGCGTCAAGAATCTGAAATATCTCTGTTGCCCTGCAAAGGCCGCAAGCTGCAACGCTCTCAGGCAAACTGAGAAAAAAATGATCCAAAGTTTTTACTGCTGCACCAACAAATGACTCAGAACAGGATCTCTAACTTTTTTGTTTCTAAAGCTTTATCCTGTCTCTTTCTTTCTTTTTTTCAAACATTGCAATGGCATTTTTGCATGGCAGTACAAAGAGGCTTGAAATACAGTATGTGATGACATGCAACAAAGGCTCCTGACTGGATCAAACCAGGAGTACCACACTTGACTTGGCTCAAGAGAGAATGAAGAGTTCCTCAGTTCTTTCACACAGTGGTGTAGTGCAGGGTATACACAGGTATACAAAGCATACCCACCTCTTCTTCTGGCTTTTTACAGTATAACCACCTATCAGCCAAAAAGCCATTGACTTTCACTCGGGAGGCAGATTGTAAAGCCAAACCCTGTTCTTTTTCCTGAAACCCAACCATATGCTTTTGTTGCCTAAACCCAACCACATGCGTGTGTTGGCAAAACATAACCTCATAACCTCAAAAAAACAAGAGGAGAACAGAGGAAAGAGGAGTCCTCTCAGCCAGCTGGTCCTGAGGCTCACCTCCTCTAACAGCACAAGGCCTCAGGACAATCCTTACACTATCCAACACAAACAAATTATAGCTAAAGAAAAAGAAAACGGCATCAACTATTGGACATCTACCACAAAAGCCCAAAACAAACTTCAAAGCTATTTGGCCCTAAACAAACCATTCATGATTGCAAACTATCTGACTGCTGTAACAAAGGAGAAACTGAGAAAGATACTGACTATGGATAGACTCAGTGATCACAGCCTGGCCATAGAGACTGTCAGACACAGGCAGATCTGGCTGCCTAGAGAATACAGGCTGTGTCAGCTCTGTCCACAAAGACAGGTGGAGTCAGAGCAACATTGCCTGCTACAATGTAGCATACATGATGACATCAGTACAAAGTGTCAGCGCTTGGATGCAACAAGATATGTCAGTACGTCACAGCCTAAGAGACAACAGCAACACAACAACATATAGTTCATCCCTACACAGATCACACTGTCTTTTTATTTACTCCTTCACTCAATGAGTTTTTTTTCTTTAAAATCTAAGTCCATGATTTTGTATGAATACATTGTTGTTAATTGTTTCTGAATTCACTGCCTTAAATTTTTATTGTGTTTTGGTAACCCATAAAAAATGTAATGCCAATATAAGAATAAAAAAAAGCTTATTGATTTGAATTTTAAAAAAAACAAGAACAAAACAAATTTGCGGTGTTGTACTGACAATGTGTTTCTTTTGAAAGAGACTGTATGCAAACTGTACATTTCCTGTCAAAACAGAAGTGTATTTTGAAATAAGACAATGCATGTAACAGGCTGAAGTTGGCTCGGCGTCCTAGGACGTAAACAACCAACACACCCAGGGTACCTTGCATGTCATATCTTGATGTAGCAAGTCCATGACCAAACATCAATATGTGACAAGGTCAGAGTGAGAATGTGTTGAATATGACTAACACCACTGACAAAGCAAGTGGACTTAGCAGCATGAACAGATGTAACCGAACATCTGCAAAGTTGAGAATGTTTCAACAAGAAGCATACTGTTAATGAACATATTTGTCAATTAACAAGAACTCCACTTGATGACGAGAGAACTACATCTTCGTTCATCAAGCATCTGTAACATGAAAACTTTTCCACACTTAAAAGATGCAGGCAATTCCTTCCCTAACTGACATTTCTGAAGTCTGATCCAGATTTGACTGATTATTAATAAATGTCACAATTTGGACTTGACATTGTTGTGTTACCATATTCAGACTCATACAAACTGGCACTGTTACACAGAGGTTAATGTAATTTCTCATTAATAACTCACAGGCACACCTTTACACTGTTTCCCCATTGAATTAACAGCACATGCTGAGAGCTACGCAGATTGATGTCCTTGCCCTAAAAACAGTATTGTTAGCAGATGACCAATGGTGTACCAGTATGTAGGGAAGGGTGCGGGTGTTGGGTGTCAGAGGGTTGTCATTAATATCTCCCCAGGCTCGGGGCCCCTCGGACCTGGAGTGGAGCAGCAGCAGGAGCTCCAACACATCTTTATCTTCCTGCACGGTGCCGCAGCTCACCGGGCCAGGTGAGAATCCATCATGGCTATTATTACCTGAGGCTCTGCACTGCATCCACACACACACACACACACACACACACACACACACACACACACACGACTCTGATTCTACACCAACAAAGTGTGAACCCTATTTGTGGCCATCTGGAAAAAACACAAAAAAAGGAAAATATTTCATATTACATATATACATACATATATATATATATATATATATATATATATATATATATATATATATATATATATACACACATAATATACAAAGAAACTTTTATTTTGACAAAAAAACATTGCCCTCAGTGAAACTGTCTGTCATGTCAGACATGAGTTTCTCTCCACTTAAACTGATTAATCTTTTGTTCTTTTCATGCATAATTTAAATGATAATTTCCCCCACTTAACTGTCTTTAAGATACATTGCATGTGATTGTGTTTTCATTCTTCAGTATAATTCAAGGTGAGCCTGCAGCAAGGCATGCTGAGAGAGAGAGCGATAGATCCATGCCTTTAGTGTCCAACATGTCCATGTGTCTGTAGGAACACAGATGTGCTTGAAAGGCAGCTGGTGTGTCCATCAAAACACACACAATATTTTTTTTTTTTTCTTACTGAACTCTGGGTGACTCATATTTTCTGTGTTACCCTACACTGTAATGAGTTCACCTCTCCATCAACCCAAGGGGAAGTGTGTGTATGTCAGTATGTGTGAGTGTGTGTGTGTATGTGTGTGTGTGTGTGTGTGTTTGTGTGTGTGCGTCAGGCAGAGGGGGACGTTTTCCGATGAACTGTCATAATGTGAAGATCACTTGGGGTTAAGCGCAATGAAAGGAACAGCAGTTTCTCTTTCTTTCAGTCAGATGACAATGACAGCGAAGGACCACCATCAGTAATGCAGTGAGAACCTGCTGACTGCTCTGACCTCAAGAGCTGATCCTTTTTACCAATTTTCCTGCATTCACGTCATGTTCTTTAATCATGTTAGATATTTTGCCTTTGTTTTAGTAAGCTTTCAGAGCAAATCTAAAAGAAAACTATCTTAACATGAACAAAAGGTTAAACATGTAGCTGTGTCAGATTAGCTTTGGGGCCTGTGTCCACATGGTGTTTTTTATTTTTCAGCAGAAAAGCACTGGCAACACTTGTTTTTAATGATGTACTGCGCGTGGGTTTTGTTTCTATGACGACTAACATTAGCCAGGTAGCTAACAAAACGCTACATTACCAGAGGGTTGACTACACAGTCAACTTCAAGTTTACAAAGTAAATGGAGACAAAAGCACAACACTCACCAGCAACATCCAGTGTCTGGTAGGAGTGGTGCTCACAGACTCGGGTGTACTATAAGCAGAGCGGACACCATGAGGAATGTCCGCAGTCGTTCGGGCATCCATAGTCAAGCGCACTTCCGCGTTGTAGTTTTCTGTAAAAATGTCCATGAAAAATCCCCGCGATATGAAAAATACATGCGACAGTGGTGCGCGGAGCGGAGTCCGTGCGGTCGTAAAATCTGAGCTTTGCGCACACAGGGCTTGCAGACGACCGCTTTTAGTCTGGGCGGACCTCCGCGGACTCCACTCCGCATACGTTCCACCTGAGTATGTTTGGGCCTTTAAGTCTCAAGTCATAACCCTCAAGTCTCAAGCAAGTCCCAAGTCAATGTGGTGAAAATCAAGCAAATCAAGTCAAGTCATTGATATAAGTCAAGCAAGTCAAGTCAAGTTATCGGTCAGGTCAAGCAAGTCACTAGTCAAGTCATAGGCTACTCACAATATCATAAAGATAAGAAAACATAAGCACTCAGTGGTGGAATGTAACTAAACACATGTACTCAGATACTGTGAGTACAAATTTGGGTCTTTTCTTCTCATGCCACCGTCTACTTTTAACAACTACATTTATCTGACAGCTTTAGTTACTGGTTACTTTACAAATTAAGATTTTGCTATCGGAACATATGAAAATATTCAAGTACAGCTGGAACTATGAGTCAATTACGGAATGGACAGAAAATAAATTTGCTACTATTTTAATAATCATCTAAGTCGTTTTGAAATACAAAAACATTTCATGGATCCAGTTCACAGTTCACACTTTCATGCTGAAGTTTAAACTGCTGGACAAAACAAACATTGTGAAAATGTCACTTTGGGCTCTGGGTAAGTGCGATGTGTCTCTCACTACTTCCAGATTTTTTACAAACCAAACAATCAATCAATGAATAGATTAAAAAAAAAAAGCAGCAAATTAATCCATGATGAAAATAATGATTACTTAACAGTTCAAAATCAGCTCCACCTCAACTAACAACAACAGTAAATCCTGCTTTTACATCAATGCACGAATCAGAAGCATCTAATGAGATCCAATATAGTACCTGCTGCTGTGAGAGAGCAGGTGAGATAAAAGCACACTGTTAAAAATCACCAAATGTGAGCTGAGCAGTAACACGAGGCCAAGAAAATGTCACTGCGGACGCTTGCGGCCAGCGCACATACACACACTCACAGATAGCGAACTTCCTTTAGGATTTAGGAGAATTGTCACTGTGGCAGTATCAAAACCTCTTACAGATAAGAGGAGAGCCTGAGCATATAAAGCTAGCGGTGCATGTATCGGCTCTCAAAGTGGGGACTGAGTGTGCGTAACAGCCCAGAGCTGACAGTGTGTCACTGGTTGCAAAGCACATTCAATACTGAATGAGTTCTCGAAAACTTAACTCACATGAATCACACACATAGAATTGAATAAAGGCACACACATATTGCCAGGTAGCATTACAACGAGACTCTGGGTCTCTGTAAAAAACAAGTCCCTGAGTAAAAATTATAGCAGTTTCATCAGCTATTCTTGTGGAAGGTGTGCATGGAGCAGTAAAGAGACACAACAGGACCAATAATGCATGATGACAAATAGAGTTGGTCTGCCAGGTGTGTAGGCAGTTTTGTGAAATGTTTTATCAAAAAGACATATCTACTATTCATGCACTCTATATGTTACACAGCTAGGATGCTACCAATGTGAGATTGCTAAGTACGCCATCACTTATCCCTTGGAAAAAATGTATAGATGCAGCTGTATTACATTCAAAAATCTGTTGGTTAATTCATTTTTATGCTAATGCATACAGATCACATGGCCTATCTGTAATTTGGTCCAAGGGAAATTCCATACAAAAAAAACAACCAACCAAACAAACAAAAAACAGAAGGAGGAGTTTTGCAAACACAATAGAGATCACAGAGTTTCTCATAGCAATAAATGAACTTCTGGTGGACTCGCACACACACACAATTGGAAACTATCTCCTCATCTAACTTTGCAAGAAAGACGATAAACCTATTTACAAAAATTATGAATTATTTTAATTTTGTTTTGTTGTTTTGTTTTATTTTAAAATGATTAGATATCCTTCAGTGAAACACTGTAAAAATTGTAACAGCTGTAAAAATTGTAACAATGACTCTTGGGTGCCACTCATTGCTGTGGTATTTTTTTTATTATGTGTTTTCAGTCATCTGCCTGGAAGTTATTTTCTCTCGTTTTTAGTCTTGTTTATCTGCCAGTTCACATTCACATTGCTCTGAGCAGAAGTTGTGTAACAGTCAAACATAAGTCTGACTTTGTAATATTAAACACATGAGCTGCTGCAGCTGTGGCCAGTGATGTGGATGTGCAGGCAGCGGGAGATCTCAAACAGTCTGATTAACTTCTGCTCTACTCTTCATCCTCGGCTCCGGATGAAGCTTGGCCCGCAGGAGACACGGCCAGCTAATGAACGAACACACTGTTTGTTCTGCCACCACAGGAGGTAAATGAAGGAGACGGCGGGGCCCCAACAAACTTGAGAAGAAGCTGGTGTTAGTCAGGGACTCCAGGTATCGAACACACAGGTTTAACAAAACTACTGAGAACAAACAGAAAAAAATAGGAACAAACTTTGCAATTACACTTGCAAAAACACTTGAAATATAAAAGGTTACAGCAAGTAATAACGGAGCTAGAAATGAGGCCAGATCACTAACACATTTTCTCTGAAGGGAACTGACTGTTGATTAGATTGTTATGAAACCTCTATCTATAAAGTATAACAAGACCAAGAGTAGGCCTGGGTGGTATCACAGCATTACCAGTAGGCCTATGAATATAAATCCCAGCCAATTTTCAATACTGTAGAAAAAACAGATGCTTCCCTTTCTATTGAACTGATGGAAAAGCTGTGTTGCGGATGTATTGTATGTAGTGCACATCGAGCACCACAAGAGGTCAGCCTCT
The DNA here is from genome assembly GCA_026686955.1 of Epinephelus cyanopodus. Lineage (NCBI taxonomy): Eukaryota > Metazoa > Chordata > Actinopteri > Perciformes > Serranidae > Epinephelus > Epinephelus cyanopodus. The sequence continues at coordinate 7,638,308 of CM048914.1, forward strand.
CTGTGGAACAGGCAGCTGAGCGAACAAACATAGCAACTGCTAGTAGTGGGGATAAGTTACAGCACTGCTAACAGCCAATAACAATGACCATTTAAAATGGTAAATTACAGGTTTATTTCTACCAACCAGAGTTGGTGATTGTTGGAACAGTGGAATACAAGACAAACTAAGATGATACATTTTATTTTGTTTTTATTGACTCTGAATGAAGTTTTACAATGAGTTAACAATAGGTATAAAAAATATATCTTTATTTGACGTTGTGAGTTTATATCTTTTACTTATTACCCATCTATTATTATCTATCTGGAGCCATGCTATGATGCTTAAGCACACCCGTGCTTTGAGATAAATGCTAACATCAGCATGCTAACATACTCAAAATGGCAGTGCTAACGAGTCGATGCTTAACTGGCAGTCAACACAGAGTACAGCTGAGGCTGATGGGGATGTCATTAGCTCAGCAGGTATTTGGTCAGAAACTGAATATTGGACACATAAAAATGTTGACTTGATGATGGCGCTAGATTAAAAGTCAGAAGTTCACAACATTCATCCCAAGCGAAACCTGAGTGCATGAACTGCATCACAGTTTTTATGTTGTCAGTAGACTGTGTTAGATTGTGTTGAGATGTTAAATGGAGATTCTACATGTCAGTTGTTAAAAACATGTTAAGGGCAGTTCACTTTTCATCCTGACTTCAATTCACTGTAATATGCCAGTGTTTTTTTTTTAAATCCCAATGCAAGCACAACACACACACACACACACACTAATGGAAACATGCACACTCCAATGCACAGCAGTCCCTCATATGTATAATCACCGGAGTTTCTGCAGCTCACTGCCCAACCGTCACAAACACTCTTTGTTAGAGCGGCGCCAAATTGCTTTAATAAGGCTTTTTCCAAGGATAACATGTTCTTGTTCAGTGTTTCATTTTGAATGTGAGGCTTCGTCTGTGAGATCATCATTTCCTTCTGGGAAACTGGAAACAGACTTGGGGTTAAGCTGCTGCACTGCATTAATCTGCAGGTTAAAGTTACCCATTACACATTTATATTAAATTGTGAGGTAATGCTTTATACATTTATACTGTCATTAGCTGGCTGACTAGTTACAATTTACAGGCAGAATAGACAATAGAAATAGAAATAAATGAATAGACCAAAAACAGTTTTAATGATAACACAATTAATTAGGCTCCAGCATTTTTAAAAACCTCAAGGTATGTATATCACATCCGCAAGTTGTTCAACTGGCTTCTGTTCATAAACATGGTGAATACGAATGGCTTGTTACCGCACATCGGCATGTCAATCAGACAGACTCGAAGATATTGGAAGGTTTGGGTTTTTTGTTTTCTTTTGGTGAAGGCTAGCTGTTTCCATTCAAGTTGATCAAGCTGTCCCTATTTTACTAGCTTGAAGTCCAAAATTTGCCCCCATGTGTAACATTGCTCAGAAACACACACACACACACACACACACACACACACACACCTACACCTACACCTTCAGGTTCAGACTGGCTCCATCCATCAGGAGGCTCAGCGGTGAAAAATCAATGAGTGAAGGACAGAGAAGAAGAAACCTTCAACCAGAGAAAACAGACCTGCAGGCTTATCAGTTCTGACTATCAGTGATGCATTGAAACACAACAGATGAACCTCAACTCACCGCAGTTTGCAGAACACACTGAAGTGATTTCCAGCGGCTACATATTTTGACTATTTCATCAGTAATACACCGCAGCTGGCATGTGTGCAGACAGCTGTTTTCTGGCACATGAGGTTAACTAAACTGGGTTTTTTTGAGTTTGGCTTTACTTCTTTATTGTTCTGGGTTACCCGTAACTCACTGCTGTTTCTGTAAATAAGTACAATAACAATAATAACTAGAACTGCAAGCAGTTATAAACGGGGGCCAAGCCAGGCCTCGGGAGGGACCCCACGTCATGCTCACCAAATTTTGTGCGAATCTGATCACCTTTCATGTCACTTGATGTTTCTTTGTTTATAGCGCCCCCTATGGGCCAATTTGTGCCAAATTTGGCAAAGAGCCTCTGGTTGACCTCTGAAACAATTGATTCGAGTTTGACGTTGATAGCTTTTACTTTGACAAAAATATGCAACGGTATGTGTTTTTTAGCTAGCAGAAAAAACTGTTTATTTATAAGTACAGCATTTTTTGGAGTAGCAAAATTCTTTTGATAACTTTTGATCAGGCTCGTCTGGAGATTGCATGTGCAAAGTTTTGTGCAGATGGAGCTTAAACATTAGGAGGAGTTCGAAAAAGTAGGTTTTTGATGTGTAGTGACTTACAAAGAGAAATATGCAGTGGGAATGGGCGGGGCCTATGTCAGAAGATGCGACTCTATTCAGGAAACACGTGGATATAAAGTTTACAAAGATGTGAATTAAAATGTGGAAGTTTCAGGCCAAAATGCGTTTGCATCTGCTATAGCGCCACCTAGTGGAGTAGACACACATTTTTTGGTATGGGTGGTCTGTGTGCTATTCTCTATATACCTTGTAAATTCCACAGTCCTCAGCATAATACTTTGGCAGAAATAAATGTTTGTTGTTTATCTGGTAATAAGCCACGCCCACTTTGAGCACTCATGATTAACTTCAAGATATGGGCTCAGGAGTGACCCAGCATCATACCCACCAAATTTTGTAAAAATCGGTGTAGCCATTTAAGAGATATAAATTTCCCATATTTGCAGCGCCCCCTAGTGGCCAACATTAGCCAAATTTGGCTCAAACCCTCACAGTCACATGCCAAGCAAGGAACTAGCATTAATTTTGACCGAGATATGCAACAGTTCGCGTTTTTATAGCTAGCTAGAAAAAGTTATTCGTTAATAATTTGCCCATATTTTGACCGAACAAAATTCTTTTGATAACTTTACATCAGGTCCAGCTGAAGACTGTACGTGCCAAGTTTCTTGCTGATCGGACGAAATCCCAAGGAGGAGTTCGAAAAAGTAGGTTTTCGAGTTTTCGCGATTTTGTGCAAAAAAATTATAGGCGGAAATGGGCGTGGCCTAGCCCACGTGATTTAGCGCTATTCAGGGAATCTGGGGATAAGAGGTTTTTGAAGGTGCAACATACAGTGTTGGAGTTATAGCCCAAAACATGTTGACCTTGTTTATAGTGCCCCCTGCTGGCGGACATATGCCATTTTGTGCATCTGAGGTACGTGCAGGGGTCTGGATCAACCCTCCAAATTGCACCGCCCTCCCTTGCATGGTTTAGCCTGCAGCACCACTTTTAGCGGAGAAGAATAAAAATAGAGAATAATAAAAATCTGAACAAAAACAATAGGGATCTCAGCACCACTGGTCCTGGGAAACGCGTTTCCAGCCCCGCGGGCTTGGCCCCCTAATAATAACAACAGTAAAGTCAAGCATTTTTACTGTGCGCAAAAACTGCGGTTTAGTTTCCTATGTGCTTCTTTCAAAATTACCATAAAGTGCTAATCTTAGTCTAAAATAGATAATGCAACATAACGCGGTAAAAACGAGTCACAACAAGCACACAAGACCGTTTAGAGTTGCTGAAGAGTTTATCTGATGACTGTGGGCAGAGGCAGGCTAACACTACCCATTGACTCCAAGCATTTGAGCTAAGCTAATTAGCGGTGGGCGAGTTCTGCCCGGCTCTCCCTTTTTACTGCACGTAGCCGAAATAATGGTATCTACCTGCTTGTCATGGACTTGGGAGAGAAGCAAGACACGCAAACAAAAAAAATGTTGGTGTATCTCTTTGAACCACATGGGTCGTGGGCAGGGTTTGGATTTCAAATTTGCCAGTACCAGATGCAGATAAGGGCGGCAGACCACATTGTGGACTCTGTTTGGGGTCTAAGCAAAACTTTAACGGTCCTGTGGAAGCTAATTTAGATTTTTAGTTAAACGTAGTGTATTGCTTTAATCAGTGCCTCCTTGCCCTGAGCGCTCTCTCTCTCTTTCTCGCTATGCTGACAATAGGGCTGTGGAAGTGTGAGCTCTGTGCTTGGGATCTTGAGAGTCTAATTACACAATACAAGCACAACAGAACAACAGAACTAAGCTGTTTGGGTGTGGATGTGAGGTTGTTGGGACTGTTTAACAGCTCGGTGTAAGATGTTAACTCGTGCTAACCAGGCAGATGTTGACCTGACTGCTCTCATATAATTGTTCTCCTCTACCTCTAGGTCATTAGCTTGTGAAGGGTGCTGTAGACATTTGGCAGCAGCAGCATCATGGCAGTGGTGGCACATTTGGTGCCCTAGGCGAGCCCCCCCACCCTAAAAGTCAAAGTACTCCACTTCATTACCAAAATGCGAACAACCTAGCTAACAAAAAAAAATAAGATAAAAATATGTGCTACTAGTTTACAACAACCACAAGATAATATATATGACATTGTTAGATAATAATTATATTCACAAATTAACTTTCTAATTGAGCTAGGGATGCACTGATTTTGAAATTCTGGGTCAATATTGATACCAGTTTTGGTGTTTCTTTTGTTTTTTTGTTATTTATTCTTTTGTGCTATGGAAACACATAAATCTACACTATTAAAAAAACAGTTAAAAAGTCATTCAGTCCTTCATTACATCTTTAAATGAGCACAAATTGAATAATACACATTTATGAAACAACCTTAAACATAACCTTCCTTCACATATTCGAAATTAATGAGCAAAAAGTCTTTTTACTACATATGATACATCATAATTACTTCTCTAATTTATATTTTGTAGCGCTGTGAAACAGCTGGATTTATTCAAGTAGAGAGGCTGTTGCTCAGAGGCAGAGCAGGTTGTCCACCAATCAGTTGATCAATGGTTCGACCCTCGGCTCCTGCAGTCTGCATGAAGAAGTATCATTGAGCAATATACTGAACCCCAAATTGCTCCCAATGATCCTTGCATCAGTGCAAAACCTCCCTGTGCTGTTTGTTGCGGACATTGGCTGCTTAGAGGTAACGATAACTCACTCTCCTCCTGATTTTACACAATTTTTTTTTCATGCCCTTTCTCTCCACAGCCACTCAGTAGTGTAGGGGTAATTGAGTGGGCTCCAGTGAGCTTTTGTCATTTTGACATGATGACGATACAGACTGTTTTAGGGATCATGTGACATCAGATAACTCGCCCATCTCCCCTAGAAAGCAGGTTAAGAGTGACCAGCTGGCCTTATGTAATATTTTAAAATAATTGTAGTAAAAGTATGAGTAAAAATAGTAAAAGATAAACATTTAGTTTTTTTTTTTCCTCCCCCATTTGTTGTGCCCTCTATGGATGACTGCGCCCTTAGCCCTTAGCATTCACCTATACTACCTATGTCACAGGCCGACACTACATGATGACACTACCCTATGGCATTGTGCAATGCCAGCCTGGGCGGCAGCAGACTGCACTAGGCTCAAAGGAAAAGTTTCAGTCGGTTGCAATCTGCAACCTCATCAGTAGATGCCACTATATCCCACACACTAGAACTTAAACGCAGATGTGAACAACCTCAAACATCTCAAAAGCTGAAAGTCCACATTTGAACCCCTGGGTCATTGTTTTATTTCAGACCAAAAGTGCTGGATCTGACAGATAATATAATTTCTTCTCAATAGTTACTGATGGTGCCCTGCACTGAATAAGAGATTTGAAGCTGCCTACAGTGTACACATGTACTGTATGTCCTGATGGTGTTTGTTGAATACTTTACAAACAGCTCTGAGGGCTCATGTTACATCAAGGTTTCATCAGCCACATATCACAGACCAACACTACAAAGCTCCATCAGGAGCCCGAACACAGCGTATGGTTCGTCTGCCTCTGCAGCACCGAACTGTCAAAGAAAAATCAAAGGCCAACACATTTCTGTTAAGCACCAGCCAGAATAAAATAAAAAATGAAAAGCAACCCAACAACAAGAAAATAAAAAAATATACGTATAAACCCCAGTCAGACAAATCAAACTGAGCTAAATCCCATTAGAGGAACCGGAATCTGCTTGAGTTCGTGCCAAGAAAACAACAGTCGAAAGAAATCCAAAATATGCTGTGGATATAAGACAGAGGAGGAGGATGAGGCAAGCCTGGAAACTAAATCTTACAACTACTGCTTTTAGGCAGACATACGTCAGTCTAGAGTATGACAGAAAAAGGATGTGGCCAGTAGGGTGGGGAGACAACAGCAGGACGTGGGATGTAGAAGCAGGTAGAAGAAGCTGTATGCTGTATGTTTTTCACAAAATTATCATTTCTTATATACACATACACACACACACACACACACACACACACACACGTATAAAATCAGTTTAATAAACTATTAAAACACTGTAAATTAGACAATTTTCCAAGTATGAAAATGACTTTAGATGGTTTTGTCACCTTGGTGTGTTTGAGGAGGAAGCGGTGTCAGAGCGTCTCCTCCTCCATCTGCTCCCAGCAGACTAAGGAGGTGAAAGGTGACACTCTGCCCACCTCACTGTCAGTAGGTGAGAGCCAGGGTTACGAATCATATGCATGCCATCATACGTGTGTTAGTTAGGCTGATGGTTTTAGCAGCAGTTAGATTTGGGCTACATCGACACTGATACGTTTTAATTTTAAGACAGTGTTTTAAAATGAACGTGAACTTCATACACAGGAGTATTTTGGCACCCTTTCAGAAATAATTGTCTTCCATACTAACATGTCTGAAAATGCATACCTTTCTCGTTTAGTCTACATTCAATGTCCACGTTAGTATCCTTAAGTGTCCAGGTCCCCGTCTTTTTGCTGTCATACACCAGCACAGCGCTGCACTTGGTACACTCGACGAAGCCGATGCATACTTTGTCTCTGTCAATCACTCAGATGTGTCCAGCCAGTGGTGCCGTCAAGGGGGGGCCAAAAACCAGTGTGTAAACGGTGCCTCTGAAGTTTCCAGACCAAAGGAGGAAACACTTCAAACCTGGCTTAACACTTAAAAGACAGACACCCTGACTTGTTTAAAGAATTCAAGGTGAGTGAGTTTTAATTTCTGTTTTTTGATTTTTATCGTGATATCGAATGAGTATCGAGAATCGTGGAAATTCACTGGTATTGGTATCGACTACTGAAATTCTGTTATCGTGACAAGCCTAATATTGTGTTCATTAAAGGAAAACCTCACCCACAAATGACCATTTATATATCTATTATTCACATAATGGTACCTTAAACCTTTTTTTTCTCACATGCCTCCATGAAAAATGACGAACATATTCACTGATTTATTGATTGATTGAAGATGACATTTAACAACAGCAAAACTATATTAAAACACCTGTTTACAAACTCTCACACAACTCGTGCAGTACAATCCAAGTGCTGTGTAATAGCCAGCAAAGTATTTCATACAGAACATTATAATGTCACAGTGAAGTTGACCTTTGACCCTTCGGATATAAAATGTCATCACTTCATGATTTTATCCTACTAGACATTTGTGTAAAATTTTGTCATAATTAATGCATAAGTTCTTGAGTTATGGTCAGAAATATGTTTTGCTGTTTTGCGAGGTAAAAGTGACCTAGACCTTTAACCTTTAAATACCAAAATCTAATTAATATGTTGTTGAATCCAAGTGGATGTTTGTGCAAAATTTGTGGAAACTCCCTTGAGGGTTTCTTGAGATAAGACATTCTAAATAATGAAATAGATGCAAGGTTACAGTGACCTTGAACTTTAACCTGTGACCATCAAAACCTTGTCAATTCATTAAGTCCAAGTGGCTGTTTGTGTAAAATTTAAAAGAATTCCCTCAATGTGTTCTTGATATATTGTGCTCACAAAAATGAGACAGACAGAAAAAATGACAATATAATGCCTACGGCTATGGTAAATGCAGGGGTGGAGGCATAAAAAAAAGCTTCCTAGATAAAGAGTGAGGAAGCAAGAAACTTTCTCATTAGGTAATACGGGAAAGTGAGGTATTCTAGTGGGGGAACTGGAAAGGAGGAGGCTTCCTAGTTAGGAAGCAGGTAGAAAGATTCCTTCTTACCCCCAAATTCCACCAGATGCGTGTTGGTTGCGTCTGCGCTCCTTAACGGCAGCAGAGCTGATACGTTTCAATTCTACTCAATGTGTGTGCTTCCACCGGCTGCGGCTGTGCTGCGTTCCGGCTCCGTCTCGGCTGCTGCGCTCTGGAGCCCTCAGCAACAGATACGCAGGACTTCTATTTTTTTCCAAACACCTGACCACAACGCAGCAATTCAGCACAGAACAGATCGTGTGGGGCAGGAAGCCGTGCACAGAAACAAAATAAAACATCCCATTAATTTTCAAAATAAAATACACCATGTTCACAGGTCAGAGGTTTTCAGACGTCATTTCACCCGTTGACACCATGGACGAGGAGATGTTAATCATGGACGTGCACCGAGATGTCTTCCCACTAGTCCTCTGGTTTTGTGGTTCTGTTTATAGAAACTACATCTTGTTATATTGCACGATTACGCACGAATTCACGACATCTTGTGGGTCCTCGTAACTCCTGCTGTCCGGCGGAGCTGCACCACTCCGCCCAGGAAACGCAGCCGGTGGGTGCTGACGGACGGCTGAGCACGCAGCGGATAACCAGCGCTGCCGTTCCGCAACAGACACGCATCCAGTGGAATTTCGGCGTTAGGGAGAAAGATACCTAATAAGAACACAAGAATAACAGATGTGTCCTAGTGAGGAATTAAATAAGAAATGAGCATCCTAGTTACACAAAGACAAAGAAAGCTAAGCAGTTCCAAAAAACAGCAAGGAGAGAATTGAAAGAGAATTTAAACAAAAAACTTTCCGTATGAGGTGCGAAAACAAAAGAAAAATCCTAATTTGAGCAAATAAAGGAATGCCTTCTCTGAACAGGAAGCAAGGAACAGGAAGTATCTATATTGCAAGCTTCCTAATTGGGTTGCAAGTAGTGTAAAAAGCATTCTTATGTAGCAAGAAGGTAGGCAGGAAGGAATGAAGGAAGCCTCCAAGTGGAAGATTCCTTTGTACAATGTGTGCAAAAAAGAGGCTTCCTAGTTTGAGGGAAAAGGAAGGAAAGAAAAGAAAGATAAATGTACCAGGAAACTTAGAAACAGAAGAATTCTTTCAATTTGGAGAGGAAGGAAGAAAAAGTTGTCTCATTAAGGAGAAAGTAAAAGGGTGCCTGTATGTTAGGGAGCACAGAAAAAAGGGGGTTCCTATTAAGGGAGATGAAAAGAAGAAGTGTCCTAGCTAGGGAAAAAGGAAGAGGGAAAATTTCAAGTTAGAATGCAAAGAAGCAGGAGGATTGCTTTTAAGAGGGAATGGCTAGATTAAGCTTCCTAGTTAGGACACAATGGAGAAGAAAGACTTTTTGTTAGGGATCAAAGCATCCGATTTAAAGAACAAGAAAGAAGAAAGCTTTCATTTGAGGGAGCAAGAGAAGATTCCCCTATTTCCAATGCAAGGATGGAGACAGTTTAATAATTTGGGAAAGAGAATGGAGAAATGCAGCAGGGACGAAAACTTGAGCGTGGCAACGAAATAGGATACTTTCAAGTTAGAGAACAAGAAGTGAGGAAAATTCTTGTGTTAAAACAAACAGACAACAGAAAAAAACTGTGCACTGCACTTTCTCTTGGGAGCTGTAGCACTAAAGCTGATACTGAAGGTCTAATACACCCTCCCACCTCCACCCCCACACTGTCCATGAATCATCAGCTGATGGGACAGAAATATTTCATTCCTAAAAAATTCAATTTCCCCAAGTTAATTTACTTCTCCAAGCAGGAGGCGAGCCGCCAATCTGAGTTTAATTTGTGCAGGAGGGAGAGGTGACGGAGGAGAGGTGACAGAGAAGAGGTGACAGCCAGAATATTAATGAGTTAAGACGCAGCTTTTATTTAAGAAAAAAAAAACAAAAAAAAACATCTGCACACTTATTATTTATTTATTTATTTTAGAAAATTAAGTACACGTCCCCATAAGCCACCTCCACACTTCTCCACGCACATGCGGATGGTGTGATGAGACACTTCAAGTTTTTCTGACATGCGACCAAACTTTGTCTAATTGCAGTTTCCATAAATAACAATGTATAGAAAACATGTCAGACTGCGGTGTGAATGATAAGCTATAGCGCCTGATATTGGAATTTAAATGGGTTTGGAAACGCCAGCCTCCCACTCACACATGTGGCTGAGAGATAACAGAACACACTGGACTGTGTGTGTGTGTATGTGTGTGTGTGTGTGTGTGTGTGTGTGTGTGTGTGTGTGTGTGTGTGTGTGTGACATCAGAGATAATATTTCTGCCTCAGGAGAAATATTACACTCAGGATTTGACCGCTGACAGATTGTTGAGTTTGTGTTTCAGAGTCGTGCATTCTCAACTAACTTTCTGTTTTCCAACAGCCTGTGAATGCATCGCTCATTTCAGCTGCTGCCTATGAGCTTGATGACTTTATTTTCCATGCGTCCTTCTGGAGTCCCAGACTCTTCCTCTCTCACTGCTACAGACCAACGGAGGCGTCATCCCTCTTTCCCCTTAATTAGAAAACTTTCTTATCTGCTCTTAAAAAAAAGAAACCATCCTACTGCATTTATTTTTCAAGAATTCTCTCTCATAGTGCACCTTTCTAAATCAGAGTTTTTTCCCTTTCCTTTCTAATGTTCCTACTGCATTTCTCCTTCCTTCCTTTCCAACCATTTTCCTCAACTAGGAAGCTTCTTACTTACTTAGATGTATGGTTGTGCACCGGCTCTATGCAGACCCTACGCCATAGCCTACACACATGGCTTACACTGTTGTGAGCATTAATACTTGTGTGGTAAAGTTTGATTAATGCAAAACACACATTAAACAGTTCAGAGACAAAGCACTTGCCTTTTGCTGGACAAATTTTTCCCATAAGTACAACATACTAACAGCACAAGCGTATAACACTTTACATTGCATAAATTAGCCTAGAAGATAATGGAGTTTTCCTCTAATTATTTGAAGCCAGGGACAACAGCGATGTTTCACAAAGGTAATGTTACAAATTCAGCTCCATTACTACTTTCAAGGTTCCCTGACAAAACAACTGTCTTATACTAGACATGTTTTACAACATGCTAATGTTATTAGCAAAAGCCTATGACATTTTGCATTGCATGAAATTAGCCTAGTGGCTAGTGGACTTTTCTCAACTCATTCTCTTCTCATATGAAGCCAGGGTAAATCATTTTCAGTTTACATGGATAGTGCCAGCGCCCCACGTACAGAGGTGGCCTCGCTGCAGTGGTCACAGGTTCGACTCTGCCTTGCAGCCATTTGCTGCGTGTCACCCCACTCTCTCTCTCTCTCTCACCCCGTTTCACTCTGTACTGTACATTAAAGGCAAAAGCCTGAAAAACTAATCTTAAAGAAAAAAAGAAAGCTTTCTTCTGCATTTCTCCTTTCGATGATGATGATGATTGATGATTTTTATTAATTTACGTGTCATGCCACAAGTGGCCCATCCCACACGGGATTACATGACACCAATGAAACACAGAAAAAAAAAAAAAACATTTCATATGTGACTTCCAGAACACATAACAAGATTCAACTTTACATAACCACAACAAAACATAATCATCTGTACAATGCAATACTTCTTTAAACCCAGCCCTGTCTTATCTCTTCCACGTCCAGTCTGTTAAATAACTGCACTCTTAAATCATGATAATATGGAAAATACAAAACAAAAGGAACTTCATTTTCAATTTCATTGAGATCACATAAAAAACAACAGCTCTTTCCTTGAACTAGGAAGCTTCTTGCTTCCTCACATATATTATGAATCTTCAACTATCCCTTTTCCCTAAAAAGAACTCTTTTTCATATTGTAGGATGCTTCCTAAAACAGAAGATCCATCCCTTCCTTATTACCTTCCTTGTTTTTGTTGTTGTTGTTTTTATAGTATTAGCAGATAGTTATTAGATGTTTAAACTCCCAAATATGAAAATCAGGCTTGGCATCATGAACCCAGTATGGGTTGGTTTGTAACTGCTACTTGAATTTCTAATTCATTCCACTGAAGTAAGTTGGTCTAATGTCACCTTCAAACTGTCTGAGACATTACAATTTAACTTTGAGTTTGTCTTTTTTTCTTACAAAAAAATCATGATGCCGTTAAGACTGTGTCGAGGACGAAAGCTCGTTATCTGAAGTTTATTACTCACTAAATACAGATGATCTGTCACCTGAGGACAAAAGTTCCCTGCTGTCCTTTAAAAAGAGCGCCATAGGTTGTTTTTACTTTGCTATCAATCATTGAGTGAGTCTGCATGTCGGCTTTTCTCCCTAAATATCTCGTCTGGGAAACAGAAATGAATCAATACTGCGAGAAGCTGCCGAGCTCCTGAGGGCGAACGAGAGAGATGAAGAAACTCCTCCAGCAAAGTGAAACATCACTTTCACTTCAACTTTGGTTAACTTTGCTCAAAGTTACAGGAGACAAATACACCATCAGAAGTTGATCCATCCCGACACGTTTCACAGCGAAAAGACACGACGACCTCAGACCTTCAGAAAGATTATTATACAATGACAACACGTGTGTGTGTGTGTGTGTGTGTGTGTGTGTGTGTGTGTGTGTGTGTGTGTGTGTGTCAGGTCAGTCTAAGAATACCAGCTCATACCAACCAGCCGGTATAAAAGATGGGAGAAACTTCCTCATCCATCACAAGCTGGCCGAACATCGTCCCACTTTCAGAGAATAAGATGGCCGCCACTACAACCTCTTTGCTCTCTGTCCTTCATGGAGATTCTAAAACGGTGCACGTGATCAAGGAATGTACTTCACCTGAGCAAAGTCACTTTTTTGTGGACTCCCCGGACATTTAGCCATGATCCAGGCCTCTAACAGATGAAGGAAACATTTCTCAAGGCTTTAATGTTCAATTAAAGCAACACTTACCTTTCTGGGAATTTTACACTTTTCTTTGTTTGGGTTAAAATGCTACTAATAAGCTGATGGCACACTAAAATGTAAGTGAATTCCACCAGAAATAAAAACTCATAATTATACCATTCTCATATGGTTCATATGGTTAAGAAAACTTTGACCAGTCATTGCATTCGGACCTGTGCAATGATTGGCTGAGCATCGTGTCTGTCTTCCCCACGTGGAGTCCTCCAACTCAAGTAGCATAACATGAGTTATAAAGGGCCGAGATGGTCGCAGAGTTTCTGCTGGACAGGTATTTTTAGTTTGCCTCTAAGTTTGAATCAACATGGCGGCGCGACCAATGCTTGCGGCAGTCTCTGCGTACACCGGCGAAGTAGACACGGTGCAACAAGAAGTAGAGTAGAAGTAAAGAGTTTCTAACAGACATCAGAAGCTGCTGCAGAGATCTAACGCTACAACCGAGAGAGCTCAGGATGTGTAGCAAGCTTGGCCTGCTACGTTGAACTAGCCCTGAGATGACTGTGGTTTCGACTAAAGCTGTCCTGACGGGGAGACGCCGGCAGCGCTGTGACAGGACGCAGAAGTGGGGGAAGCGCGGAGGGGTTAGCTCTAGGCTAAGAGCTAACCCAATCAAACCAGCTGTTCCCAGTGTCCTTCTGGCGAACGTCCGCTCACTAGACACAAAAATGGATTACATCTGACTGTGGAGATCCACTCACCGAGGAGTGAGGGACTGCTGCCTCCTTGAGTTCACTGAGACATGGATGAATGGTAACATATCAGACTCCGGTGTTGAGATAACGGGGCTAACACTACATAGAGCAGACAGGGAGGCTGCATCATCTGGTAAGCTCCGTGGTGTATAGGCTACACAAACAGTTCATGGTGCTGTGAAGAGGATCTCCCAGTTCTGCTCTCAGGATGTGGAATTTTTGACTGTGAAATGTCGACCCTTTTCATCCTACTATTGTTCTTTCTTCTATGTTGCCCAAATAGTTTTTAAATGTTTTGTTTCTTTTTGCTCGGGGTATGTGAAATGTCATGACAACACAGCATCCAGTTGCTAACGGCTAATGTTAGCCTATTCTAGGGTAGCCTCTGAAACGTTAACGTTATCTTACATGTGCGTTTCCACGTACTAGTAACGTCAACACTACTATCTAACGTTAGCACTGTAACTTTATTCTAAAAGTCATCAGTCATCACTGACTGGGGTTGAGTTTTAAAACTCCGGGCTTGCGTTTGACTGTCTTGGTTGTAACGTTACACTCCTCCATGTATCTAACATTACCTTGCCAACGCCTACGTCCATCATAGACATCATGAGGATGTAACGGAGGAGGGGGGAGTTGGCCTCTGGAGGGATGCGGGAGTTGAGGATGTTCAAATTTTTTCTAATTGCTGTGTGAAATGCAAGAAAGGTAAGAGTTGCTTTAAGATTTGAAAGAACCAATAAAAAAAAGCATCTGGACTGCCTTTCGTATTTGCTCAAAGGGTAGAACATCTACAACTACCAGAATGCACTGCACTGCATTGTCTGGTGCACCAGAGCAATAATAAATGAGAACTCGTCTGTTTGACACAATGGCGGGGGTCTGTCTCTTGATCTGCTTCTATACTCTTTGTGTCTGTGGTGGCAGCACAGGTGGTGGGCAATACGAAAATGTGGACGTATAGCCATTGGTTTGAGCAACAGCACAAGAGAGTCCACCGGATGACCTGTTTTACGTCATCCACACCATCCAGCAGGCTTTCACCGGTAGGGGAGGAGAGATACCCAGGCACTGGTTGGATGGAGGGAAAATTACCAGTTCATATACACACTCTACCTACATAATCTAAGCTCAAAACAGCTCTATTTCACTGTGCATATGACTGAAAGGATCTTATCTGCTCTCTTCTCTTTTAAAGTTCATTTTATAATGATTATTTATGTTTTTATTTTGTATTGTGATTTTAATGCATTTTCTTGTTCTGTAAAGCACTTTGAATTACTTTGTGTGCGAATTGTGCTCTACAAATAAACTTGCCTTGCCTTGCCTTGCCTTGCCTTGCCTACATAGTTACAAAGCTGGTTAAAAATGTACATATTAGCCCTTTAATGCACAATGCACTTCCTGTTGTCAGCCAATATTGTTGAGGAGGGAAAAGTCGCCTGATTTTTCACAGATTGTTTTCCTTGTTCTTTTTTTTCCTCCTCTATCTATCAACTGGTATTTCTTAAGTTTTCATTTTCCACTCTGTTCACTGTGCACTATATGGCCAAAAGTATGTGGACACCTGATGTGAACCTGGACCGATTGTAGGCCTTCTGAGAACAGGCCCAAGAGCTCAAGGGCCCCTGAAGCCAGAGCCCTTTGTTTGACTGTTAGTAATATTTCACACTGAAAATCAAGCTCAGGCAAAAGTCTGGATATGCTGATCTCCCTTTGTTGCTTCTGATTGTTCACTTCAAGATTGGTCTACAGATCAGGCCTGGCTTGGGAAACTGGGAAAAGCTTTATGGAGCCTGTCCTGTGCACGAGGACACTGTCATGTTGAAACAGGGAAGAGACTGTTGACACAAAGATGACAGAGCACTATTGTCTAGAATATTGTGCTACTGTGGTGCATTAAGATTCACCGTCACAGTGGAGTCCACATACCTATGGCCATACTGTATAACTCATTTATGTCTTGTATATATCCCTCTCATCTCCCCTCTCTCTCTCTCTCTCTCTCTCTCTCTCTCTCTCTCTCTTTCTCTCAGCAGGAGACAGGCAGTTATTGGTCAAAGCTGGTGGCTGTCAGGCTCCCGATTGGCTGAGACACAGCAGAGTCAGATCAAAGTGATCTCTGCTCTTTTGGCCTAAAGCTCAGAGAGGCCACATTGTGTGATGTTCACTGCATCGCCCTCACAGCAGGACTCTGAAAACAAGGCAAAGTGCTCAATAATGGCCATATACATTTACATTTGTCTATTTCCACAGACTCAACTGGGGGACTTCCTGCTGCTCTTTGGGGGGTTTGGGGAAACTGGACGTCTATCTTGCTTCAGAAAACCCTTTAAAAGCCAACCAAAAACATTTCAACACTTTTTCAAACCCGCTTTAAAGCATTTCACACATCTTTACTCTCACTCCACCCAAAGACGTCACAGTAGCCTCACTGAGGGAGCAGCTGTGGTCACAGGATTCACAGTGAGAAAGTTTTCATGGATGGAAAAAGTACCAAAACATACATAAAAACCTCTAAAACCATTCATGCAATATAATCCTCCACTATAATATAGTCCTCTTAGTGATGCTCAGGTCGACCACAGTCTTTGGGTCCTGATGGTTGACCTGCAGGTGTGGCAGTTCAGGTAAGCCTGTTAGAAAATATTGCGCGTTTTAGGCAGGTGGGTCATAAAGAGACAAAGCAGCTTTCAAAGTCAACCTGGTCTCACTCTGACGTTGTTATAAACCAGCGCTTGGTTAGTGACTTCTGGTGTCAGACACCTATAAAAAAAGCCATCCTTTCACGTCAGCATGATATGCAGCTGGTCGCCGTTATTGTCGGCGTCAGGGGCAAACGTAGCTGGACAACAACAACAACAGTTATGGCGGCAAAGGTCCAAAGGGCGGGTTGGAGGGTTGATGGATAGGTCCAACAACCACCGACCTCCATCCGGGAGGCTGGCATTTGCTTCCTGTGTGACTATAAAGCCAAACCCTGTTCTTTCTTTCTAAACACAACCACGTGGGCATGTTACCGAAGCCTAACCACATTCATTTGTTCAATTCACATTCTTATTGATCAACCCTGACCCAACGCACCAGCGAGCCGCTCAGCTCAAACCTTTGAAGAGTTCACACACAGCACTGGAGCGCCAATTTCCAAATGCTGATTTGCCTCTGATTTGGGGTTTTTGTCAGGAAGCTCCAAAAACTGTCTAAACTGGGCTGAAGTCGTTGTATCATGGACTAGGCATTAATTACAACACAGACCGGTCTATAATTTCTGTCTCATTAAAATTAGTGAGTATATAAATATGATAATTGCAACATGTTTGTGAGTTGGACCAGTCATCCCTTGTTAAAGAAAAATTTTGAGGTAGAATTTTGAGGTCAGCAGGGTTATGCCCTGTTCACAGCCAGCTACACAGACTTAATGGGAAACATGGCACTACAGTGAAGCCAGGGTTGTTTATTCAAACAGCACCAACAGTCAGCCTTTACACAGGAATCCATATGTTCTCCTGGCTTTACATCGAGCCTCTGGGTGACTTTCTGTTGCCCTGCAGTATCATAGTGTGATGATGACTCCTGTAAAGTCTGCAGAGGGGATGTCAGGAGCATGCTGAGGCCTTAAAACTAAACAAAGCAGTGGCTTGTTTGGAGCAGCAGCAGGCTGAGCTGTTGACTGACACCAGATCAGATCCGGCTGACAGGAAACACCTGCTTTGATCTCAGCTGAGTGGTTTGGTTTTGCATTTCAAAGAGCTGCTGGCTGTCAGTGTTTGGAAGTCTCTACAGTCCAGTATGAGATGAGACGATGCGGGAGGGGGGGTTCATAGTTTACTCTCTTAGCTTCAATGGATTTATAAAAACAGAAAAACAGCCTTATAATCTTATGGCTTTTGAAGCTATTTCTTTATCTGAAGAAGTCAGAGCGTTCACGCTATGCGATCACTGAGATCAGAGATCATAACTTTTACTTCAACCACAAACCTTACCGAAACTCATAATAGTGCTAATGAGATTATAATAATAAATAAAATATATACATCCAAACATCAATACACTATGAAGCTACAACATACATGTTAATAAAAATGAAACAAAGATGAAGTAATAATAATAATAATAATAATAATAATAAGATAGTAATATAATAAAAGGGACAAAAAAGAACAAAGCAGAGAGACAAAAGTTTGACTTGTAGAACAAATATAAACAGAATTTCCGCAAAACAGTCAAACAAAAATATGATTGAAGGCTTGTTTCCATCCACTCTTGTTTTCTGAATATGAGATCACAGGTTGATGGAAATAAACAGCTGGTGGAGCTCATTCTCCATTCAGTGTCATTAAACCTCTACAGGAGAAGAAGAGGACAAAACAAGATGAGGTCATTAAAAGAGCTTCAGTCAAAGCTCAAACAATGGAAAACCATGTGGAAGAAAACATGATGAAAATATGACTTGTCTGTTTCAAGTATAACTGTGAGGAAGGTTACAGTCTCCTCTTCACGCCTCATGTACATCATCATTTATTCACTAAGTTAATCCACACAACCACACAGTTTTACAACTCAGACAAGACTAAAACTTACTTTGTGATATTTTGATGTTTTTTTTAGAGGGTTGATAGACTCCTAATGAACTTAGTAAAAGAGATGGGAACAGCAGCAAGGATGGCAGCAAGTCTGGTGGCATAGAGCAGGTGGAGAGGGAGGTGGTGTTAATAGGATGTTAATCGTGAGGTAAATGTAGACAAACACACACTGAAATGTCTACATATAAAGACAAGTTTTGCAGCTTGAAGTGAGTTTACAATTCACTGATAGTCAATTCCACATTAAATGAGCACAGACAAAACCACCTTCTAGTTATCTGCAACACAATAATCAGATATTGCGTTTATTGAAGGGATACTTTACCCACAAAATGTCCATTTGTATTTCCATTAGTCATGCCATGTCACCATGAATTTGTGAAGAAAACTGTTTTTCTTGCATGCCTCCATGGAAATGACAAACAAATTGATCTATTGATTGATTGGGGACCATGTTTAACAACAGCAAATTCATTATCTGCATGATCCTGCAGTGAGGAGAGAGGTGCACCCTGCACAATATGTTTGATAAATATACAGCATGTTTCCAAATGAAAACTTGTGCAAAAGCCACAGCCACGGTGAGTGTGTGTGCATGTGTGTGTGTGTGTGTGTGTGTGTGTGTGTGTGCGTGTGTGTGTGTGTGTGCGTGTGTGTGTGCAGGCTGTAGTATAAATTCAACATTCGTCTCTGGTGAGAGCAGCTGTTGGCCCCTCCCTGCTCTCCTCCACTATAACTCTTTAACTGATTCATAGTAAAACCCACAGTTCGCGGGGGGTAGAGACATAATTTTATTAATCACTAAATACCTTTTCCACCACAGTCATGAACAAAGTGTCTTCTTGTGACCGCTACACTGTATGACGGATAGTTAATTCAGTGATTACAGACTATTAACTGTGGAGGCTGGCACATGCACCCAGAGGAATTTAAGACTATTTATTTGGTTAATCAATATTTAATCACATAATTAATACGATGAAAAATATTTACAGACATCCATTAATTACAATTTGTATTTTAAAGGAAACTTAACCCAATTTTTACACGTCATGTCTCTGGAGGGACATCTCAACTACGGTTAACTACAAGTTCATAGTTTAAAGACTGATGGCTCAAAATGTACGAGGCACAGGCGGTCTAATGAAATTATTATCCCATTGCATTCTGGGAAATATAGGATCCAGTATTTTTAAAGTTTGGCCTACACAAGGGACTAAAAGTCAGGATATCTCATTCACTGCTCCACAGATTTTGATGATTCATTTTCAATCTGTGTCTTGTTAGTTCTCCACCTTTATTGAAATGCATAAGTAACAAACTGGAGTTCTCTCCTATAGCTGCAACATTATCACTGCCAGGTTGAAGGAAGACTCTAAATCCAACTCACAAAACTAGATCTGACATTGGATCAGGTGATTCTTTATCAGAAGATGTTAACAGGGAGTTAACAGCAGCCAGAAACACAGACATGATAATCTGTCACCTTGAACACACTGCTGCTTTACTTCTTTCTGCAAATGATAAACTGAAGGGCAAGCTGGTCTGCTTTCAGTACAATACACACACACACACACACACACACACACACACAATATAAAAACAAACATTTTACATCATGTGTGGCTCCCTGGTGGATTCACACAGAGAAAAATAATCAGACGCAGAATAACTTCTTTCATTTTTCTTTTGGTTATAGAGTCCTCAGGGACTTACCAACACACACAACCAACACACACACACACACACACCTACACACACACACACACACACACACACACACACACCTAAGATCTAACAGTGGGTATCTACTGTAGCTGTTGTTGATCATACTACATTGTTACTCAACTCAATACTGCAAATCCACTGAGATCCTGTTGAGTTCTACTCTAAAAAAATGTTGTCAGGACACCTTGATGGTGCCATCAGTCCATGAAGGAGTCTATTTGAATGACCAGCTGCTGTAGTCCCAAAGTAAAGGGGTTTCTGACAGTGAGGTAAAGCTATGGATAAAATCATCACTATAGCATCCACTTAGACTGATATTGATTTTTTAGGTGGGCCTCTTTTAAGGAGGCTACAATATGTTTTGATAGCAAGCCCCGTCCACAGCAATGTTATGCTGAGCTTTCCTGATGGCACGCCTGCCTGCTATTCCAAACTGGGAGTGCGCCAACCACCATCTACTGAAAGTAATACACTGACTACAGATAATAATAATAATAATAATAATAACAATAATAATGAATTGGTGCTGAAAAATGACAATGATATTAAAAAAAATGAAAAATGACTGGTGGAAACTAAAGACAGTTTGAACAGATAGTATTTTAATAGTGATATAACCTCATACGTATGACCCCAATTCCAAAATCCCAAACTAACCCCTTAAGCCAAACCATGAAAAATATTTTATTTAACAAGCAGCAACTGTATTGTAAAGTTTTCCAAAGAAGGTGTGGATGCATTTTAAAAAGACACAATGCATGTTGCATGCTGACACCCCACCATTGAATGTCCAAACCTGACAATACAATTTTATCACGATACTTAGGTTATGATATGAAATTATCGCAATATTGTGATATGCTGAGTATTGCGATAAAATATATACTGTGATATATTGCAATTTATTACCTTTTTCCCCAACTGCAAACTATTTCCCCAGTTTTATCACATGAGATAATTTTTTCAGTCTGTTCATCTGACTTTAATCATTTTTACTGCAGCACAATGTGATGTTAAGCAGACAGACTGACCAACGCTGTCATAAAACCTGTCAGAAATGCTTCGTACACCTGACAAACTGAACTGTTGGCAGATTTAACACCCTCTGTGGGGCCAGATTAAGCATGGAGTCAAACACTTCAGGTGCAGGTATCCTGCTAACTGAATGGCAATACACATGTTAGAGCCATTGTCTGTGACAACGGCAATTCTTGTGCTGCATTGTACAGCAGTCTGCAGTGTTTGCTACAGTGTGACTTTCGTGTACCGCTCTAGTTTGGAGAACGTGAGACAGCAGTCGCCAGTTTTCTGTGAGATAGTGTGCCGTTATAGTCACATATGAATTAGCTGACCAAGTTAATGCCATCCGAGTGACTGACTGGGTTGCAGTGTTTTTAGCATGTAACAAAAGCCTTTGTTTTCAACAACGCTGTATAGACGCAGATCTTTGCACATGAAGTACCTGATGGACTGTGTTATTTTCTTAGCTCTCTCAGAGTTGGATGGTAGTTTTGTCAAGATAAGTGTGTCTAGTGTTGGTTGATTTTTTTTTTGGTGGAGCAGGTTTAGCATTAGCTTGGCATGGTTTGAGGTGAGCCCTCATGTTCGTAGTATTCCCAGAGTATTTTGTTGCAAATCATAAATGCATCGTATCCAAGTCTTCCTTTCCTTCCATTTAAAAAAAATCCAAAATAAGTCCAGACATTTGATTTAAACGCCAATGGTGCATTTCTGTTTTCTTTCTCTGGTGCCTCCATTGTGCCTCCATTTGATGAACTTCCTGCCATATCCTGCTGACTGAGACCTCTGCTGACTCACCACGAAAAAAAAACCACATCAGCACCATCTAGTGGACTGACAAAGCAATTGATTTTATTATTTTAGCATCAAAAGTTGTATTGAAATGTGTATTTGCAAAAATTCTGTATAATAAAAGCTCAATACTTGCCGTTTGTGTATTGAAACATTACCGTCACACAAAATATCACAGTACTATGCTGTATCAATCCTCCCCCACCTGATTTTGTTTTTGTTGGCCAAATTTTGTTTAAGTCTCAAACTGAGTAATTTTAGGCTACTCCAATGTCTGAATATTCTTATGAATTAGCTCTTACTTTATTAGGCTATTATATGATTATGATATTGGTTGCATAAAATGGTCTCAAAATGACAACAGTATCATTCATTGCAAATACTTATGGAACAATATATCATCCAATAATAGTAGTTACTGTAACAGACCTAGGCTGAAGCTAGCATTAAATGAGAGGAAGTTGCTGGACAGACATACCTGATTGTTATTATCCCTGACAGTGAAACTAAGAGCAACTCTAAAATTAAACAGGTCATTATTAATGCAGAATAATTACTACAATTGAATTTCATTAGCAGAACTGCAGTGTGTATGGAGCTGCTGGTGCTCAGTGATGCTTATACAGGAGGAAAAAGACAGTGTCGAGAAATTCCTAACATCAAGGAGAAACAGCAGGAGGTCAAAGTAAAGTTTAAAGATGAGTTAAATTACAGCAGTATGGAGCCCCACGGTGGTATTATGCTAAGAAATAAAGATGATGTGGAAATGCATGTGCACAGATTGCTTAACCAAGCAGATGATTTAGTTAACTGCGCACTAAGTCCCCTGTGTCTACTGTTAGTGTGTAGTACAAAATTGAGACATAGTTGCCGCGAGTGTGAAAAGGATGAAGGATGATGACGTTTCTTCTCCCTGGGTTACAGTCCAAACAAACCAAACAAAACTAAGAGTCTTCAGTTTATTACACATCTGCATTCAGAGCCGCCTCAGCTGGTTGTGTAAGCATGTTATAATACACCGTTTCACACCATCTCCTCCACGTCACCGCAGTGATCTCACTTAACAATGTGAGCGTACTAATCCCATACAAGAATTTTCCCATTCTGTATTTTCTCCTGCCGCCCGACGTCACGCCGAATCTGCACCAGCCCAGCGAGATAAACACTTCTGACTGATGAAGACAATTGCTCTTTCCACACTCTGTGCAAGAACAAAGAGGAGGCAAGAATAGCTTTGTATGCAAATCAGCCCCTGTACCCACTCCACCTCCACCGACACTGGAAAAAACGCAGTGACATCAAAGGCAGCGGCTGACATGACTCCAGCGTACAGATAGAGGCTGATCAGGATTCAAAGCAGTTAAATGATAGTTCACTTTAATCCTGCAGGGAAACTTCACCTCAACAACCGCACACACATCTTCAACACACATCGACATATGCACACACACACACACACACACACACACACACACACACACACACACACACACAAGCAGACAGAGACAGAGCTCTGCATGTGATTTAAACAGAGCAGAGAGCAGAATCACTTGCTAACCAGTGCAGAGAATTATGCTTCTGGTTTGAAAGGCGAGGCGACTGCGGACAGGTGGCTATGTGACAATTAATAAATGGGGGCACTATCCAGTGTGAACCTGGCGTTAAGTATTGGCACAAACTCAAAAAGAGCATTTAGCAGGACTGAAGGCAAAATTGGGACATCACCAAATCAATACACACGTTACAAAAAGATTTTATGGTATGTTTTTGTGAATCTCCTTTTCCAGAAAATAGGTTCCTGAGATGCTTTCCTTCAGTGCAAGATGAACTCAGCTTCATCAATCAGCTTCATTTGACATCACTTTCATCTGAGGCCCTGAGGAAAGCCCCCACAGATTCTTATGCTGCTAGCATAAGAACACATAGGCCTCTAGTTTCGCAGACAGGGCAAGGTGGAGGCGCAGTGCACCTGTGCTTCACCAACTGCGTGTGGCCAGAGTTGGGTATATCGCGTTACAAAGTAACAAAGTTTGCTGTTTGAGTAATCAGATACTTAAGTACATTTTCAAACAAGACATCAGTTACTTCCGTTACTTTTAGAACGCTGGTCCTTCAGCTCCGAAACAGCAACGGTTGTCGTTTGGTTCTAATAACCGAGATAACGTTAAACCTATCAGTCTGAAAGAAGCCACGGAGCTTGTGGCTCACTACGTGGTCAGAGAAATGCTGCCGTTGTCGACGGTGGAGTCTAAATAGGTGGAATAGGACTCGCTGACAGACATATTTCATACTCAGGACTTGCATTATTCCTGGTACACGCTACACGCTGGTACTCACCAATTATCCCCGGTCGTCTTTCACGGCGTATGTGATGTCATCGGGTTATTCTTGTCCTATTTTTATTACTTTCACAATTATTCGAGTTACTGCCAGAACTGTGTGTGTTCATGTGCCAGCCGACATGTTGCTGTAGTCACTTAAAAGCGTCAGCAGATGGCAGGAGCTACATTTGAAGCGCCATATGTAAACTATCAAGCTACTGTTTCTTCCACAGGAAGTTCTGACAAATGTTTCAGAATAAAAGTCTATTTAGAAAATGGAGGGATTCTCTCAGCCGAGGTTATAAGGGGCTTTTAATTTGAAACAAGTGTTGAGTTTGAAATGACGGTGTGAGATGTTAACGTTAAAAGGACAACGGAGCAGATAAAAAGTAAATATATAAACCCACAGAGGGATTAATAAATAACTGACGTCTATAATGTAGTTTGTTTCAAATGAAGCTGGGAGCCTCTGCAGTTGTGGTGAGTAAAAGCCCCGCCGCTATTTGTTAATGTTATTACTTTATGTCCATCTCCATTATGAAGGAATAACATTGTTTGCTAGCTTGATGCTAATGACAGTAACGTTAACTCAGCGGGTTGACAAAGTGCCTCTGCTGTTTCACACCATCATTTCCCCCTTTTACTCTGTGTGCTAACATACCTAAAAGAATTATTAAAAATGCTGGGGTGTTGTTGTCATACAGTTGTTTACGGCAGCAGATCATTGTGTGTTTCTACTGGTCAAAGTGACGGCTGTGATGGGAGAATTGGAACTCAGTGAAGGACAAGTGGTCCATAACTTTAATTTTGGAGACAAAAAAATGTAGGCATAGCACCCTGTGGTCCATTGCCCAATAGGAAATGTAGAATACTCAAAAGTACTTTAAAAGTGCTTGAGTTACATTTCTCAGGGAGTAACGCAGTAAAGTAACTGTGTGGCCAGGCGGATTTTGCGAGTTTGGCACACCATACGCGCTGGCGCAGCTACTCCTTTTTCCCACCTCCGTCTCTCCCACCTGCGCAAGTCAGAAAGAGGGAGGAGAGAAGGCGTGGAGTGGGTTTTACACAGCCAATTCACATCACACCAATCAAATGAGCCCCTCTCCTCGCCCTTAAATGCGCTGCACAAAGGCGTAATGAGAGTTTACTCAATTCGCCATGGCAGAAGAGAGCAGCAGCGTCAGACGGCCAAATGGAGGTCACCACAATTGTAAATCAAAGTTGCCCAGATATACTTAGAACGCACTCTTTCTTTCTCTCTCGCAGTCTCACTCTGTTTCTTGCACTTCTCAAAACTAGCTCTGCGCGGAGTTCGCCACCCTGTGCCACATCGGGAAACTAGAGGCCATTATGTCCACAGTGAGGTTTGCGAGTCAACAAAGGAATAAAGGAGCTATCGATGATGTCAAGAAGACAGCCTCAGAATCCGCGCCCTGCTAACATCAGACTATCTCCAAACCAGTGGTGACATCCAGGCCTGTTCCTTCATCTGCTTCAAAGAGGAAGGATCTATCAACAATGAACAGGAGGGTGGTCCCAGAGAAGAAGCGTGAAGAAGACACTGCTAAGTTCCAGGAATGTGAGAAGAATTGGGACAATTCTACCGCATCACCAGAGAGGACTGTGGACAGACAGAGAAAAAGTAAGGCTCGTGCTAAAGAGGGTAGTTGAAGGCCATCAAGGTACAACTCCCCCAACAGCTGTTGGCTCCCCTCACCACATTTTCTCACATACACCTTTTGCTACCCACATCATCTGCATTAAATACAGACGTATGCAGGTAAGTTTTAACAAGTAGTATGTGGACCTAAATGTCCTACGAGTGTCCGCTGGAATTTAATTCCACAGAACTTAAGTAAGACATAAGTAGTGGAAGGGCCTCCTGCCTGCTGCTTTTGTTAGTTCGTTCGTTAGTTAACTAACTACTTCATAATTTAGTTAGGTTAGGTTTCCTCAGGGTGCTCCGGTTTCCTCCCACAGTCCAAAGACAAATTAAAAAAATTAGCCAGTTGATTTGTTAGTGTGGGTTTCCAATTAGTGTACCAATAGCTTGGCGTTCTAATCGACCAGTGGCCTTGTTCTTGGGCCACTGGTCTTGTGCACAGAACAAGAAACCCAGCCTCGAAAGCCAGCTTTTGTTTTCCAGGAACGTTAGACAGTCTGTCCTCTCTAGATGAAATCAGTGAGATTTAGGGAGGTACTGAAGCAAAATGTGAAACTGCATTTAGGCTCCTACAGTTAGTTAGTTAGTTAGTTAGTTAGTTGGGTTAGACAGGATTTTCTCTGGGTTGACATTTCCCACTAGCAGACATATCTACAGCCAGTGTGCACAGACATTTTGTGGGGCAGCTGCTCAACTGAAAAAACAAGTATCCCCTCCACAAAAATTTGCATGTGGACATGCAGAAATTTTTTTATACACTTGCAAAGCACATCCTGTCTGGAGGTTTCTATGTGTCTGTCGGCACCAGAAGAGCTCTTGAGGTCATATACATACAGAGCATTTGTGCACAGAAATGATTAAGGAAAATATCTTGTCTGAGGTGTCACAAAATCTCTATATACACCCAGCAGCTGCTACACATTCAGCTTCTGCATTTATTATACACTTATTTACATTTATATTTCAATGTTATTTATAACAGGCAACAACAAAGACCACACTGTTTTCTGAATAATCAAAATAATCGACAACCAAACAACAGAACTACAAATAGGCCTGTGTTCAATTACAACAATCAGACTTAAAATGCATTCTGCTCTCCTCTCCCCACTGTATTCTTCACTGCTTTCCTCTTCTCTTTTTTATTCATTATCATTATTTTAACACGTACAATATGTTACTGAAAGTAAATTAGCACAATTTATCCTATTTTGTATTGTTAGCTAGGTTGTTTATTTGCATTTGCTTCAAGTGAAAGATCTTATGAGATGAAAATCTGTTTAGTATTTTAAATGTTTTAAAAGCAGAAAAAGCTCACAAAGTTTCTTCTTAGTAAGGGGGAGGGGAATAATTCAGAATTTTACGTTTTAATCCATTTGATTAATTAATTGATGTTGACTCTAATGAACAGGTGCAGCATGAAGCAGATAGATAAAGAAAAGTTTCAGCAGCGAGAGGTAATGTGGGATGAAGTATGATGTGTTCCTGATCTTAGCTGTCAGTAGGCCGTCAAACAGACAGATCGACCTCATCATTTCATCATTAAAGTCTGAACTCTGATGGTATCTAAAACTGTAAATGATGTTGGTTCATGCAGCTTCTCCCCACCTGCTTCATCCTCTCTGTAGTCACACAGGAGGAAACACTAATAACCACATCAGATTTGACCACTAAGCTTCCTGTATATATGTCAAATAAACCTTTCATGTTTTTTTAATCAAATTTGGCACAACTGTCCATGTAGACTCAAGGATGAACTGATTTGAATTTGGCAGTCAGTGGTCAAAGTTACTATGTCCTTGCATCTCATTACTGTGACCATGATATCTCAGGAAGTTTGGCACAAACATCTACTTGGAATCAACAATGAATTGATTCAGATTTGAAAGGTCACAGTGCCTTTGACCTTGACCTTGAATCCGTCTCATTCTCATGAACACAATATCTCAAGAGCACCTGATGCCAGATGCATTAAACTGATTGTACGCACAAAGACAGAAATGTGCATACACATTCTTCTTGTCAGATTTATAAAGCAATGCATACGCCTGATTCTATTTTATAAATCTTGATCATTGTGGTGCTGGGTGCACAGACACGAACGTTATTTCCACATCCACAGTTCACCATCAGTGGATGTAGAAATGCCTTTAAACATACATTTACATATCGCTACTTGTGCCTTTCCACCACTTATTAGACCTGTCAATGAGAAAGACTGCAAAGAATGTGCAATTCAACTGACTGTGTCACATCAGCGCAGGTTAAGGGCAGCCGTCATTACACACAGCTGTAGATATTTGTAGCATCCTTATCACTATTTAATTACATTTCTGCAAACCATCATCGTGGTAAAATCTCAATCGTCATTATTAAATGTCACAAGGATCATTAACGATTCGTTCATAGCACTCATGTGGAAGTGCTCATTAAAGGTTGATTATGTAGAATGAGCAGAATACCACCATCTAGTGTGTCTAGATCGTAGTCGCAATTACAAAAAATAATTCCAGCAGTCGGGTTGCCAGGTCCGTTGCCAATTGTGTGAAGCCATCAGCCTGCACCATGTCAAGTGATAAATCATACAGGGTAATGACTAATTTCGACCAATCAATTCATTTTACAACAGTATTTAACATTAGCCTAGCTATAGGTCTATTTATATATATATGATGTTATGTGTGGTATTTATTCAGTTTTGGGAAATTACGATGTCTAGAAGGCATCAGTGGCTGCATGAAGTGGGCTCAGGCCCCCGTTCCACTGTGGGCCACGTCGGGTTGGCGGCTACTTCATAAAACTCAATCATGTTGTAATTAAGAAATCCGCTGGAATTTTTTTTCACGGTCTGTTTAGAGTTACTGAGTTACCTATTACAAACACCACTAACAGCTACCGTTTAGCCCAGCTAATCTATGATAACCAAGGAAAGGACGACATCAGACCTAATAGATAACCATAATTACAAAAATGTGCACACAGAGATAATAATGTTTGTTAAGTCATTGTGTTTATAGACTTTATAAACATCAGATTAGTGTAAATGGTTAAATGTCAGTGGGGGGATCCGGGGGTTTCTCAATGAGATTAACCTGTACTGGTTTGTTAGGTGCTTACTCATATTTGAGGTGGGATGTTTCGCTGTATGTAAAAGTTTTCTTACCACGCAGAGTGCACTGCAGACACTAATGTTTGTGTCACTTTTTACCGAGTCAAAATCAAAGTAATGTCGGTACTTCCAAGCATTAAACACGGCACGGTCACATTTTTGTGGTTCAGTATAGACTTGTTGTTTTTGTTTCTCAGTACAGTATAGTAGACATGTATATGTTTATTTTTGATAATCTGCATGGAGCACAACCACCTCAAGGCCACAATACATCAGCTACACTGCCTGTTTATCCCCTGTTTTTTTTGTTTGTTTGTTTATTTGTTTGTTTGTATTCCCTCCTTCTCCTCCGCATGCACTGTCACTATATAACTCAGAACTTAAGCACCTGCCCCCTCCCCCTTGCTTGTTCCTTACTTTCCCCTTAACACACCTTGGTGTATCACGGCCCTCTCTGGCTCATATTAGGAAGTTTTTCCAATAAAGACTGATAGGCTAGTCTCCAGGGAGGGTGGGTGACGGTCACAACCACACATTATGGGTATAAAATACTTAACTGCAAGATTAAGAGTGCATCAGTCTTCACAAGAAGCTTGCACTCTTTTGTGGCGCTAAGCTATGAAGACCAATGCAGACAAGTAGGAGAAAAAAATTAAAAAAATAAATAAATAAAAAAATGCATAGAGACTGTACTTTGCAAAAAGCAATGCCTGGCCGCTATTGGCTGGTACAATGTAAACATGACCTCATTGTCGAACCCGTCAAAATTTATAAAATTATTTAATTCAGACAAAATATAATTTTTCAAGGAAATGCTATACTTTTATTCTGCACCCCTCTAAACACACTGTGGATGTATTATTTTTTTTAAATTATAGCTTTTAATAATTATTCTACATAATCAACCTTTAAATGATAACTTACAGGGGAAGTGAATAAAAATAATCGTGAAATGTATCACTCATAAATAATTTAAGTTTAACTTGCAAAGATGATAAAACAATCAATGAAGTTGGCAAACCACCTATAAACAATGCTTTCTGTCTCTACTTATATGTAATCTGCTCCTTATCATATCACCTACAGCCATCTCGGGTAAAACCGTGTGCACACATTCCCACCACACATCCTTCCTTTATAAATACCACTTACCACTTGTGACCTCACAAAATCCAGTTTTGGCCATAACTCAAGAATCCATATGATATTATGACAAAATTTTACACAAATGTCTAAAAGTGATGAAGTGATGATATCTTAAATCCAAAAGGTCAAAGGTGAACTTCCCTGTGACATTTTAATGTTCTGCAAAAACACTTTTCTGGCCATTTCTCAACATTAAATCTCAGGAACATAAGGGGAGACATTTGGTCAGATACTGAATTGGTGACACTAATCTTGGGTGTCCACCTTGAATCTGTGATGATTGTATAGATCTTGGATCATGGATGTAAACTTTAACTTTAACTTTAACTATTAATTATATCTGAAATATCCCTTTAAGATTTGATTTTAGTGATTTTAAGATTAAGGTTAGAATTATGTGAAGGTTTGTGCTGGGGGCTTGGTAAGGAATGCATTATAAATCAATGAGGGTCCCTAAGAAGTAGAAATGTGTGTGTGTGTGTGTGTGTGTGTGTGTGTGTGTGTGTGTGTGTGTGTGAAAGGCTGCTGGGAGCAGAGTGTATAAACGGGAGCGGTCTAATCGCTGCAGGACGAGACACAGACTGTGACAGATTCTCTGATTTTCAGTGAAACTGGAGTCAGCCAGAGGTTTTTAAAGAGACAGTTACAGTTAACCAGCTTCTCTGTGTTCAGACAACATGTAAACGTCTGTTCAATCAGCCAGTCGATCAGTCAATCAATCAATCAATCATAGTGATGACAGGTGACTCCACAACTAATCAAATCTGATTGGCTGTTGTGTTGATTAGGATAACCTTTGTATTTTTAAAGTATCTGGTGTCATTTATTATAATGAAACATTGTAAAATGAATATATCAAAGCTTCTGTGGTTTCATGCGGCACAAGGGAGAGAGAGGAGACATTTATTAATCACTGCATTTCAGTCGTTAATGTTACAAATGTGAATGTGTGTCCAGCGGGAGAACACACAAACTAAGCGGGGAAACCTTCTCAGTCTTATTTTCCTGGGCTGCTCCGACTCACCACTCCTCACCATCTGGACTCTCTGAGCAGAGTCCAACCAGGAGTTGACTCTCTTTAACTGCTAATTGATATCTGCGGTCAGGTCAGCCACCTGTCGGGGAGCAACAGAGGAGGAGAAGGAAGGAAGGACGGCAGGAGCAAATTCCGGCAACCAGCCTTCAGGAGGACTAATTTAAGAAAGTGCTTGTAACACTGCCTGAAATTAAATTCAAGATCAACTCAAGAACAAAAGCTAAGTAGGGTGCAGTAAAGGCTCTGAGATCCAGATGTTCATTATATCCTAACTGTGGGATGAATTCATTGACAGAAATATGATTTGTAAACGTTTTTCAAGATTTCAGTGGAGTTCCTATATTCTATACTTAAGCTTTCCTATGTTTTTGAGTATGTTCAAAACTTCCTGCATAGAACTTTCACATTTAAAGCCTCCTAACAGCTAAAAGTCACAGAGCCCTCATATGGTAGGCTTTTATTGTGAAAAATCTGTGGGATGTTTTGCATTGCATTGCTTTATTGCAATTGAAACAAAAAAAACAACAACATAAAAGTAAATCAAATAGAATTAATCAGTGAGCCAGACAAGAGTAGCTATTAAAGAGGAAACATTTTAAAAATATCCATCTAATCATTCATAAGTTATATCCACTTTATAAACGGATCAACACAGTTCACAAAAGACAAAGAAAAGCCAGGGAGTCAATAATTAATCATGTTTTTATTCTACATATTTGTGGACTACAAAAAAAACCAACTGCTTTTTTAACTTTATTTCGGTGGTTTTGAAAGTGTTTCATCAGACCTGTCAGTTGATCTGTAAACGAATCTATCAAAGAAAATAATCAATTTCCTAAATGCATGTATTAAATTGTGAATTCTAATTTTCAGAAACCAGAAATCAAGATGGAGTGATGAATCCTCATTTCCTACAGGTTAGTCAGAAAGTTCATTGTAACATTTTGGTGTCTGCAGCTGTTTTCTTGCTGAACATCTGATCGCAGATCCTGCAGCCAGATCGAGTTTAGACACAGATAATGAAATTTCCATGACAGCACACTTGTCTTTATCAGGGAGCAACAAGGCCAAACGGGCCCGCTGCCGCACAAAGGAGCCTTCAACACGCTAATTAACAGCTGGCTTCAGACCAGAGCAAGAGGCACTCTGGGTCATCATCATTACAGCAGAGTTATTCACTTCATGCATAAGGAAGAGGAGCGAGGTGTTTAGTAAGTAGCTCATGTTTCTCTCAAAGTAAAATACAGAAAACCTGTTTTGTGGGTTCACAGATCTCAGCATTAAATCGGCCATAAATCAGATTTGTTATCAATATTTCAAGCTTGCAGATTTACATTTTTATCAAACCATCTTATCTTCCTAAACTTTGTTTTGTGTAAATATGAATTCAAGACAGCACTATTACTATTACAACATACTCCTTTTAAAATAAATAAATACATAATAAAAAAGTGTCAGAAAGTGATTTCTCAAAATGATCAAATAACAGTGTCAAACATTCAATTGTTGTGCAAGCACTGTGTGGGAGCTGGCTGTCAGTTTATCTCTCACTGCTGAAGTGTTAGGTGAGTTGTAAGCACTGAATTGTTACTGACCAGTGACCTGGTTATAGTTGGCTTTCTCCAGTAACCTGATTTCTTTAATAGGATACATTGCCACATTTAACCAGCTTTGTATCACAACAATGTGGGTAGTATGTGTGGTAAACTGTGGTAAACTTCCCTCAATCTAACCAGTGCCTAGATACCCCACTCCATCCCAGCAAAACTCCACCAGATGACACAGATGACAGAGTCGTCCAACCTAGTTTTGCTAGCTCTCCAGGGCTGTTGCTTGATCTACAGGCTGTATTTCTGCATTTTCACCGTGGACACAAAGACTATAGAGGTGGATCAAGAGACAGCCCCTCTATCTGTCTCTCAAACTCAGACCAAACACTAAAATATATTTTCAGAAACATATTTTAATTTACTGTTTAACTGTAAAATGAGATTGTATGCGACCAGCTGGCTGCCATTGTGTCAAATGGACGAGTTTCCATTTCATCACCTAGTCATTGTAGGTTTCTACCTCTTGAACTAAACCAAAGTTTACAGCCCTTTTTCTGTTTTCTCAAGTCATGTGACACCACTTTCAAAAGTATTTGTGTCCACCTACTGCATATATATATATATATATTCCAGTTTCATATGCAGACCCTCTTTATATTGGTGAAACACTTCTTTAATGTCATGTAAAAAACAAAGCTGGTTTCAGTTGGACAGACGTGGAGACACAGTTCATGCTGTGTCAGCTGAAAGAGTTAAATACACTGAATGGCAATCTGTTCAAGAAAGTTGCAGAAGAGCTGAATGAAACTCAATTCTTTGGTCTGTGATGTAATAGGTCAACCAGAAAAAGGACCAATACTAACAAGCTGAAAGAGGGCATATACCTACTGCAGCAGAGTCGGATGTACTTCAGTTAATGAATAGATTCCCCTCCCGTACTTGTATACTGTGACAAGGACAGTAGTCAAATCAAATGGCCCAGTCGACCTAGAACTGTAGCTCAACCTAACTGTGCGTGTCAACATACTAACTGTGTGGACTGTGAGAAGATTTAAGATGTCAGCTGAAGTAAAATGTAGAACAGAGATGTTAAAAATATTGACAGATAAGGAAAATAATTAT
The DNA here is from genome assembly GCA_026686955.1 of Epinephelus cyanopodus. Lineage (NCBI taxonomy): Eukaryota > Metazoa > Chordata > Actinopteri > Perciformes > Serranidae > Epinephelus > Epinephelus cyanopodus. The sequence continues at coordinate 7,672,010 of CM048914.1, forward strand.
AAAATCATGTGTAAAAATACATTTTACAGTTGAATCTCAGTGATGAAATATGTAAGAGTCACTTCATGATAGCTCCCTTGGGCCAACAAGTCATAACAAGTGGCCTGTAAGAGGGGGCTTGTTCTCATTTCAAAGGGCTGCATTTCTATGTGGAGCATTAGTACAGATGTATAACTGATGCTGCAAGTTAAAGAAGCTCCTCTGAGCTTCTCTGTTGGATGTTTTAATTAGCAGTGAGCCTCAAACCTCCAGCTGTGCTCACTCAGCCAGCTCAACTCCAAATCAGCAGACGATCATCTGAAATATTCAGATGGAAAAACATCAGAGATGACCAATCAGGCAGCGGGGGCCTGCTGGCAGGACACGTATCCGGGCAGATCGCAGTACACAGACTGTAGGACGAGTCACTGACTGGCAATGGATCATATGGATCTCAGTCAGAGTCAGTGTGAGGCCACACACACCAACTAAAACACACACTGGTGATTATGTAACAGGGTGGAGGTGAAGATCCATTATCTGTACACTAAACTTGCCTTCAGGCAGCTACCAGGTTCTTACTTAGAAACACTAAAAAACAAGCTGACCTCTGATCAGCACAATGGTTGTGTGGATGGAAATGTTAGTCTGCTGGTCCAGACTGAAATGTCTCAGCAACTATTGATGGACGATGATGAAATGTGGTTCACAGATTCATTTTCCCCCCAAGATGAATTGTAATAACTTTGGTGATTCTGACTTTTCATCTAACACCTTCAACAAGTTAACACTTTCATTTGTTTAATGTTTTGGATGAAACAAATAGCTACAATGCTCAAAAAAAAATGAAGGGAACACTTAATGATCACAGTAAACACCAAGTCAGTCAGTTGTCCATTTAGGAAGCACAAGTGATTGTCAATCAGTTTCACCTGTGTTGGTGCAAATGAAAGTGACAACAGGTGCTATGGAGGCAAAAGCAAGACAACTTCCAAAAAGGAAATGGTTTTGCATGCGGTGGCAACAGATGTAGCCTACAGGTGTTCTCTCTTGATCCTTCTTGACTGATTCTTCTCTAGTTTTGTGTTGTGCTTTTGTCACTACTGGTAGCACGAGACGGTAAGTGCAGATCCATCATGTTGCACAGGTAGTCCAGCTCCTCCAGGATGGCACATCCATAAGTACAGGCACAAGAAGGTTTGCCAGGTCACTAAGCGCAGTCTCAAGAGCATTGAGGTAATACCCTGTCATTATACAAAGAGAACTGGACAGGGCTGCAGAAGGGCAACAACCGAGCACTAGGACCAGTATCTGCTCCGTTGTGCGAGGTGGGACATGCAGAGCACTGACAGAGCCCTACAAAATGATGGTGTTTCTAACTAAACTGTCATTAACAGACTCCATGAGGGCTGCATGAGGGCCAGATGTCTTCTAGTGGGACCTGTGCTAACAGCCCAGCACCATGCACCTCGATTGGCATTCGCCCGAGAACACCAGAATCAGCAGGTCCACCACTGGTGCCCTGTTCTCTTCACAGATGAGAGCAGGTTCACACTGAGCACATGTGACAGACGTGAAAGAGTCTCGAGACGCCATGGTGGCGCTGCCTGTTACATGAGGGAGGGAGGCATTGATGCCATTGACTAGCCCTCTCCTTCACCTGAGCACCCATGGGATATTATGTATTGGTGCATCTGATGCCACCAAGCACTGCCACAGACTGCCCAGGTGCTTACTGATGCCCTGCTCCAGGTCTGGGAGGAGATCCCCCAGCCCCCAACCAACTACAAAAGGGTAAAAGTATAGAGTAACAATGACAGAGAAATGTATAGCCCATGCTATTTTACTATTGTGAATATAATATATTAGAATCTACAATGCATACTTATCTGAAAATAACAACAGCAGAGCTCTCTGGGTTAACCTCTGTCTCTGACGAACCTGGTCAATGGTGTTTGCTTTATCTCCATGGCAACAGATTTATAAGTAAGAGGATCAAAGTTCAGGGCATACCATTATCAGGAAGTAGTATGTCCAGATTATGGGCATGCTGCATGCAACAGTACAGACTTTTTAAGGACTGCAGTACATACTAAAAGTAAAAAGTATGTGATTCAGAATGCACAATAAGGCTAAATCCAAATCTCTGGATCTCATCGCACTTGCAGACTTCCTCGGAAAGTTTGGAAGTGCTTAGGGCTGTCCTTGATTGGACTGTTCATCCAGTCCACAAAGGGTCTCGACTAGATTTTCTGTAGACTTATAGAGTCCACTTGGGATGCGGACTTCACCAGACTTCACTGTTACCTACAGTTCATTGCAATACAGACATGACGTAGTTTTTTTCAACTGCCAACTTAAAGAAACAAAACAATCTTATTAGAAATGTGTAAAGCAATTATTGTTTTGAAAAGTATATTGGTGTAGGCCAGAGATAATATTCAACCACATCATGATACAGAAATGTATTATTACAGGCTTCAGTGCTCACACGGGCAATGACTGAGAATCCTGGAGGGGGGTGATTGGGAGGAATGGCCTGCCTGACCTGAACCAGATGACAATGTTCATCACATTGCCATATTGCTGATTAGCGATGCAATACAAGATGGATTTAGTCCTGTGACATCAGCACGGGTTGCTAATGTAGGCTACTTTTTTAATTCCAGAATGTGTCTTAATGCCAAATATCAGTTCAGCCAGCTTGCATAAAATTAAACTGGTTTAAGCTCGTACACCGGACCAGACAAAACAGGATATTGACCCAACTCACATAACAGTCAACTACCATGGATGTCTTATCCAGCCTGAAACACACCCAAATTCTTCAGCATCCAGACCCCAGAGCCACCAGGGACCTGCTGGCCAAAATAACTTTACACACACACTGACATGTGCGGACTCTCTGCTGTGTTCTGAGCACATCGTCACCCAGTTTGTAAAACACTTTGAACTGGGTCACGCATTTGCATTCGACTTCTCTGAAAGGACAAAAAGCAGTTTATGTAAAACTGATCTGAGGTCTGAGCAGAGCTACAGCAGATGAGTGCGAGGCTTAAATAAAAAAAATAAATAAAATAAAAATCAACCAGCCATCCTCCTCCCCTGACAAGTAAAGAACAGTCCCTAAAGCGCGCTGAGGTTTGTGGACCGTTACCTGCCACAAAGAGTAATGTGAACGGCTCGTTTCTCCTCTGACACGCCACATACCTGTGTGCTGCCACGGCTCGGCTGTTCAGGTACTTCTGGAATAGCGAAAATTATGGTACAATAACGGATAACTGACAGAGTTGGTGAGATAAATGTGCAAGGTAACGTTTGTCTTGTAAAAAAAAAAAAAAAAAACACGCCTGCTCCAGTACCGATAGCAGAACCATTAAGGTTAGAGCTTATCAATACTGCGGTCTTGAAGAATGTAGCCCCGGGGCTCGTTCAGTACCGGAGTTCGGTACCCATCGCGGGTCCTAACTGGGATACATTTTTGGTTTTATTTTTAGAACCAGGAATTAAAGCATGTAATCAACTTTCTTTACTTAGTGAATGACTCCAGTCTCCAAAAGAGTCCTGATCTGATGAAGAGACAGTGTTCAGTTAGAGACATACATGCTCATTCTGTGCCAGGAGAGAATACTAACCCGGTCTCACTCCAAAGTCATCAAACACAGGTGCTTGGGCAGTGAATTCCTGCATCAGACACCGACAGAAAAGCTGTCCTTTCATGTTGGCATGATACATGACCAGTCCATGACCATCATGTGCACGATTCAGAAATCCTCAACGAGGGCAGACTAATTCTTACTTTACCACAATAATGTCGTCCTGCATACTGAAGATATTTAATTTTAAATACTCTGAACCCTTTCAAATACAATGAACTGTCCCCCAACCGTTACTGCCTTAAGCAAGGGAGTTCGAGTATCTTGGGGTCTTAGGGTGAGGTGCTCGGACATCCGGAGGGTTGTCAGAGTAGAGCCGCTGCTCCGTCGCGTCGAAAGGGGTCAGTTGAGGTGGCTCGGGCATCTGATCAGGATGCCTCCTGGGCGCCTTCTGCTGGAGGTGTTCCAGGCACGTCCCACTGGTAGGAGGCCCCGGGGCAGACCCAGAACACGCTGGAGGGATTATATATCTCGGCTGGCCTGGGAACGCCTTGGGATTCCCCCAGGAGGAGCTGGAAAGTGTTGCTGGGGGATGTCTGGGGTGCGTTGCTTGGCTGGCTGCCCCCACGACCTGGCCCCGGATAAGCGGATGAAAATGGATGGATGGATGGATGGATGGATGGATGGATAACAGCAGCTATAATTACCATTGCCTAGTATTATAAATTGCAACAGTCAGGAAAACTACAATCATTATAATTTCTACATTGCACCTCTGAGTGTTGTAAAACAGCATTTAGTTCTTCTCCTTACTGAGAGTCAGTGTAGGAAGCTTCAAAAATGACCCCAAAGGCCCACTCTGAGGTACGAACAATGCTTGGTAAGAAAAGGCCCAGAGTTCTACTTGGCTGGAATTTTTTTGCCAGATATGAACTAAGAACCTCATCTAGTTCATTCCTGCTTTTCCTTTTGTTCTTCATCCCACTCTCTCTGTCTGGGAGTCCAGTGTCAGTCAGCTTTAACAGGACATTATGACAGGAGGTTGTATCCATAAAAATAATATACAAAAAGTAAAGTGTTGTTCATCCTGTCTCACTGAGCAGTTGTGAGGCTCCTTCATTATCCACAAAAAATAGACGAGACGAGAGGATCTCCAGACTGAGACAGAGAGAAGATAAAGGTTCAGATTTATTGTTTGTAATGATGCTGAAACCAACTGGAAGAAGAAGAAGAAAGAGGAAGATGAGCTGTGTGGGCGAGACAGAGAAACCTCAGGGGGTCTGAGACGCCCGTCTCATCCCAGAGGAGAAGAAAAAGAAAGACAATAGAAGAAAAAAAATGAGTGAAGACACAACAACATCAGTACTGCGTGAGGACAGACACGCCGCAAAGAGAACAAATAGAAAATCTAAAGTGAAGACACTAAATGCAGACCTGATGCAGAGCATGAGGCTGAGGTTAGAAGTGAACTGTTTGTGTTCCTATGCTTTTTTTGTGGGGGCCAATAAGAGTTTTAGAACTTTTAGAAAATCAAAGTATTTTGGGAAACAGACATTTTGCAAAGTGATATAATTTCTTTAAAGTGTAAACAGTGTGGACAAAGATTTGAGATGACATTTTTAAAGACGTAAGAATACTACATTTTTGGAAAATGTGGATATATTGAAAACTGGACATTTCCGTTTGTTTGAATGTTCTGGAAGGTAATGAAAATCATACTCATGGAAACATTTTGGAAAAATTTTGAGGGTATTTTTTTGGAAGTCAAAACACTTTGGTACATCTTGGGAAAAATGGAATTTTTGAAAATGGGAAATTTTTGTTAATGTTTGAAAATGTGCATAATTTTCTCTGGCTGTCACCTTTTGGTCAGTTAGTGGATTGGTTGGTCAATATGCTCTTGTCTGACCAAACTTCTCATTGGTCACACAATAGCTGATGTTACTTTAATACTTTTAATCATTAGAGCATTTCTTTTTCCAGCTGAAAAAAGCAGTTGCCATTCAGCACCTCTATTTGTCCTCAGAGATAGATGGTCTTTGTCCACTTCTCCATCTTGATTGGACAGCTGCTGACAACGACGAGTGTGGCATTTTATCCAAAGTTAAACATTTTTAGGTCTCATTTTTAATCAGAAAAACAGATAAATTATCACAGAAGACATTCAGTGTTGGATTTATCATTATATGGGGTTTATTTAAACAAGCAGAGTTCGACATAACCCATGGCCCGATGGCCAATCAAAAAGTATGTTGGGCAAGTTGACTGACAGGTCACAGGCCTGCTCAGGCCAGTGTCGCTGTAAGGCTTTTTTTGTCAGGGGAACAACTCCAGCAGATTTTTATTCCAATTTTCTCGAGTCTTCAGTGGATTTATTGGGCTTTTTGGCCAAAGGTGCCCTTACCTTTGCTCATGCAGTAAAACACCAGAGGAGGGGGAAACGTGCAGGTGCGCTTGTGCGTCTCCGCCAACACGGACACCGCACACCGCTGCCATGCAGGTATATTTCTCTCCAACGTGCGTTTGCTGGCCAGTAAACTGGATGAACGTCAGCTACTGATGGTGAAAAACTGATACTTTTCTACACCTGCAGTTTTGTGCTTCACGGAGACGTGGCTGTGTGGATCGATACCAGACTCTGCGCTGCAGCTGGCAGGCTTCCAACTCTTGAGTGGTTCATAACACGGAACTCTCCGGCAAAACTAAAGGTGGAGGTATCTGTTTTTATACTAACAGTGGCTGGTGTAATGACGTGACAGTGATCCAGCAGCATTGCTCTCCTGATTTAAAATACTACCACATAGTGCGCATTTGGCGTCTTTGTCGTCATTAACCAACTTAAAATGGCTCCACACTGCACTCCATCTTGTCTGCTTCATCATGCCACTTCGTGTTATGTTGTTCTCATCAGAGCCCTGCTTCTCGTGTGTTCTTGCATGTGCGTCAAGTACGTCTGGTGTCAAAAGCGACCTCACGGGGACTGGCGGGGAATTACAGGTTTAAAAATGCAATTAATTGCAACTAAAGCCCTTTTCACACAGAGCGCGCAAAGTGCAGACCTCCGCCAACGAACCCATTCATTGTGAATGTGCTGTGACGATACCTCAGCACGTCCAATAGCAGAGAAGAGACTGAAGTAGACCTGGAAGCGGCTTAATTCATTTTAATCGAGTAATTTCTTATCCACAATTATTTGATAATTGATGAACTGCTTGCGCCCTAAGTATGACCATATGGGAAAATTTTTGAGGCCATTTTTAAAGATGTGAGAACATTTTGGGAGTGTTTAGAAAAACTGAATATTTTTGAAAAGTGAGAACATTGTTGGTCATTTTTGGAAATCAAAGACATTTCCAACATAAAAAAAATAATAAATTAAAAAAAAAGTGAGAACATTTTAATAAGTGAGGACAATGTGGTCATTTTTGAAAATAAGGAAACTATTAAAAAGTGAGGACATTTTTTGGAAAGTATAGATTTTTTTTTTGCGGAGAAGGACATTTTGCACATTTTTGAAAATTCTAAACATTTTGGAAAAAAGCTGAAGGGAAAATTTGCCAATTAAAGCAATAAATGGTTTAGTGAGTGCTATATTGACCTAGACAGCTGAGAACAAGGCTGCAAAATCTGTTGTTCTTTCTGCTTCAGTGCTGCCTTTTGAAGTGACAGTGATGTAGTCGGAGGCAGGAGGATTTAGAGGCTGTTTTTATCTTGGACTGGGTAGCCAGCGTTTGTGCCATATTACCACTTAAATACAGAACTTATATGGCTGGCGGCGCACGGCTCCATGAACAGGAGAACTCCGCTTTCTTAGCCAATATAGCACGTACTGAGGAATATATTGCTTAAATCAACTGCATCTACCATCAACAAATGTACTCATCCACATAAAAGGTAAAAAATGGTCCTTTTAAAGCTGGTTTGAAACCTGGATGCTGTCAGAACCATGTGATCACAGGATGTGGAAAAAACATGTAAAACATATTGGATGATAGAAACAAATGTTTGGGTTTTTGTTTTTATCCCAGAGCGGTGCACAGGTAGGTCATCTCTTTATGATATTTATTTTTTTTTTTACTAAAGTTTCCTGTAGTCTGCTGCTGTTCTCCTGCAGGCAACAGGAATGTGGGTCAGCAGGTTAGTTAGCGATTCCAGCCTTAAAGCTGATCACAGGTCTGTTCTCAAGGCTGTCACTCTCACACACTATGTGCTCTGTGCCCTTCTAACCCGTCACCTCTTACATAACATGCCTGCTGCCTTCGGGTGCTGACAGACACAGCACCACTGCCAGCTAAGAGCGCATGAGTGAGCTGACAGTCTGGGAAATTACTCACTCTGTCATACACTTCAACTTCTCACTTATTCAACAAATTAAAACACCATCATGCAACATAATGATACAAAAGCACTTCCTATTTGTTTTAACAGGAGTTGATCTTATTTCAAAGATTGTGTCACCCAGAGAACATTTGGATTTCCTGGAGTTGTTTTGCTGTCTTTATGCTGATTGAACATTTGATACACTGCTGACTCTCACAGTAAACACATTCAGAGCTTTAACCTCAGACTCCTCAAACCATCTTCACAATCTGACTTTTGACCTCCTGGTGGAGAGAGGTCAAGTTTGCTGTCAGTCAACTGGAACAAAATACACAGATATTTTTACTGTAGTTGGCCACCTCACCATCACACCTCACATGAGACACTATACAGCTCTTTCATTTTAAGAAAATATATATTTTACAAAATTTGATTTTATTTACATTTTTATTGTAAATTTCAATTGTGTATTTATGATTCTCGACATTTGCAGTACTTGTTTTTCAGTATGCACCAAACACTGAGGCAAATTACTGTTTTCTGAGAGTGGACATGTTATTAGGGACTGATAACTCCATTCTGAACCTACTAGTCAGTGTCACTCTGTTAACTCACTTAATCGAGTGATAACAATCCAAATGTGTGAGGAGACTGGATGACTGATGGTGAATTTGTCAGGGTGCATTTTTGGTCTTCTGTGAGTTGAGTAAGATCTGACAACTGTGTGGGTCATCCTTGTCTAACAGCAGACAACCAGGGGCTGATCTGACACTTAAAACAGCACATTTAAATGTAACATCTGACCCGCTGATCTCTCCCTGGGAGGTTAGTTTTATTTATCTCTCATTATTTACTCGTGCCTCGGCTCCTCGCGGCTCTGCTTTGACTAAGCGTCTCAGAATCAGAGTCACACTATCTGCTTCCTTGCGGCTCAAACACTCACTGAGATTTTTCCTCTCCTTCTCCTTGAACAGTTGTTATGTAACAAACGACTCTGCACAGAGAAACTCAATGAAGCTCTATCTGTCTGCCTCTCTCTCCAGGCTGCATACCAACAGGGAGGCCTGAGAGCTGCACACATGAGACATGGAGTTAATTGCACTTCCCTCATTGGTATTAATTGTGTGTGTGAGTGACTGTTTCTAAACAAACAAATTAGATCTGTACTCGTGCTTTCAGCAGAGCAAGGCTGCAACAGTTTTTTTCATTATCGATTAATTGTTAAGTCTATGAAATGTTGAAAAAAAGTGACACAAATCACAGCTTCCTAGAGACAAAGGTGATGTCTTCAGTTGACTTATCACAGTCACAGTCTTATGACAGACGGAAGCAGCAAGTCTCACTTGACAAGCTGGAATCACAAAATGTTCACTGCTTTTGCTCGAAAAATGACATAATTGATCAATTATCAAAACAGTTGCAGGTGATATTCAGTGTTTCTTTGACACAGATGGGCCCTTCACCCAGAATGTGTAAAAACACTGATTAAGCAGTGTTTTTTTTAAATTTGTGTTTTTCTGACACTGCTTGTTGCGGAGGGGCTTGTTACTACGCCTGTCAGCATGAAAACATGACAACACCCTTTTTAGAGCGTGTTTGGTTTGTCCATTCTGGGCTACTGTAGAAACATGACATGGTGCTCTCCATAGAGGAAGACCCGCTCCCAATGTAGACATAAACAACTCATTCTAAAGTAACGTAAACACAACAATTCTTATTTTCAGGTGATTATACACTAAAAAACTTACTTTATATTCCATTCTGGCCAATATGTCACTCTTAAATCCTACACACTGGACCTTTAATATAGAATTTTGCAAGTCAAGACAGTTGCAGCTTTCAGCTCCTCATCAACTCAGTCGCTCAAACATTTAAACACCCACGTAAACAAACAGTAGGCCTAGTCTGCAGCTGAGCAGGCACCTCACCTCGGCATCATGCTATCCACCATCCCCTCCACCTCTTGATGATAAAATCATCTCATATACTACTGTCTATACTGTCCCTTTAGCAACACTGATAAATGTAACATATTGATGGTTTGCAGAAGCATTTTCTTTTAGCGACAGGGCTGGTTCACCTTAACGTGCTTCATGTAGGCCTATGTCATCATTTACTCACTCAGTCTGTCCATGCTTCTTTATCCACTCAATAACTTTTGCACCACACACAGCAAACTCTTTTTATTTTGACTTTTACCAACCTCCAGTGTTTTCACTCTGGTTATGTAAAAACTGGATATGTGCAAAAAAACAAAACAGCAGGATGAAAACCCACTTACCTGGTAGTGTTATGTGATTTCTCTCAATTAGGCTAATCATTTTGTCTATAAAAATGCCAGAAAGTAGTGAAAAACACTCATTATAATTTTCCAGAGCTGAGGTGATGTCTGTGAAGTGCTCAACAATCCAAAACCCAAAGATGTTAAGTTTACTATCGTATAAGACATAGAAACCATGAAATCATAAAGTTTAAGAAGCTGGACATATAAAATATTTTGCTTTTTTTCTTGAAATATCACACTGATGATCATAATAATTGCCAAATTCTGCTGATCCACTAATCGATTAATCGACTGAGTTGCAGCTCGAGTTCTATTTCATCCTGAAGCTGTTGGATGGGGATGAGGTCAGGACTCTGTGCACACCAGTCAAGTTTCTCCACACCAAACTGGAAGAAGCATTTCTTTATGGAGTGCTGACTTTGGTTCATGTTGAGAGAGAAAAGGATCAAACACTGCTGTCTAAAATATCACCATACTGTATGCTGCAGCATCAAGATTCACCTTCATGGACACCAAGTGAGCAAACCAGGACAAAAGACATGGCTGTCAAAGTCATCCAGTCTCACATTTTAAACTCACTTATTCCACTCATGCAGTCATAGAAGCAGAGTTGAAGTTAAGTGAAACAATTCATATGTTCCTCCAGCTGAAGTCAGCTGTCAGCTCTCTCACTGACCGTCTTCACAAACTACTGCATAAAGGTCACAAAGCCGCGAATGAGTGTATGATGAGTGTGTGTGGAGGTTTGAGTGTGTGTGTTGTAAGACAGCGCAGCAGCGTCTATCTGACACAAACCGTTTGAAGTTGCTGCTGCAGCCTGACAGACACAATCACCGCCTGGGTGCCAACTGGGATTAAAATAATATCAAAATAAACCGCAGCAAAAGTCTTACCTTTGCTGTAGCCGGAGGAGCAGGAGCCGGTGCTGCTGTGTCTCCTAGCCGGAGTCAGCTGCTCTCCGCCCCGCAGACTCTCCAGGCTCACCGGCGTCTCCGTGAGCGGCGTAGCGGGCTCTGAGCCGCTCCTGCCCGGGTCGCTCGTCGAATCCTGCGGGGACGACTCCATCCATGCACCGAAAAAAAACTCCGACACGAACAAAATAATCCCCTCAGCAGACAGCGGTTGTCAAAAGACAGAAACTGGTAGAACAGACTGAGCGAACAGCCGGCGGAGCGGTGTGTCTGAACAGCGGGAGAGGCGCGGCTAATAGGCGGCTGTCAGGGTCGCTGCTGTGAGCGCCGTTTGGAGGAGAGGAAGCCGGGCTGAGGGAGAGGGAGGGCGGCGCTGTGGAGAGCTGGGATGCCCTCCCTGGAGGCTGAGACCCGGACAGGATCCACTCCGCACGGCTACCTTTAATCTTTCGGGGCAAAACAAGCAAATGAGATCTAAAGTTTGTCAGAAATCAGAACACTCGAGTCGAATACCGATTGTTGAACAAAATGATGGTGAAGGTGAGAGAAGTTCATGCAGGTGTTTCTGTAGGATCACCAACTTCCTCTGTATCTGCAGCACAACTTTCAGGGGTGCAAAGGAAACTGGGTAACACTGAAAAGCTGTGCACACTGTGTCATGAAAACCAACTTAACATGAGTATTACTTGATGAAAGTTATTACTTGTCGTTCAGCAAACACAGTCAGTACATTTACATGTCATTAGAGAAAATCGATTTATTTACTAACCAGCTTTTTAAAATCTATATTAACATGTTAGTCTGATTGAAATGATACTCAATCAGATTTCTCAAAGTTGGATTAACACACATAATGTGATTGAGAGTCGAATTACTCCTGCATGTATACAGATAATCTGACCCAAACTAGCCTAGGCACTCTGTGCATGCTCCACAGTTGCTGCCCCTGGCTTTGACCTCGAAGATGAATAGCATTAAATGCATAACAGAAGAAGAAGCCAGTAACAACATGGCAAAATCTGCATCCAGAGCTGTGCAGTTTTTGATGGACGTGGAGACATAGTACATGCTGTGTCAGCTGAAAGTTAAATATTTTAAAATACTTGGATGGGAGGAAAACACTGAATGGCAATCTGTTTAAGAAAGTGGCAGAACAGCTGGATGAAACTCGACTGTTTGGTCTGTGATGTAATAGGTCAACAAGAAAAAGGTAACAAGCTGAAAGGGGGCATATCGCCACTTATCGTAGCTGAGTTGGACATACCATAAAACTTCAATTAAAAGCCTAGTCCCAATTAAACACCCAGCCCCTTTTTCTAGCCTGGTGTGGCTACACATTTTGACAAATACAGGCCTGTCCAAATTAGACGCCTAGTCTGGTTGCCAAGCAGCTCTTTATAGAAGTTCTTTGGATATAAAACCAGATTGCTGTCTACCCACTTGAGCTAACTTTAGATAGCTGTTTAAATTGCACATATAAATATAAAAGTTTAAACTTTTGTCAATATGGAGATGCTACACATCATTTGAGGAGTTCATTTCATTTTACTGAAACCATGAGCAAGTGGTGACCTTGTTGTGGGTACCTCTGAAGCTGTCATGAAGTCAGAATATGTGTCCATTCCTCAATTACCCAGCAAGCTATTTATATTTCTTTAGTCAGTAAGGGTCTGCTTATCAAAAAAATCTAAAGTGTTTTTCCTAAAAATGAATCCAAGTTATGAATAGTGTTTTAACAGGATACAGTGGTGTTGTGTCGGTATGCCAGTGCAGCAAAACAAGTGTCGTAATATAACACATAAGTTATTCACAGTTGATGCGACCAATCGTACTGGTTCATCCATCTTTGCTGAACAACCGTTTTGTGTAAAAGGAATAAAGGCCTGTCCCATAGAGACGTCTTCCCAGACACAGGCCTGTTGAGTTCAGTGATTCAAGAATATCCTGGACTATTAATTAAAGTTTTACGGTACTTCGTCCAATAAATCGATTCCCCTGACATGCTTGTATACTGGGACAAAGACAGTTGTCTGATTAAATGTCGAGCTATAACCGTAGCTCAACTCAACTGTGCATGTAAACGTACTAACTGTCAGAAATTATCCTTCTGCTGCACCTTCCTGCCCTCTGACCCCAGCACCCTCCAGTTACATATACTATTTTTTTTTACATGCTGTAGCCTATTAATGATGATGCGATCCTGATCAATGAATCAATGACAGTTGGAGCTGAAGCGGGTTTAATATCAAGCCACAAGAATGTCTAAGATAAATGTGACTGATAAAACTTTAAAGGTCCAGTGTGTCAGATTGAAGGAGATTTGGTGGTGTTGAGTGGTGAGGATTGCTGATTACAACCAGTTTGAACTTAACCTGGTTAGAATTCCTTCAGAGTTCATTGTTCAGGGGTTTTTTTTGCTGGGAACTGTAGTATCCACAGAGGTCTCTTCCTCTCCAAAGCAAACAAAGCAGGGGCCTAATTTTTAACTGCTGTTTATACACAAGTACACAAGCTTGAAATGTATTTTTCACTTTCAAAGCATAAATTGGGATTTATTTGAAATAGAAAATAAAAAAAAAACTTGAAGAGGAAATATGCGTAAATTAAGGGCAACTCTGACCGATGCAGTGTATATTTTGGAGACAGGGGAAATTGGCACCACAGATGGTGAGGTGGTGAATTGACGCCAGATTGTGGAAACTAAATGAGGAATCATTATACATAATGATGCCTCTCACACATTTAAATTCACCTCATGTCACTGTGTCTTATCGATTTACTTCATACACATTGAAATGTAGCAGTGTTGTACTGTATGTGCTTGTGCTAGCAAGTCACATGTATTTCAAAAGCACCTTTCGAATGTAAAATATATTAGTCAACTCAAATTTTAGATCAAATGCTGCTCAAAATTTCATCAGCACTGCCTCACTATCATCTACCCCAACTCCAGAGAAAAGGAGAGGGTGGAGGCTGGACTGTATGCTGCTGACATTCATGGTCGGCTGTGGAGCGCACTAGCACAGCTGAATGGAATCCTGCAGCTGTGGCAGGTGGCAGGATTCAGGAAAGTCTAGCTTTCCTTTTCTTAACAATAAACATGAATATACCGAGTCATTTTCGCCTCAACCACGTTAACCAGGTAACTGATGAAACGTTGTTGGTTGTAAAACTCCAAGATAAGATCAGACAGCATTAGAGAATAGTAAAACACAGCACACTGAGTACAATTTTAGTTTTCAGATAGTGTTTGTGTTGAAAATTGCTGCAGCGGCCATGACTGCGCTGTCAGGCACAGAGAGTGCACTGGAGACCCCACAGAGGCTGCCACACACACTGCGCTTCTCCAGTCACCACACTTTATGGATTGTGTAAGTTAGCAATCCTTGTTTTGTGTTTTTCTTGCCTTCACCTTTAGATCATCTGAATACTTTTTTACTCTCCTGATGAACTCACAGCATTAACCAATGCAGGAACATGTTGCCACTCACTGCCTTTTCTTTTGTTTATGACCCAACTGGCCACCAAACAATGTGTGCTCTCTAACCTTCACCTTAGCCAAAAGCACCTCAGTTTCTGTGTCAGAAAAAAATGTTTTCTTGGTCTTCCTCTTGGTTGTTCCCACTTATCATCATAAAAAAATCATCTGGCTATGCATCAGCATTCAGGAGATGCTTTGCATTGACTATTTATGGTTAAATGTAGGTGTAGAGGGTGTGACATGAGGCTGATCCATGTGTGGAAAATTCCAAGTTGATGTTGGATGTACAAAAGGAAATTGCGTTCTGGCTGGCATACGTATGGTTTTATAAATAAGAACATTTTTTGGCGTACGTACATTTCCTCATTTGTACATATAATTTGGTGTGGATTCCCTACAGAATTTTATTAATTAATTAATTATTAATGGAGACACACTAAAAACACTGAAAAAAAATCAGTGTCACATTACAAATTAGTGTTTCTCTTATGCTGTTCAGTTCATTGCAGAGGGCCCGCTAGCCCAGCACCTGTACACCTATTTTCTCAGATAACTAAATGTGTGCTTACTCTGTTTCTGATACCAACACATTCTTACTACGACCTTGTCACATATTGGCGTTTGCTCGTGGACTTTCCACATTGAGATATGATGTCCAAGGAACCCTGGTTGTGCTGGTTGTTGACATTCTGGGTTCTGTGTCAACTTCTGCCTGTTACATGCATTGTATGTTTTGAAAATACACTTCTGTTTTCAGAGGAAATGTACAGTTTGCATAAAGTCTCTTTCAAAATAAACGCACTACGTCTGTACATCGCAAATTAACTTTTTTTCCTTCAACAACACACAGGGTTAAATTTAGCAACACACACCTGGTTGGGTTTGGGACAAAAGAACAGGTTTTACAATCTTACGGGAAGCAAACACCGGCCTGCGGGGTGAAAGTTGATGGTCGTTGAACCCATCCACCACCTGTTCATCCCTTCCTCCCACCCTACTTTATTATATTCCATTTCTGCCAATACACCCCTCTAAATCCTATACACTGGACCTTTAAATCAAGATCACTTAAAAAATACATGCATGTGCCTACATTTCTAAAGATGCACACATATATTTTTAGATATTATACAACACTGCAGTACTGGAAGAAATATTCAGATCCTTTAGGTAAAGTTAGTTCAGTTTTCAATCAGTACTTCAATTTTCTGACATTTTATGCTCTATCACGTATAGAACATTATGTTTGGTGTGGACCCCAGGAAGAATAGCTGCTGATTTGGCTACAGCTAATAGGGATTCTAATAAATGAGAGACCAGACAAGTAATCAATTAATTAAGAAAGTGAGATGAAATAAAACAGATTCCTTAATAATGAAAATAATGGACACAGTTAGTTGAATGATGTCTGACCACAGTCACAGTAATCCCCATTCAGTGTGGTTTTCATTTTTATTTTGGACTCTCCTGCAGCCTTCCTCCGCTCGGTGAACCCTGCCAGCTGTGTTACTGCCTCCATCTCTACCTTTTCATCATCAGTTTTTTCTACCACTAATTTCCTTTTGCCAAAAGCTTCACAGTGCCTGGAACATTTTAAAAGCAGGATATTGCTCCAGATTTCATCACTTTAATTAGTTCAGATGAAATAAAAGAGCTGAATATGATGATTATTTAGAGCTGCTATGAGGACTGAAGCAGTTGGCAGCCTTCGTTAGCCTGCAGAGAAAAGCCTCAGGAGCGCTCATACTTTTACTCTTTTACACGTAAAGAAACCGTCCACCTGCTTCAAACTGCTGCTGCTGCTGCTTTTAAACTGCTCTCAGATCAGAGAAGCTACACTTTGCAGTTTAAGTATTGTTATGATATTCTCATTCATAATGTCTAAATGACAACAGTGGACAAATGTACTTTCTTGAGTATCCAACTCTGGCAACTACAGAAGCTACTAACAGTAAGGAGGTTGAAGTTCACATTAACTCGAGTGTCTGTGTTGAGTGATGAGTGAGATAGCAAACAGATGGCTACAGAAATTAGACTGGAAGTTGAAAATCATAATCGTGATGCTCCTGACAAATTTGAAAATCTGGTAGAATTGCTTACATTTTGGTACGAAAGTGTTAACATAAGGTTTATGCATATTTCAAACTAAATCAAAGTAAGCCAGACTCCAGTATTCCCTGTTTGGGAAGTACTGAGCGCACAACTCTCAAATGAATGAGACTTGGATTACACTGCACGAGTTGTATGAGAGTTTGTAAATAGATGTTTTGATATACTTTTGCTGTAGTTAAATGTGGTCCCCAATCCAATCCATTCCATGATGGACTGTGAGAAGGACCTGGTCTCACTCCAAAGATGTTGAAAACCAACGCTTGGTCAGTGACTTCTGGTGTCAAACACCTACGACAAATAGCCGTCCTTTCACATCAGCCCAATTGTGTGTGTGCTTAACCATGTGCTTTTTTTGTTGAAGGAAAAAAACATCAATTCGTGGTGCCGTGTCAATGTACTGCATTTATTTTGGAAGAGACTGTATGCAAACTGTACATTTCTTGTGAAAACAGAAGTGTATTTTGAAAAGAGACAGTTCATGTAGCAGGCATCCTAGAACGTCAACAACCAACAGCTGAGCTTTGATATGATATTTTAAAAATTTTAAGTATGTCTGTACTGTGTATAAGACACTGCATGGACTTGCACCGCCCCCACAAAGTGATCATTTCAAACTAATTTCCTAGCTAGTGGCATTGAAAGTCCATGACCAAACGTCGATGTGTGACGAAGTCAGGGTGTGTTGGCGAGAAAAAACAAAGTTTTCTTAAGGAATTCAAGGTTACACAGTATGACTAATTTATACAGAAATGGTCATTTTGTGGATGAAGTATAACCCACAAATAAAGTACAAATAAATGCAAGGCTGTGAGAAGGTTGGTACAACAGCACCCCCTATTGACATGTGCGGGGAACAACACAGTCTGTAAATAGCTATTTAACCACTATCTGAACATATGTTCAGGTGCACAAACCACATATGATAAAGTGCCTGTCATACATATATATATATACATATATGTACATAGATAGATAGATAGATAGATAGATATAGATATAGATATAGATATATAAAGATGTTTAAAATGTGCCAATTTCATTAATTCCCTCAATCAAACATGACAATGTCATCACATCAGGTCAAATTTGTGGTACTGAAAGCAACTCAATACCAAGAAATGGTTGAACAGGCTGCGAAAGACGGGGCATGCCAGGACAGTTTTGTAACTGCTTTTTAGATCCATAAAATGTCATGTCACAAGGGATCTCGGTGGCATATCCATCGAAAATGGAATTTATAGCAGCTACTGAGGGAGCTGGGGATAGAGCACACAGTATTTGGGCTAACAGAACCATCTATGTACAGTAAAGTACATCTGAGCAGTTTTACTGTAAGTTAGCTCCTCAATCCAATCACAAGCATAAATGTTCCAATTGTATGTTTCTGCAAGTCATGGATATGTAATATTTTTCTTTCATGTAGCGGATATATTGAAACTTGACATTTCAACAGTGCTGTGTTTAACATGTGGTTAGGTTAAGACACAAAAAACACTTGGTTATGGTTAGGAAAAGATCACGTTTTGGCTTAAAATAACCACCTTGGGTGGCATAATTACGGCTTGAAATTTCGCCAATGTCTTTCAAAAAAGCAACCAGTTTGTTGTTTGTTGGTCTTGAACAGTGGTCTAAACATGGCTGTTGTCTCACCTAAGCACATACACATATATACACAGCACCTCTCAGCGAAAAAAAAAATTCTTGCACACAGGAATGAATTATGCAAAACAAAAGCAAGAGCTCATCCATTTAAAAAATCTGAATCTAAGAATGGTCATAAAGAGGTTATAGAATAATGTAGGTGGTTTCCAGAGGTCCTTCTGGGGGTTGGAAGGTTCTGTAGAACATTATTTACTTTACTGTATAGCTTACCATGGAGGTTTCATAGGTTAACCTGTAGAGCACCTCAAGGAAGTCCCCAAAGGTTCCTTTGTGGGTCTACATGGCTCTCCAGCTTCTTGAGGAGATTTTACAGTTGATCTAGGGATTCCTGAGGGGGCACGTTCTTGAGAAGGTATTAAAGCTCCTTGATGAGTTTATACAGGTTCTTTAGCAGATTTGGAACAGTTCTTGCAATTTGATGCAGTTCCAGGGGTTTTCATGCCATATCACTGAACTCATCCTACAGGAAAAAAAAACCTAAACAAGATGGATTGTAGATGTTTTTAGTCGAATAGAATAGAATGGAATAGAACTTCATCCATCCCTGAAGGGAAATTCAACTGTCCAGCAACTCATAAAAGACATAATACAACAACCACACTTCCCCTCATCAACAATGCAATAGTATCAAAATAGACATGAAATAAAACAAGTCAAAGTTAGTGCATACATTGAAATCAAATTCAAATTAAATTAACATAAAATTGCCCATTCCACAGTCCAGCCCAGTTGTGGCAAATGTGATGTGTATGAGTGTGTGTATGACTACATTCAGGGGGTGTAAATTTAGCTAGTGGTTATCATGTCGGTATGGTATTGTTAAACACTGCAGGTCAGAAGGTTCATCCTCTCATGAAAGAAGTGTCGGATCCAACTTAAGTCCTTCAAAAATGCGTCTACTGCAACTTAGTGTATTAAAAATTGAAGACATTAGAAAAAATGCTTGTCTTAAGTATTTTATAATTATGTCATGCAGCAGAACAAGCCACCTTCTCAGCTGCCTTAGTTGCAACGCTTGCCTTACACAAAGGGTCTTTATTGTACCACCATTTCCATATAAATAAACGAATGAAGCACAGCTGTCACTAAGATACAATATTTCCAGCATTATATTCACAATAAAATAGAAGGGATTCTGCCGACAAACAGGGTTCCCAGTGAGCCATAGAGCCAACAGACACAACATCTGCCCTCCTGGAGATGGAACACCTGAATGGAAAGCAGCCTCAGACCTGGGAGAGATTTTGGCTTCAGTGTGAACACAGCTTTTGTGACCCGTTCATACAAGGTGTCATTTAACACAGAGGAGGAGAGTTGGAGATGTGACGTCTCTGTCATCATCTCACAGCTTCATCAATCAATGTTCAAACTGAGGAGAGAGCATGTCCACCTCTCTGCCTTTCTGCCTCTCTGCGTCCCCCCGCAGCTCAAGCTCTGAGAGCAGCCATCATTTATCTTGATGGGGAATGAGGCTCTCAGCAGCTGGCTCGTTGTGGAATCAAAACGAGTGAAGAAAAGGACAAGTTCACAGAGCGAGTCTCACTGAGATGATAAATGCAGAACTTCAGTTGTGAAACTCTCAAATCATCAGCCAAACCAAACACACATTCATGACTGTAACCTATGTGTCGATCGTCCCAGTGGAAATTACCAACTGGGAATTAGCCCAAAACAAGATTCACTGCCTTGCAGTTATATGCCTCTATGAACTGGTCAAGTTGCACTTTAAGTTTACATCCACGTCTGTGAAAACATGGATGCTTTACATACATCTTCCCCCCCAGAAGCACAGAAGATCTATACAATCAACACAGTTTCAAGGTAGGCACCAAAAATTAGTGTGACCTGATCAAATGTCTCCCCTTCTGTTCCTGAGATATGCCGTTGAATTATGGCCAGAAAAGTGTTTTTCCAGAACATTATGATGTCACAGTTGATCTTTGGATGTAAAATGTCATCCCTTATCCTGTTAGACGTTTGTGTGAGATTTTGTCTTAATGAATTCTTGAGTTATGGTCAAAAACATGTTTTGTACCTTCACAGTGACCTTCACTTTCAACCACCAAGTTATAGTGAGTTCATTCATGAGTCAAAGTGGATGTTGGTGCCAAATTTTGGGAAATTCTCTCAAGGACTTCTTGAGATATTGTGTTCACAAGAAGGAGATGGGCGCAAGGTCATAGTGACCTTTGAACAGCAAATTCTAATCAGTTCATCGTTGAGTCAAAGATGATGTTTATGCCACATTTGAAGAAATTCCCTCAAGGTGTTCTTGAAATATTGTGTTTACGAGAATGAGACTGACAAGGGACTCTAGTTTCCCGGCAAAGCGCAGGGTGGTGAACCCGCAGAGCTAGTTTCGAGCAGCGCAACCTGAGGCGCGCTCAGTTTGGTAGTTTGGCAGACCGAGGTGCGCTGAGATGGGTGTGGCAGCGCAGCAGGGGGAGGTGGCAACAGATCCAGCTTGGCGCAGCGACAGTTTCGTGCCAAAAGGCTTCGCTGAAGGTGCGCTAAAAGCTCACCAACTGAAACCACGTCTACTGTCAGCGTAGGCGGAGCGTAGGCAGAAGCCGAAGTTTGGCTGACCGGTGGACAGTGCGCACACGTCACCAAAACCTCACAGGCAGGTTTCCAGAATGTCAGGCACATTAACGATGCAATAAATACCCACAAACACCACTATTCAATGCAACTATCTGCAATCAGCACATAAATGTATCTTTATATCGACTGTCTTGTCACATCTGATGTCAGATCAAAGGGGATTGGCACCGTTTGGCACATTTGGCACGCATAATGGAAACCCAGCCTGATTTGATTACTGCAAACTAATGAGTTCACATCCCTCTCAGCCAACCACAAACAGCCACAGCATCAGATAGGGAGTATATATTCAGCACCTGTCATCTTAGAAAAGTCAAAAGAAAAGAAACAGAGTGAGACTGTGAGAGAGAAACGCAACATTGATTTACAGTTGTGGTGACCTCCTCCCAGGCTACCTTTGCATCATCAGCCCGTGGAGGTCTGCTCGCAGTTCCGTATATTCGGACACTGTGATCTTGGACCTCCCGGACCAAAACATCAGTTTCCTCCTGGGAGAAGTTTGGCCGTCTGACGCTGCTGCTCTCTTCTGCCATGGCGAATTGAGTAAACTCTCATTACGCCTTCGCGCTGCGCATTTAAGGGCGAGGAGAGGGGCTCATTTGATTGGTGTGATGTGTGTAAAACCCACTCCACGCCTTCTCTCCCCCCTGTTCCGACTTGCGCGGGTAGGAGGGACAGAGGTAGGAAAGAGGAGTAGCTGCACCAGCGCACACGGTGTGCCAAACTTGCAAAATCCGCCTGGCCACACCCAGTTGGTGAAGCACAGGTGCACTGCACCCCCACCTCGCCCAGTCTGCGAAACTAGAGCCCATAGTCACAGTGACCTTGAACTTTGACCTGTGACCATCAAAATCAAATCAGTTTGTCTTTAAGTCCAAGCGGCTGTCTATGTCAAATATAAAGAAATTCCCTTCGGGTGTTCTTGAGATACCGTGTTCACAAGAATGAGATAGACAAGGACACAGTGACTTTGACCTTTGACCTACAATTACCAGAAAGTAATCTGTTTATCCTTGAGTACAAGTGGACAATTTTCCCAAATTTTTTGAAATTCTCTCAAGGCATTCTTGAGATAGTGCTTTCACAAGAATGGGACAGGCGGACGGATGGACATCCTGAAACATAATGCCTCCAGCCATGGCTATCACTGGCACAGAGGCATAACACATTACAAACAAATTAGCCTTAAGTCTTGTATTTTTATTTTGGCATTTGATTTTGATTTAGTTTTTGTAATTTAACAAACTGTAAATTAATGTTAGTCACATTTCTAATCATTTATTTATTAATAACTTAAGTCCAGATTTCCTCAGTAAAATTTCAGTGTAAACTTTTCATGCATTTTTATTTTGTCTTCAAAGCATTATGAGCCTTGTCACTATCTCTGGTGGTAACACTCTGTTTTAAAGGGTTAATCTGAGCCTCAGACCAAGCAGCATCTGATATTTGCATATATTTAGTCTGCAAACTAAAATACCGGCTGAGTTCAGCTGGGTTGACTGGAGGGATCATCAGCAGCAGGTGACAGGGGTCCCATCTGCAGAGGAGATACCAGCTGCTGAAGTCCAGAATGAAGGTCAAAACATGATCCAAAGTGTGAAGTACAGGGCTACTTTTATTTTTATTGTGATACTACTTAGTCTTTCAAGTAAAGGTAACCATACAGATTTTCCACCAAAAATAAAGTAAAAAAAACAAACAAACAAACAAAAAAACTAAATTCTTACTAGTCACTGAATTGAAGTGCGTTCCAAATCCTGATCTTAAAACAAAAAAAAGCAATATTTATTGCGTTTGTGATGGATCCATTTTTTATGTTAAAAGGATACTGTATGTGAAGGATCCAACTTTGCAGCAATTGTCATCATTTAATTCAAAACAACAAGCTTGGTTACATTCAATATTTTGTTTGATTTTGGTAGCAGATGCTTTTTTCTAATTTGTTTTCCACTGTAGATAGTCCCCCTCGGTGTAGGTGGGATTCTCAGCAACGGTGTACGACACTGCTGTGACATCATCTTAAACATAAATACTTTTATAGGCAACTTAAAAAAGAAACAGTCGTGTCACATTAGTGATGATTCGAGTGACAGTTCTCACTGATGAATCAGTGGTCTGCAGCGTTTAAAATTCTCTCTCTGGTAACAGCTTAGCTTAATTGGAAACTCTACCAAGGTGGTACCAAAAACCACCAGAAGTATGTTTTAAGAAGGTTTTTAAAAATGTTGATGACAACTGAACCCACAACCCTGAGGGGTTGATGCTCTGCGTCACAGCTGCAGTAAAGATGAAAGTGAATGCAGCATCACTGACTGGTACAGAACAGAATGACTGTTACATATGGAAAATATTAAATAGTGTACTCATGTTTCATGAAGACATAAGTAACAAAAATATAGCCTACATTCTCCTGTTAATGTTAGATGGTTTTGTCAGTGTTCAGACTCCAAGAACCTGAATAAAAAAGTGTCCATATGTACAGTGACATGCAATGGTTTGGGCACCCCTGGTCAAAATTTCATTTACCGTGAATAGTTAAGTAAGTAGAGGTTGAACTGATTTCCCAAAGGTATAAAGGTGGCACATTTCTTAAGAATTTTAAGCGAGAATACTTTTTAATTTCAATCTTTTACAGGACAGTTTCAAATTAACAAAAAAGTAAAAGGGCCTGAAGCAAAAGTTTGGCACCCTGCATAGCCAATCCTTTGGCAAGTATCACAGCTTCTAAACACATATTGTAACCAGTCTTTCAGTTCTTGTTTGGAAGTTGTTCACCCATTCTTTCTGCAAAAGGCTTCTTGCTCTGTGAGATTCTTGGGCCATCTTTTATGCACTGCTCTTTGAGGTCTATCAACAGATTTTTAATGCTGTTTAGGTCGGGGGACTGTGAGGGCCATGGCAGCACCTACAGCTTGCTCCTCTTGAGGTAATCCATTGTGGATTTCTAGATGTGTTTAGGATCATTGTCTTGTTGTGGAAGCCGACCTCTCTTCATCTTTAGCTTTTTTTTACAGACGGTTTGATGTTTGGATGATGTCTGGAATTAAACTGAATCCATTTTTTCCTCTACCTTTGAAATGTTCCCTGTGCCACTGGCTGCAACAAAAGCCCAGTGGCTTCTCTTTTACAAGCCAAAGTATATGTTGTGGAAGAAGGTCTATTATACTGCTGTTAACTAATGTGCTAGGGTTAGTGAGATGTAAGATTTTTTTTTTTTTTTTGTACAGCTAAATAAATGTATTAGGCGACTAGATAATCCTGGTGAAGCCCAGCTTATGACACACACACACACACTGTCTTACATCGGAGCCTGTTTCCTGCACAGATCAGCTGCTCTGATAAATAAAAGCTGAGCTGATAGAAGTGTCTCCTCAGTGATCAGAGGAAACTGAAGCTTCATGCTCTCAGAATAACAGTGTGTGAGTCATCATTGGACTAACAGCTCAGTTCAATAATTCAGCACTCCTCTGTAAGCATGAATTATTGAGTCTGGAGACTGTGTCCTGCACTGTGAAACCACTCGACTGAGTATTTCTTCTCTTATCGGAAACAGCTTTTCTTTTCTTAGATGATCAGTGTCTGGAGTCATGAGGGTGTGACAGAGTTTTCTACTCAGCTTCGGTTAGAAAATACTGCACAAGCCATATGTAAAAGGATCCACACTTTGGACGTTTTGAACTTCACATGAACTGTGTATACAAACAATTAAAAATTAAACAGATTAAACAGATAAAACAAATGAACATGTTTCTGCCTACAAATACACAAACACCTGATATGACAAAATGACCACTGAGCTTCAGTGATCTTACTGCCTACATGAATGCTAGGGCCCAAGGTTTCCCAGCAGAACTTTGCATTGTTACAAGATGATCAGTGTTGTTCACTTCATCTGTCAGTGGTTTTACGTCTTTTGCGTCTATTCACCCATTTCATTGCTCTGATTAGTTGTAGGTCTATCCAGTCGCATCCAGAGGCATTTTGGTCTACAGCCATAGATAACACCTCTTTAGAAATTGAAAATGGACTAAAAGGTTAATTTTTGATCGTTTTTGTGTGGCAATACAAAGCTAGCTCAGAAGGCTACAGATATAAGAATGTCATCGCAATGACCATCACCTAATTTTTGGTGTGTCAGTCAGCTGACAAATGAATCAGAGTTATAATATAAAATATAAATTGTCAAATAAATCCATGACCACAAAGTTAACTGAAGCAAAACATTTTCTTTTACAGTAGTGTTGTTTTAAGAGCTTGTTTCTTTAATCAAGCTTAATAGTTGAAGTTAACTTGAGTAAGATGTCAATATCTTACAACATTATGTTTTGGAAAGGTGTTATTCTTTTATATCTCGTCATAACACACTCTGAAATACTTTTATTGTGACCACAGCAGTAGGACGTCAACAGTAAATTGCAGCTCTGGCAAGGCTCTAGAGAATTTTTCGTGAAGAGAGAGGCTTCTATCAATGAGGTTAAAGGGAAAGTTCGGATTTTTTGAAGGGGGTATGGGGTACTTATCCACAGTCAGTGTATTACATTCAGTGGATGTCAGTCGGCATGCCCCCAGTTTGGAGAAGCAGGCTGGAGTCTGACACAGAAACTAAGCAATGTATTGCTCTGGAGGGTTCAGCATCAAAATGAAGCTCAGCGTAAGTTCAATCAGGAAGACGGCGGGTGGGGATCCCTAATTGGCTACGGATCCATCTCCCTCCTTACAGCTCACCATCTCGAAGGGGTCTAA
This sequence comes from Epinephelus cyanopodus, assembly GCA_026686955.1. Taxonomy (NCBI): domain Eukaryota; kingdom Metazoa; phylum Chordata; class Actinopteri; order Perciformes; family Serranidae; genus Epinephelus; species Epinephelus cyanopodus. The sequence goes on from CM048914.1 coordinate 7,697,702, forward strand.
TCGCCAAAGACTTTTTCACATTCCATTCTCATATGCATTTGTAATTAAATATTTTCTTTCCTAACCTAAACACGTCTCTCCTGATTGAAATGTATTTTAGCCACCTGAAAATAGTCCTGCTATATTGAGAGTGTTTTTAGCGCTTAACCTTTCCATCAGATAGTCTGTTCCAACAGAGAAGCCATTACCGGCTTCACTTCTCCATCTATGCTGTCGATGAAGCCACCAGACTGTCAGATGAACTGCGCCTCACCTGGAAAGTAGACAAGAGCAGGGCCTCACATCTGTATAGATGTTATTTTAAGAGTCCTCACATCCCACTGACCACCAGTCTCTGTGTTGCTAAATACTTCAATAATTAAAAAAGTCCAGTAGTACAGTAGACTCCGTATAGTTTATGATGAATGTATCTAGTCTCTAACAACTAAACTTCACCATCAGTCACACATGTTTTCTGTTTCAGAATAAACCTTCAAATCAGACAAATACAATTTAAATCTCTGACATTCAACAAAAATTAAAAGTTTTTTTAAAACATCATGTTGCTGAGTCAACCTCTAAACCAATCAGCTGTTAGATCAGGTGAGAGCCAGGGGGTGCAGTCGGTGGAGAGCAACTGCAGCGCCAGGCTCTAAAAACTGCCGCCTTACTCTCCTGACTTTATTGCCATCCACTTTTGTAATACATCAGAGCAAGTCGGGATGGAGTCGGACACAAACTAACCAGCATGCATTGTGCGGCAATCGCCGGAGACTGAGTCTGCGCAAGCCTGGCTCATCTCAAACGAGTCTAATGTCTCCTGATTGTTTTCAGTCTGTTGCTGTGTGTTTGCTGGCCGTGGCCTCCTAGTACCCTCTTCCTGCCAATCCTCCTGAGTGCCAGCAGTTGCTGAATCTTCACACCTGAACCTCATACGGTGTCTTGGGTTCACCACACCAGCTTCAACTATTACCAGTCACGTCCAGCCTTGTTCTCATCTTCTGCCTCTGCATTTGGACTGCTCTGTCCGCAGCCCCTCAGCCTGCTCTGCTTCGTCATTCCAGCCCACCACAGCCATCGTTTCAGTCCTTCAGTCCCCATCTTCAAACTACAATATAATGCCTGCGGTGTTTGCAATTGGGTCCTAACTAACTATCACAACACAGACTTGATTGACAAAAACAGTAATTTTTGGCTTATTGAACATGGGAGCTGCTTCAGTCAGTTTGGGTCGGTTTACGTTATGGTGTGAATTTGCTGAATCCAAAAAAATCTCACAATAACACAGACAGAATAACTGACAGAGGCAGTGGTAGACCAGCAGCTCCTGAAAGCAATATAACATCTTCATTTTCCCATTGGAAATGACTGAATGACAGCAACGTACAAGACTGAAAATATTCCAAATATGGTGTACACTTAAAATAATTTTTTTCCCCTTTTTTTTTCCAGAAAAAAAATACGTTTTGTAGCTTACCTGATCCACAGCAGTACATTGCTTAGGCTCCATGGACTCCAGCCTACTTCCCCAAACTGGGGGCGTGCTGACTGACATCAACTGTATGTCATACACTGACTATGAATCAGTACTTTGTACACACCACCTCAAAAAATCTGAACTATCCCTTTAAATCATAAACAGTTATATTGAAGAACATGCTGCATGTTTCCTGTGAATCCTTTGTGTGTGCCTGAAAGAAATTTGAAAGGTGAACACCACCACAAACAATAAACAGTGTCTAAGCTGTACTTTAATATAACACACATCTCTTTTAATGCAATCTGTTGTTATTTCACTGGTGCACTCTAACAGGACAGAGTAGCTGTTGAACTCAGTGAGATTCCTGTAATGAAACTGAACCATCTGCATACTGTTTCCCCTCTCATCTTCACATGAATCGCTAATAAAGTGTCACAATCATTTCATCACACCCGACTCTGATGAAACACAAACTACAAAGGGAAGTTTTAAAATTATAATGCTGCGCATTAGCACTCACTGAATATTTCCTTTCTTTTTAACTGGATGCATTTTAATAAGACACACTGCATTCATTAGCATTTTCTGCAAACTCCTCTAACTCAGAGGAGAGGTGTTGGACTTGGACCCCATGTGAGGAAGTCGCAGTAAAAGTTTCAATAAAGGTGCTTCGAAAAAAATCTTTTACTGACTACTGATAATTTCACGTGGCTTAACGGGTTTATTTCAATGTTTTTTTCCCATTATTATTTATTCTTTTTATTTGTAATGTCGTTTGTGTTTCTCACTGGAACTAGTTGACTTTATCTGTATTTGTCATGAGCAGCCTCTTGCTTTCAGCCTGCTTCCAGAACTCTGAATCTCTGATTAAAGCAGCTGTGCGGAACTTTTTACCGTTAATAAAACTGTCCCTAGTTCGTATCACCCCCCCTTGGAGATCCGTATATTTATTTCAACCCAACAGCGACAAAAAAAGCCTTTCTCTATATGGCTATTTAGCGTAGCCTCGGTCGGGTCGGACACAGCGGAAGTCACTAAACCAGAATACGGCACCCAGAGGCGGAAGTAATTCTGCAAGCCCGCAGCAGCCCGCAGTTATTAAACCACAGAAGAAGAAGGAGCCGTGTTTACAGAGGGTGTTCTTCGAGTAAGCGGTACGCAACAGGCATTGCTGAACACAGAACAGTTTTACCAGAGACGTATCTATGAGGACTTGGTTGTACTTTTGATGTCACGGCGGATAACGAAGGAGCAACATCTAAAAGAAAAAGAACAGAAGAACAGAAGAAGGCTAAATGGGACAGTGATAGGGCTCAAGCCCAAACGCGTGTAAACCTCAGTCGGGCATCCACCAAGTGGAGAGAGCTGAGAGATTAGAAAGGTTTTAAAACTGATCCCGAGTTGGTCCTTTTCCTAATCGACAGGTATGTAATTTTTGTTTTTATTTAGAGAATATACCGCAACTTGTTAGACGTTGTTTCACCTCAATATATGACGACATGGAAGTTATAAGCAAACTAAATGTAATGTTAGCTGATGTGAACTGGCTTTGTCCTTAGCTCTGCAAGCAAAGGCTGCAGGTAACAGCTTTGCTGTGTTGTCTCGCTCTCCAAAACAAATGCATGCGGTAATTGCCAGTTGCAGTCGAGATTTTACGAATGAAGCCGAATGCCGGCTGCAGTCGGAATTTTACGGCACCAGACCGTGGGTGTCATACCGCCTCGACCAAAGGGGCACTATAATCAACGAAAACGTAAAGTTACGCACAGCTGCTTTAAGTATGGGGAAGACATAAAAACAACACCTGAAAAATGTCCACAAAAATGGCAGTAAATGTGGATAATATGGATGCAGCTGTACAGGTTGGTGTAATTCATCTTAACAAACATAACAACTCTTAAATACCAACACAGTGTCATTGTGCAAAGGAAATCCACTACTTCCAACAAAGATAGTATCATGCACTATGCTGATTTTCCATCAGGTTTTATGGCCGAGATTCAATGAACTTTAACCCCTTGGCTAACCTCCACAACATCCTTTCAGTGGGGGTGAGGCACTGATGGGAGGGGACGTTATGGTGGTGACAAATTTACAGAGGAGAAGAGGAAACTTTCATTTTGTGCAGAGCTGTGGCTTTAATGTTACCCACAGGCTTCAAGTAAAAGTTCACCCTGCACACTACCTGTCTGGTCTGACTACTATAGAATCAACATATTCATACAATCAATGTGAAAAATTATAACTGCTCCTAATAAAACAGCTTCTGTGTCCACTGAAGATGATGTTGATGGGACAGATACATATCAGTCACTGCTGATTGGCAGGAGTAAAATAAACCCCTTCAAAAATAGGATGTGTTTGGTTATTTATTTGGAGCACTTGTTCCATGTTGCTGTCAGGCAGTGTATGAAGTGGCCTGTAAATAGCTGGTACAGCCAGAAAGCTTGTTACTCATTAATTCTCCTAGACATAATGACATGTCTTACAAGTGCTATCTATCTATCTATCTATCTATCTATCTATCTATCTATCTATCTATCTATCTATCAGAACCCACAGCTCCTTGCAGCAGAAATACACAGTAGCAGGGTGGAAGGAGTATTTGAATCCTTTACTTTAGTAAAAGTACTAATAGAACACTGTGAAAATACTCCACTGCAAGTAAAAGTGCTGCACTGAAAACCTTATGAGTGAAATTATGTAAACATTATCAGCAACCTTCTTCAAGATTAAAAGTAGTCATTGTGCAGTAGGGGTGGGAAATCACCCAGAGGACCCACAATACGATATTATCACAATACTTCGGTCACAAGACAATATAATTGTGATATTGCAATGTCCAGAGTTTTGCAATAAAAAATATTGCAATTTATTACCCTATTTCGTTCCAACTGCGAATTTTTTCCCCAAGGGAAAACTTTGTCAACATCAGTTTTACCTCATAAGATAATGTTTTTAGTCTGTTTATCTGACTTTAATCATTTTTACTGCAGCACAATGTGATGCAAAGCAGACAGACTGACCAACACTGTCATAAAACCTGTCAGAAATGCTGCATACACCTGACAAACTGAACTGCTGGCAGATTTAACACCCTCTGCAGGGCCAGATTCACATGCCGGTATCCCGCTAAGTGAATGGCAACATCCGTGTTACAAATGTTGTTGTGTAGAACCACAATCTCCCATTCTTGTGCTGCATTGTGCAGGAGGTCTGCAATGTGCTCCGGTGTGACTTTTGTGTACTGCTCTAGTCTAGAGAACGTGAGACAGCTCTCTGTGAGATAATGTGCCGTTACAGTCACATATAAATCCACCAACTTTGAAGTCCAGGCATCACAGGTTAATGCCACCCTTCCTGCTGTACTCAAAGATTCTTCAGTTTTACGCTTTACTTCTCTGTAAAGCTTCGGTACTGCTTCCTCCCACAGTCCAAAGACATGCAGATTGGGGACAGGTTAATTGGTGATTCTAAATTGGCCGTAGGTGTCTGTCTCCATGTCCCTGTGATAGTCTGGTGACCTGTCCAGGCTGTACCCTGCCTCTCGCCTAATGTCCCCCCGCAACCCTCAAGAGGATAAGCAGTAACGGAAATGAATGAATGGGTGTATAGACGCAGATCATTGCACATGAAGTAGGCCATGGACTGTGTTATTTTCTTAGGACTCTCAGAGTTTTATGGTAGTTTTGTCAAGCTAAGTGTGTCCAGTGTTGGCTGTTAGCGGCTTAGACTATCTATGGATGGTGGCGTGTGAGGTGATGTTCTACTACCTCATGTTTGTAGTATTCCCAGAGTATTTTATTCTCATATGACACTGCTCGCACATCACATGTGTCATATCCAAGTCCTCCTGTGTTAAAAAAAAAATCAATAATAGGTCAAGATCTTTGATTTAAGCATAGACAGTGCATTTCTGATTTCTCCTGTGCCTCCATCTTTGTTTTAATGAAATTCCTGCCAAATGCTACTGCGCGAGACCTCTGTTGACCTCACCAGGAAAAAAACCCTCAGCACCATCTAGTGGACTGAAAGAGCAATTGATTTTTTTATTCTAGTACCAAAAGTTTTATTAAAATGTGCAATTATGAATAATGTATATAATGAAAGATTGATATTAATGCTTTCCTATTCTATCTGATGTATTTGGGTTCATATTACTGCTGCATTGATGTGTATGTTGCATTTCGCTGCTGTAGATGTTTAAGACTGTGTTCATTTTAACACCTTTATACTGTTGGGTAGTTTAATTTACAGCAATGCATCATGTTCTATAAGATCATGTATATGTTTTTAGCGTGGCTAAAAACATATACATATACATATACATATACATGTATCTCTAAAAATACAAAAAAAAAGCCCTGTTTTCAACTTTGTGATGATGCACTTTCCAGCTGATCCAAAAAGGGTTTTAAAGAGTTAATTTAGCTTAAGAATTAGGCGAATTTACTCAACACATTCATCCTTCAGTTTATCACAAATATATAACACATACATGGAGATACATGGTTTTCAGTGGACAAGAAGGGAATTAAAAAACTGTAATCTGAAAATTAAGTGAAGCCGTCACAGAAATGTAGTGTAGTAAAAAGTACATTTCCCTCTGAGATATAGGCCTGGTGAAATACAGTATAAAGTAATAAAATGGAAATACTCAACTATATATAAGTAGTCTACACTACTTGAGTATACACATCGTTACATTCCACCAATGCACAGTGCTAACAGAAGCTTTATTACCGTAATCCCATCTCTGATTGGCTCAGTTGTGTCTGTATGAATCACTGAAAACATCTGAGATGTGGACGATGATTCAGATGTCTGGAAAAAGACACTTCAATCCTAATAAAAAACAGCTTGTCGGCCCTCCTCCCTTCACACAGCACACTCTGCGAGGTGAACTTCTGTCTGACGATGTCGTCTGTCTTTTCCTCTCAAGCCTGATTTTACGTAAACGTTGTATAAACGTTGTGTAAGGTCCGGGTAAGGAGCCCCAGGTGGGATGAGCTCAGCATGTAGGAAACGCACCACCAGCTGGACTGTGGAGACAGTTAGAGACTTGACCCAGTGACTCCACCAAGTCCAGTTCACACTCAGCTGTGGGAGCTCAGTGTTATGTGTATTGCACAGTCCGGTTACCACGACAACAGGAGCGGTGTTATGTAGCCTATCTGTAATAATTTCCACTGGCTTTGTGTCTGCTTTTAGTTGTGTTCTAACTTAGGTTGTGGGAGTGACTTCACTGTGAGGGACAAAATGTGAACTCTGATCATTAACTGCTTCATGCTGAGGTTTCACTGTACATTTTATGTATTTACATTCACTTAGTGGATATACATACGCAGCTACCGCCTCTTCTGGATGGAGATGTAGTAGTGAGGAAAAAAATTTAAAGACACATGTACCAAAAGGAAAAGTTAGAGAAGTGGATATGTAATTTATGAAAACAAATAGAGAGCTACATGGTTCCGGTCCATAAAGGTTGAACTTTTGAAAAAGCTTTGATAATTGAACAGAGAGCATCACACATGTCAAAAGAGACTTCATACTGAAAAAGTGCTGATACTGGAAATGACTCATGATTCTATGTTTTTTTTGTTTTGTTTTGTTTTTCCAGTGTTACTTTACTGGGACTTTTTGACCTATTATGCTTATTTACAGGTTCATACTTCTATTTTGTGCCTTTACCAGATGATGGTTGCATGCTTTGATATTCAAGAAACACATCATTCTCCTCATACTGTCTGTGGTGGAATTTCTGTGGGTGCGTTCCAAATTGCATACTTTTTCTTTTTGCTTTAAGCATGTACTGCAGCTGTCCTTAAAAAAGTCTGTACTGTTGCATACAGCATGCACACTATCGGAACATATTGCTTTCTCATAATGTTACACCCTGAACTTTGACCCTCTTATTTATTTATCTGATACCACTGAGATAAAACAAAATGCCGTTCACCAAGCTCACCAGAGACGGAGGTCAACCCCGACAGCTCTGCTGCTGTTGTTTTGCAATAAGTAATAATTGCATACGATATAGATTCTAACATTATATTCACCATTTTAAAATTACATGGGCTTTACATTTCTCTGTCATTGTTATTTAATACTTATGCCCTTTTGGTATCAGTTATATTGATATATATTTTTTTAATTAAACAATTAATAATACTATTAATAATTGTCGTCCAGCAGTGCAGCTTCTGACAGCTGTCAATGCGCTGTTAAGGTGTCATTTGTTTGTGTCCCAGACAGTCGATGTGACAAATCGTCTGCAGTGCAGAGGATTGTGGGTTAGAATAGCCAAAAAAGCATGCTGGCCTACATGCTGCAAAATCACACCAGATGTAGTAGAACATCCTGGTATCTGCATCTGACATACTGCTCTGCTCTGATTGGTTAGCATTTTCAGGTCTTCCTTATTTCGCCTTTTTACAACTTTTTTTCCTCCCATGTGTGTTCTGCCCAGTACTGCTCTACTGTACTGTTTCCATTTGGAATCTGTTCCAAAATCAAAACAATTAACACTAGCAACCAAGATTACCTTTACTGGATGTTAGCCTGTAGCTAGCAGTGCAGGCTGTAAAGACCTGCAGTAGTGTGAGGTGTTTGCTCACTGGGATTACTTTTACATGTTCACCTCATTATTTGAATTTTTGGCCACATTTAACATTAACATCTGACACTGCAATATTATTTACATATGGCAGAAAATAAAGAAAAATATAATAGATCCCTTCCAGCATCAGTGAATGTGTACATATTGTATAGGTGTAGACTTCTTTAGGGGACACAAGGGAAACGCCCCCTTCAATATTTAGAACACGTGCATATAACCTTCCTAATGAAAATATTAAAGTAGCAGAGGACTTTTATCTTAATGAACTGCTGAGGCTCAACTTAAAGATGCAACAATGGCTTGGTGAAATAAGCAATGGCAGTCTGCAACCCTTGAAAGCAATAGTTGTAATCTGCCACAAAACATAAAGAAGAAGAAGCAGCTATATGTGTGGTTGAAACAGTACCGTGACATTTCCATCATAAATTGGTGCATGAAACATTACCAGAATGCAGGAAATGAAGTGTTTACCAGCAATATTTCGTGGGGATGGATCCCCAGAGCCCCTGGTTAATATTTACCCCCCCCCCCCAAACACACACACGCACACAACTGTTGAGAGGAAACCTGCACCCAAGACACCCTAGACTCCAGCACTGTTGAGTCAAGCCTGGGCTCACTTCTCTGTATCACTGTTATGTTGGAGCGCCATCTTGTGACTTCCTGGGTGTTTCATAATTGCACAGATGTAGAGGTTTTCTTGGATGCTGACACCACCAACACCATCTGTCTGTGCATCATCAGATGGAGATGCCGCAAACACATACAGCGCTTCAGTGCCAACAACCCCTCCAGGTGCATGCAGCTTTATCTTTTACTCACTAATCTCTCTTTCTTATTATTTATTACCTCCATCCAGATGTACCAATTCATGTCTTCAAAATCTTTAAACTGCAATAAAAGGTAAATATTCCATTCACAGGGTCAAGCAGCATCGTCTCGTCCACCTCCATCATGTGACAAAGCCACTTTGGCTTTCCATGATGCACTGGGTCAAAGGGTACCATGGAACGCCATTTTTTAACACTGAAACTCAGCATCAATGGAGAGCCCAGACTCTCTAAGGCCCATAGTTTGGTTTATTTTGATCACAGAGGAAAATGATCCATTGATGTCATTTAGTTCTGTTTGCTGTTCACACTGACTTTTTACAAACCATTGATTTTGAATTTTTGTGAGAAACTGAAGGACTCTTATAATCATACTTTAATCCTTTTTCATTTCTACATATGTTTTTGAAATTATAACCACTTCTTTCCCATTTGGAACTTACAGTTGTAATTAATCTCAACGTATTCCTCCGCTTCTTCATAGAAGTCCGGCTGCAAATAAGTGAATCTGCGGAAACCAAACTCAGTGCCATCAGTCCAGTCATGAACCAGATAATCTTCATAGTGCTAGAAAGAGCAAGATTATGGTTTTGCCGTCATTCATCTGGGAATTTATTTCATCCAACCATCCACTGATCAGTGGATGGTTGGAAAAAAAAGATTTACTGTAAATAAATAAATAAAAAATAAAAATAAAAAAAGCCTTCCTAAAAAAGTATGTTTTGAGGAGATTTTTAAATGACAGCCGAGTTTTGAAGAAGATGAAGACGGAAAATAGTGTTTTGGCTGAGCCCTGAAAAGAGGTATTTACTGTTATCCAAATGCGATGAATCAAAAGCATGGATTTGGGCGCCAAAAAAGAGGGACCTCAGATCTTGACTCATTCAGCTGGAGGAAGTTTTGTGGCATCCAGCACATAATATCGGAGAGACAAGCCATAACATGAGAGAGACTGTCAGGGTCACTACCAGTCAGCAGAACATAAAGTTGAACATAGTCGTCTGCATAACTGTGGAAATTAATATTGTGCTTACTGATTATCTGACCGAGAGGAAGCATATAAATAGAAAACATAAGAGGACCCCTGGGGAACACCAAGAGAGCATCCACATCCAGCATCCACAGCACAACATCCAACAACATGGCAGCCGCAGCACAGTATCCCGGTGCTGAGGAAGTTTTAATGGAAAATCAGGAAAGTTAAAAAAGTAAAGCTGTTTTTAACGCTTTTACAAGTGTGTTTTGAGTGTTGCTCTCTCTGAACGTCTCAACATTGTATACCTGCTGACTGTCATCAGTCCTTGTGTTGCTGTCTGGTGTCTGTTGGCTGTAGTCTGTGGTCAGTGTAAGCTTTTTTTTTTTATCTAACATACACTTTTGATGATCTTATGTCTTTATGTTTTGTTGTAGGTTTTTGAACTTTGATGATGTAGCTAACAGTTTAGTTTAGTTTAGTTAGTTTATTTCGGCCATTTTCAAATATGGACTCAAATACAACAGAGAAAAAAAAGAAAGAAAAGAAAACAACAAATAAACTTGAAATCAATGCTAATATAGCATTACACCAAAATACAAACAAAACAAGACCGAAAAGGTGTAGGCTGAAGCTTAGCTTATTACGCCTACCCTTTTATAATTAGTATCTGTCAGCTCCGACATAATTGTATACAGAGCAGTAGAGCCAAAAAAAGAAAACATTCAGTATACTTTTAAATCGACGTATTATCAATTCAAACTCAGACACTTACAAATACACTCAGACATTATATTTATACTTGATAAGCAAACGATTCTTCAGTATTTATTTTTTTTTTTTTTAAATATTTGGTAAGTACTGCACTCTTTAATTTGCATTTCCAAGACATTCCAGATTATTGTTTTTAGATGAGATTTTTTTTGTCACTAAATACTAGAATCACTATGCACTTTAAATAAGATGCATCCATGTATGCTTGCATACATTCATGTTCTTGTTTGTTGTCTGTCTGCGTGCTTGTAAATATGTGCTCATATTCTATGTACTTCTCCCTCACCATCTCCTCCTCCTCCTCCTCCTCGTCGAGCGTCACATTTTACGACAGTCCCGGTGTCTTTACGGCAGCCGGTTCCCACAACATCCAGCAACATGGCAGCCGCGGCACAGTGTCCCGGTGCTGAGGAGGATTTAATGGGAAATCAGGGGAGTTCAGCAGCGGGAAAAGACAGCGGGGCACCGGGAGCTACTGCCCGGGACAAACCCGTGTGTCTCATCGTGCTGGGCATGGCGGGGTCCGGGAAAACCACCTTCGTTCAGGTCAGTTAGCGAGTGTGGCTAACGGTAGCTAAATGCATGAGTTAGCTTCTTTAGACAGGTAACAAGCTGAGAAAGTAAATTGTTCACGAGGCTGTTTAAAAAAACTGTTCTGCTCCAAGTGATGGAAAATAGAGTTTAATCACTGTAACGTGTTCTGCTGCAAGCTTGCGCAGGCTACTATTAGCTATATACTGTAGGATAATATAAGCTACAGCCTCTTAAATAACCATCATTTGTACATATCAGGTTCATGAACCAAAGACTCAAACCAAACGTCAGTGTATCTAACAACTGTTGTGTGCCTGTTGCCACGAAGACTCGCTATTCCTCCAACTGTGGATTAATCCGCCGCTGAAAGTAGTCTCCAACAAATGCACAATTTCCTCATCTAGATTAAAAACTCCAGTAAGCAGCTCTTTTAGGAAATTACTGAGACTTTACAAAAAGAAACTATACATTTGTGACGTGTTTTTGTAATGTGGATTGTTAGTGATTTCTAACATTGCATCTGAAGCTAAAGAACTCAGTTTTACATTTGCAGCAATTAAAGAAATAGAAAAAATATTTACTATAATAATTTCTCTGCTTTCTCTTATCTAATAATTTCTTTTTATTCTCATTATTTTAAAATATTTTTTTAAATAATTTTTTTTTTAGAAAAGGTGAGAGCTGAAATTTAAGACATGTTGGATTTAGTCTAAATATAATTAACATACAAACTTAACTCAATTATGGCAGAACTCACAAACAGTCATCACTTAATAAAAAATTTTGTTTAGGCTGGAAAGTAGGGATGCGCGATAATGTCAGCATGTGATTGTTATCCGCCAATATCAGCTTTAAAATGAATAGAATCTTCTTATTACTTTTCAATCTGCAAACATGCTTCCTCTTACTTTGCACAATGAATGATTATTACATACACCAGAAAAGATCCTATGTATTATGTTTCCATCTGCTCATCATGATAAGAGTATGCATAATATGATGATAATTCTACTACAGAAGAGACTAGAGTAAAATTAGGTGGGGTAAAAGTATATGTCACTAACGGTGTCGGATGTCGGCAAAAAAAAATCCAATGGCATGCATCCTTACTGGAAAGAATGGTAACGCACATTTGTGATACTTATGCCTCTGTAAAAATTTATATTGAACAGAAATAACACAACTTTATGCCTCTTATGTAAAATAGCTCTGTTCGGATCTGTTTTGTTCTGTTTACTCCAGAGGCTGACTGCTCACCTTCACACTCGTAAAACTCCTCCATATGTCATTAACCTGGACCCTGCTGTTCACGAAGTCCCCTTCCCTGCAAACATCGGTGAGGACTGGTCTTTTTTATGGACACTATTATACTTTTCTACATACTGTGTCTGTATAGTAGCGTTACGATGTCAGATGTTCAGATTAAACGTGGCAAGTTAAATAATATAGTAAGCATATGTAGAAGTAATCCCTGTTAGCAACAACGATCTGAACACTCTGTTTCCATTTTTTTTCTACTCAAGCTACTGTTTGACATCTTAGTGTGCTGAAATTCTTTATATGATGATCTGCTCCAGTCATTTTACTGGAAGTATTTAGATTACGTAGCCTGCACTGCTGCGTGGAGCTACATGCTGACATCAGGGAAACAGAGACTTATTGCTGCTGTTGTAAGTTTCTCCCCGATTTCAGATCATATTTCAAGAGCGTCTGGTTGTCTTGGGAAGCGTTCATTGGTGATTTTCTGTGTTAGAAAGTGCCACTCTATGGAGGTTTTCTGCAGAGTCATTCAGAATTAGTCCAGCCAGACAGTGTTCAGTTCTTTGTCCCTCCTGCTCTCTGTAGCCTTCAGTCTGTCTGTCCTCATTCCTCCAGACATCAGGGACACTGTGAACTACAAGGAGGTAATGAAGCAGTACGGCCTTGGACCAAACGGAGGCATAGTGACATCACTCAACCTGTTTGCTACACGCTTTGATCAGGTGACTCAGTCTAACTCTTCCAAAGCGTTGACCATTTAACTCATAGATCTAAACTCTAAAAACTTTGGACTGTTTGAAATATCTTAACCAAAGTCCTGAACAGCCCCAAAAGCCCAAAGCTTTAGTTCACTTTAAAGGTCTTAAATGTTTAGACTAAAGCTCTGAAAATGTAAACCAAAGCACTAAACTATTCAAACCCAAACTCTGAAGTAATCATGACAAACAGCGGACTGAAGCTGTGATGATGATGATGATGTAATACGTGTGTGTTTATGTTCCTCAGGTGATGCAGTTCATAGAGAAGAAGCAACAGAATCACCGGTCAGTATCAGCCTGTGTGCTTCCCCACATCCTGAGTGCTATTTGTGCTGTCAGTGTTGTTCTGTTCGTCCCTGTGATGTCTCTGTATAGCCGAGTGGGCTTTCTCTGTGACAGTGAAGCTTGACTGAACACTATGGTGCTCAACAGCAGTGCTGGAAATTATATGGATAAGTGGTGCTAAGATGTGACTTCCATCTTTGTAAAATAATACAGGTTGCCTGAGAACAAAGCAGTAACAAAGTAGAGGAGGAAATGAAAATTCTGTTTCAGTGCTTTAAGTTTTCATTGCAAAATTTCTTATATTATCGTATTGTGAAGGATAAAATATGAAAAAAAGAAGTTGTAGAAATTGTGTTTAAATTAACTTCACCTGAAAGCACCAGCAGGTCACTGTCTTGAACTTTGCCCTCCATAGCACCCACCTGTCCATCTCCACCTGCTGTGTTGCTCATGTAAGTGAAAAGCAGTGCTGTTGTCAGTCTGGCTGTGCCATAACCAAACTCCCTTCTCCCAACTGGACGACTCATCCTCCTCTACATTCATCACTCTGTGTTTACACTAAGCTTATCACTACTTGTGTTGTTGTGTCTGATCACCTCTGACCTCTGACCTCTGCAGGTACGTGTTGATTGACACCCCGGGTCAAATTGAAGTCTTCACCTGGTCTGCATCTGGAACCATCATCACAGAGGCTCTGGTGGGTTTGCACGCTGGGCTTCTGATTGCTCTCCTTTATTGAATATATTATATAATTTATATTCCACATGTGTGTTTCAGGCCTCATCCTTCCCCTGTGTCGTTGTCTATGTGATGGACACGTCCCGCAGCGTCAACCCTGTCACATTCATGTCCAATATGCTATACGCCTGCAGGTACTAGACTAAGTCACCCTCATGGGATTCCCATTTGTAATTATTATCAGTTATAATAACATTGTGCACATCAAGTATGTAAAATGTACGAACATGGTGACATCACTAAAAGAAGTCAGATGTGTCAAGAAACTCAAGCAGTCAGACAAATTTAAAAACAGAATCTGTTTGTAAAAACATTTTCAAAAACACCACAGGGTAGAACAACACTTTATTCCTCAGATTATAACACAGTCATCTTAAGATCATTTAGAGTATCTTTAATATGAAAAATGCAGATATGAAACTTTTATCACAGTTTTTTACCCTGCAGAAATAATCGCCAGTGTTTTCAGGAATGTGTAAAGGCCCTGACACACCAAGCCGATGGTTGACTGTTGCTCAAAGTCAGGCTGTTGGTGAGCGTCTGCCGCCCTTGTCAGTGGGGTATGTCCCGCACTGTTGGCCCTCATTGGCTCTAGTTGACCTTTTGACCAACCTTTTGGCTGAGACATGGCAACGTGAGGCGATGCAGCAGGGGGCTCTCATCACTGCTAGTCCTCTCATGCTGGTTTGGTCTGTCAGGGCCTTAAACTAAGTATTTTTATTTTTAGATAACACTAAAGCATAGATAGACCAAAACAATTGGCAGTGAGATAGTGTTTGACATCAGTTACTTCAGACTCCAGTAGAGGGAGCTAACAGAGCAGAAAACTGATGAACTGCAGCTCCATACTACACACTAACTGCATACAGACTGTGCTTTATATTAATTCTTCAGAGTATAGTGTTTTCACAGTTAATAAAAAAGAAAAAATTCTTGCAGCACATAAAGCACATTAATAAAATTGTGACTTCAGAAAGATACTTTCACTTAAACTTCACCTAATCCTCATTCAACCAAAAGAGAAAGACAGAAGATACTGCAGGAGGTTTAGTAGATTAAAAAGATCTTTTCCTTCTTCCTTGCTCAGTGAAATGTGAACACACAGACATTAACACATACTGATATCATTTAGCGTGACTTAGGCTTCCTGATAATATCATTTTCTCTGATGTCCGTAAATCCACTTAGAAATATCAGAAAAACAGATCTTGCCTGTAAATCATCACACTTTTAAGTTTTCTTGGTATCAGAGTAATCCAGTGATAATTGTCCATACATCCATGGATACACTGCAAACAGGAGCTGCTAATAGCTCATTCAACATACCTTTTTAATGGTGGCAATTTCACTACATGGTAACAAATATATTCTTGTCTGTAAAGAGAACAGCAGTACACACCTGTAGCTTTCACTGCGTCTTTTACAGGCTTTCCTGGTGGCTTTAATTGTTTCTGTTATCCTGTTGGTTTATAAATACACCTATATATTGATGTTAGCATGCGTCCTTCAGATTGGACCAGTTTGGATAGATGTTCCTTTAAACTCAAAAAGTTAGTGTTTTTTTGTCTCTGTTTTATTTTGACTTAATTTAGTCACTTTTCCAATGTTTCATTTCTTTGTCTCAACTGATGTTTCTTTTCTTCAGCATTCTCTACAAGACCAAGCTGCCCTTCATTGTTGTCATGAACAAGGTGAGGTCACTTCCTTTCTGCTGTTTGAATTGATTTGCGGTGGAAAAGGAGTTGCTGCTGGTTTGTTTATGCTTTCTCTTGTGTTGTTTTTGCAGACTGACATTATTGACCACAGCTTTGCAGTGGAGTGGATGCAGGACTTTGAGGTTTTCCAGGATGCTCTGAGCCAAGAAACCTCATATGTCAGCAACCTGACGCGCTCCATGAGTCTGGTGCTGGACGAGTTCTACACCAACCTGAGGGTAAGAGGGTGCATAGAGACCAAGAGGCCGAACCAAGAAAGATTTCCTGCATAGCCAGTTATATTTAGACAACTCACAGTAACTCCATACTAATTGTCTAATATTTAAAACCCTGGATGATGTGCATCTACACCAGCATTTCAAGGGCGTTTTCGTAAAGCTCTTCATCCACACTCAAACATTTGGGGCTTGTACCACAAAGTGAAATTAGCGGGCTAACCAATTACCTTTGGTCTTAACTCAGATTTCCCTGTGTCACAAAGCTGGCTCACTTTTAACCAGGATAGATCACTATGGTAATTTATGCTGCACGGCTGTCCTCTTTGGAGCGGGTTGACTTCCGGGGATCAGTTTAATTGTATAAACAGCCAGCATGGTTCCAAATTCCTGCATCAACAGCCAAATCTGTTGTTTGTTTAGTGATTCATGTAGATCTGGGCCTGTATTCACAAAGAATCCTAATACTAAAAGTAGTAGTAGTGACGTCGTTCTAAGAAAAATTCTTAGAATTCAAATTCTAAGATTTTTCTTAGAATTTTCCCTTGGTAAGATAAAAGGTATTCACAAAGCATCCTAGGCCTTAAGAGAGCTCCTAAGGTGAAAAACTGTTAAGAGGAGGGAGGAGGACTTTTAAGAAGCCTAAGAATGTCTTAAACAGAGAAAATGGCGGAAAGACAGAGAGGAAGGCGAGATATTACCTATATATTGAATGACACTAAGATGCTACCAGCTTGATCGTGCAGGGATAATGTTTGTGGTTGACCTCATCAGTGATTAGTTTACTTTTCCCATCCAGCATAGTAACGCAATAACACCCCCTTTGGATTGTAGCACGTACCAGCGCTTCTCACACTCATCGCTTGTGCGTAAAAGGAGAGGGAACGACACATTGATTTGTCAGGCAATGCTCCTACCTCTTCCCTTGTGCCGTGATTCCGGGACCGAATTTCCCTCTTAAAACTCCTTTGTTCTCCTCTATGAGCTGTGCCAACAGCGGGCACTGCTCCTCTGTCCAGTTCGGCTTTCTCGTTCTTTTTTTCTCCATTTCGGTCGTTGTTTTGGTCGTTCTGCCAAATCAAACCACTTTTTACTAGAAGGCCAGCAATCACAGTATGCAGACAGCTGAGTCTGCATCCACCATTAATATCAAATAGATTAAGTAGTAAAGTTATCAGCATGGCGAGTAAACATAACAATAAGCAAATCAAGATAATAATCGGCATGTGACTGAGGTCTCTTCAAACATTTTGAAGCTATGTAACAATTCAGCTGAGTTTCATCATCATGACATAAAATTATTTTCACAATCACACATTTCTTAATACACTCTAAGTTCTATGATCGGTTGAATTCACTGTCCATTTATTACTAAGAGCGCATTTGTTTTTCTTTTTCTTTTTTCCTTGTAACAACCAATAACAGCTTTTAGAAGACTGCGTCATACCTAGCAACGGGGTCAACCACACCTCCTCACTAAGAGAAAAGTTTCTGTCCCCTATGTGCTCAGAGTTGCTCTCAGAAACTTCATGAATCACTCTTAAGCTAAGATTCCTTGCTAGGAATTTTTAGGCCAAGTTAGGAACTCTCTGAGAGGACTCTGAGAATCTTTGTGAATACAGGCCCTGGTCTTGTGCTCAGTGAGGATTAAGAAAAGTGACATCATCTCCCTTTATTGCTAGCTGAATACCTACATTGATTAAAAATAGTCACAAGAGAATGGCACTTTGCAGATGAGATGTTTGCAGCTGTGCAGGTTCTTGAAGTCCATTTAGATAATAACAATTCTTTCAGTAACGTGTCTTTGATCGACAGGACAAATGTTAGATTAACTGCTTTTAACAACCTCTACCACAGCTTCTGCATCCTTATAATGAATGCCTGCATTCCTGTCACTGATCAGGGAAAATATAAGGACAAAATTGAACAAAAACTCATGAGCTTGTTCATTCACAGTAGAGCCAAGTTGAGGAAAATAAAAGTCAATAGAGCCCATTGTTAAAGGTCCACCCTTCCTGACGGTGTTGTCTCTGTGTCTGCAGGTGGTGGGCGTGTCCGCAGTGACAGGAAACGGATTGGATGAGCTGTTCGTTCAGGTGGAGGATGCCGCTGAAGAGTATGAGAGGTGAGCTAAAACAGTTGCAGACTATTTTCAATTTGGTTCATTCTTTTATCACAGATGTTTTTTTGTCACAGTCTTTGTATTCAGATGCGCTAACACAACTCCTCACCTCTGCTCTTTACACCTCATGTTTCTCTCAAACATGGAGGACTTGATGTCAGATCATGTTAGGGTGGGCTGTTAATGTTACCAATCTGACATTATGACTCTCTAAAAAGGGTTTGGTCGGTGTCTAATTTTTGAAACTGGTCTAATATTAAGAGCTGGACCGGACTGGTATACTCAATTTTACGCAATTGACCGAACAGCTACTCCTGAGTGGAACATAATAACACTGTCCTAACAGGAAAGAGTGTCCAACTATTATCACATTGCACCCCATAACTTCGAAGCTCTCCGTCCACATCGAATACTCAAATTATGCACTTCTGTTACGTCACGTAAACAAATCAAACAGGCCTATCAGCTGTGCACTCCAGATCAGACTGGATACGTCATCACTTAAAAGATGGGTGAGTAGCCTATCTGCTATCTTCCCATATTTGTAACGTTACTTTTTAAACAGAAAACAATTGTTTAATACTGTGTCATTTACTGGAAATGACACACAGTATAGCCAACAGCAGGTAGCCTAGCTTGTTATTAGTAATAGTCATTCAGCTCACCAGAAACTTTGAACTCCCTGCGATCCCCCTCAAGCCAGCTGACACCTTGGTTGGTTTTTATAGTAAAATAAGGAGGTATCATCTAGATAATTCCTAGATGCAATTTCATGAATGAGCCGTTCTTCAAAGTTAGCAATGGTTAGGCTATAAATAGAAACAGACCATCTGACAAAAGTTGAGCTCTGAACAGTGCACTGGCTGGATTGCAGCCAGTTAGGACACCTTTTTCCTTGCTTCAGATCTAAAATGTTGCCATATTGGTGCAGTTTTAATTTTCAAGTGAGACTCTGCTATGTTTCCTCATCACCCCAAAACACTTGAGCGTTATTGTAAGCAAGCACAGAGTGTGCAACTCTGCCCCTTTTACCTTTACTGATATTTTATCTTTGTTATGTTGCTGTAGCTGGGCTCACGGCCCGTCAGACACTGTAGTCTGTCGTTGGTAGTCCGTTTATAAACAGACCTAATATTATGTTCATCATTTTGGCATATTGCTGATAACTAATGTAATACAAGTTGGATTTACCGCTGTGATGCTATTGGCACAGGTTGCTGACGTAGGCTACTTTTTCATGTGCCTGAACGTGTCAATGTGACAAATGTCGGCCCAGCCAGTTTGCATTAAGTCTAACCGGTTTAAGCTTGTACACCAGCTTGGACCAGCAAAACCAGAAATAAACCCAACTCCATTTCTAAACATCCTAGTTTGATCAATTCATTCCTTCATACAGGCTGTCACCTACATCTTTAATTCACTGCTACAAATATAGGCATAACACAACCAGAGTTCACAGTGTGGGTTAATTTCATAAGTCAAGTCTGCAGTTCCATCTGTACAGCTTAATGGGTCTAATTATATGAATCTAACTCAGGTAGACACAATGGCTACAGTTACATGATGGCTTCTCATTCGGAATGAAATAAATCTGAATGAAATCATTCGGAATATAAGTTTTTCCAGGTAGTTTACATGGGAAATATTCATTCATTGCGAATGAGGGTTTACACGGGAGATCAGTTCAATTGCCTTTATTCAGGTCTGCGCAAGGTTTGGGGCAGAGAAGGTTTCTGATTGGACAGGGGGCGGGGCAGATGTTACGTGTTTACGTTTACCGGAAGAACACTGTAGTCCTTGCTCCGGATAACAAGATGCTTGACGATGCCGTTCTTAGTGCCTTTTTCGGGCTTGTTTTGCTTATATTCTTGAAGCAGTAGTACAACAGCAACCTTGTTCTGCTAATGCTTCATCTGTTGAGGAGGAGAAGGGAGATAGAATACCGTGCTGTGGCGAATGGAAACCGGTGAGTGCAATGAGTCCGACTGCTCTATCTCAGCCCGTTGCTATGCAGCCCATTGCTATGCGCGCTATATACGTCATTGCGCCAGAAGGGCAAGGATACGAGCATGCACAGAAAGACCGGAATGAACTTAAAGAGGAATGAGTGTATACATGCACACAAAATTCTTTCATTCGGAGTGACAAACGGAATAAACCACCCCCTTTAATCGGATTTAATTTTCAATCGGAATGACCATTTTTCAGTCGGAATGACCGTTTACATGACCACTTTTAATCGGAATGGCCTTTCATTCCAATTAAAAGTGGAATTAAACTGTCCCTGTAAACGTACTAACTGACTGATTTGTTGGAGCAATGCAGCTCAGTGTGAATGTAGATGAAAAAGAACAGGTACAGAGAGAAGATGTGTCAGTTGTGTGTGCACAATTATCTGTTTTGTCTGCATACAGATGAAGAAAGTTTGGAGCGAGAACCTATGTGACTGTAGCACTTGGTGACAGATGACAAGATAACTTTGGGTGTCATCTGCACAATTATGATAGCTTAAGTCATTGTTGATGTTATTGTTCTTATGATAAAGTCTAATGGAAGCAACTAAATGTAAAATAGAGGACCAAGGGTTGAGCCTTGTTGAACCTCACACATGTTGGTACACTAAAATGACTGTAGAAGAAGTAAAAAAAAGTTATTTTTCATCAGCCTTCTGTTTAAGATTTATCCTCATGCTGTGTTCCACCTTAAAATGCCTTCATGCAGTTATCATAACATTGGTATATTCTCTTCTTATGAAGGAAACAAGTTTTTGTGCTAAACTGACGCTTCCTCCTCCTTCAGGGAGTATCGACCTGAATATGAAAGACTCCACAAAAAGCTGGTGAGTGTGTTCCTCCCTTTTCTGTCTCCTGTTTTTAAGTGTCTGTGCTCATACGTTTCCATTTTTTAAATGACTTCCTGACCATCAGGTGGAAGCTCAAAACAAGAAGCAGCAGGAGCAACTGGAGCGGCTCAGGAAGGACCTGGGAGCAGTCGACATGACGACCACACCTTCAACAGGTAGAACCAATTTATACTGAAAATAAAATGGTATTTACTGGTGATACTTTATTTGACAGGTCTTATTCCTCCCTCAATCCATCGTATGTGTGCGAAGTTAATCTAACTCCAGTGCGTGTACAATATAAACTACCATATGAAGAGATACGTTCTGAAGTAGATACATTGAATATTGCAAAAAAAAATACTGACCATAAATAGTATCAAGTTTCATGAAAATCTTAATAGTAAGAGGAAGGTAGAAATGGGATTGTTGATGAAAGTCTGTTTGTAAAAATACACCAAAAGGTTGTAGCACTGAATTTTATTGTTATATATTTCTGATTGACTTCCTTTCCACAGAAGACGCTGACATAGCTGGGCCTAGTGACCTGATTATGACACGTGGTAACCCTGATGAAGAGGAGGAGGAGGTGGACAGCGACACAGACGATATTGACCACATTGGTAAGAAAAGAAAACCCACCCCAACCACCCGTTTATACACTGTAAAAAACATACATACATACATTTAAAAAAATGTATACACTATATAAAACGCAAATATACACAGTAAAAAAACAAACATACACTGTAAAAAATGCACATGTACACTGAAAAACACAGATATACACTGTAAAAATTCCACTATATTAAACAAAAATATACACTTTAAAAAACACATACAATATAAAACCAAACAAGCACTGGAGAACACATATATGCTGTAAATTACACCAACAATATATAAAACTCAAATATACATTGTAAAAAATGCACATATTGTAAAAACAAACACAGAGAAAACTATTATGTGATTGAACTGTTTAATACAACTGTAAACGAAGGATTTTTTTTTCCAGCAACGGAGGAGAGCAAAGAGACTGATGCCTTTGGAAACTTCCTAAAGGAGAGGAAGGAGGTGGTCCAGGTCCGAAACAGAAAGTGTGCGATGCCTGAGGGACAGCTGACCCCTGATCTCTGACCTCTGCAGCCTGACATCTAACTCTATCAGGGAAAAAAGACAGTGACAGAATGGAGGTGAAGGAAATAAAACCCCCCCCAGAGGTTTGGCTCTGTGGGATACAGACTATCACCTGAAACAGACACTGTGGAACCACAGTATGCTTTTTCTCAGCTTTTCAGAAATGAGAGGAAACTATATCTGAACTTTTTGAGCAAGACTCTCTGATCAGATGACCTTGCTCATTTAGTGAAGCTAATTGGCTGCTTGTCAGTGTCGCTTATTCCCTAAAAAAGTTCTATTTTTATATCGAAAAAGACTCTTCTATTCTGTATTTCTTGTGTTTTTCATTACTATTGTTGTTTGTTCATGAAAGCACTGAAAGGATTTATGGTCTACAAAATTAAAGTTAGCTTTTAATTCAAATGTGATTTGAATTGACAGTATTTGTGACATTTTCCATCACTTTAATTGTTCTATGATGAGACTCCAGGAGATAGCTGCCGCAGCTCACATATGTCTTTACTAAGTGGACTTATATCACTAAATTAAAACAGGTTGCAGCTTATAAATTAGTTCTTACATAGAGATTAGCTGTTACTCAATATTAACATTATAGATAGCACAGCAAACATGAAATTACAAAACATTAAGCCAAAAAACATCTATTAGCTTAGCATAATCAGATATTACTAACTGAAACACAGATTTCTCCCATGTACTGTATGTAGACATGAATAAAACTCAGACCAGATGCAAAAACAGAAACTTTTGAAACTTTGCATCATCATAAGTGGCAGAAACTTTGCTGTTACCCTTTGACTTCAGTGCTGGTGCCTTTGATTTCTCTTCCTCATCGTAAGATGTTTCTAAAGCTTGACTGGAGTCCACCTGCAGTAAATTCAACTGATTGGACATGAGTCTTATACCCGACAAAGGCCAAGTCATGAGGTCAAAGAATGAGTCCAAAGACAGGATTGTGTCAAGGCACAGATCTGGGGGAGGCTAGTTTGCTGCAATAATGGTTCTAAAGAGCTCAGTAACCTCCATAATTCTTAAATAGAATAAGTTTGGAGCAACAAGCACTCTTCCTACAGCTGGCAGCCTGGTTAAACAGAGCAGTTGGGTGAGAAGGATCTTGGTAAATGCCCAGACACACCTAACTGACTTCAGGGAACTAGCAGCAATGAAGGCCCCCTCCTGTGTAGCCTCATGTCACAATGTCTCGGCCAAAAAAGTTGCAAATGAGCAAACCGTAGAGACTACAGCTGATGTGTGGCCAGAATGTACTTTCTGTGCCAACAGCTGTGGTAGTCTGTAATCCTCTTTCAAAAAGGGAAACTCGAAGACTGTCTTGATGTCGGTTATATAATGTATATACAACATGATCCAGTGATTAAAAAAAAAAAAACAGAGCATACTTAATGTGTGGCAGTGAACAATAACACAATTATTAGGAAACGTTTCTGCTAAAAAGCTCAACGGCTGAAGAAAAATGATCTTAGCTTTTAAGTTTGTTTCGATGTCACTCCCTCTTCACAGCAGCTGTTTGTTTACCTTCTGTGGGACACACCACAGTGACCAGGCCTACATATTCTCAACGACGGCCTAACATTGATGAAGGGCCAACCGTCACCTCGGTGTGTCAGGGCCGTGAGAGGTTACCAAGACCCCAAACATAACACTGGCTGAGCTCCTGTGTTGATGGGAGAAACTTCCAGAGAGACATCCATCACTGGAACACTCCAGTGATCTGGGCTGTATGGTAGAGTCGTCAGACAGCTCATCCCTTGCACAGGAACGTCTCAATCGTGAAGCATAGTGGTGACGGCATCATACAGTGGGGGTATATTTCAGGAGCAGGGACTGGCAGGGTCGGGGAGAAGGTGAGTGGATCATATTACAGAAAACTGAGACGAAGGTTTAACGTCCAACAGGACGATGACCTGACGGATATAGCCAAGCAATACAGGAGTGGCTCAGGGACAACTCTGTAAATTTCCTCCAGTGGCCAAGCCAGGGCTCAGACTTGAACCCAAACCAACGTCTTTTTAGAAAATGACCATCCACCGACAGTCCCCATCCACACAGTTTGCGTAGATCTGCAGAGAAAAATGGCAGAAAATCCAAATTGCCTGTCATGTCATACCCAAGAAGACATGAGGCACTGATGGCTCCCAAAGGTGATTCGACTAAATACTGAGTAAATGGTCTGAATACTGTTAATGCAATTGTTCAGTTTCTTCATTTTTAGTAAACTTGCAAACATTCAGTTTTCACTATGTGTGCAGACAGATTTTGGCATAAGGCTGGAACATCATAAAATGTGAAAAGAAAAAGGTTCTTAATACTTTGTGAATGCACTGTATCTTTAAGCCTCTAAAACTTGGAAGTTATCCTAGCTTGTGATGCTACAGTGATGCTCTTGTTTGGACGACGTTTCCAAGCAACCAACCCACACACTACTTAAGTCTTCACTGATACATTTAATAGTGCAACCTGGTTTAGTAAATCACCAGTTTGAAAGAAAGTAGTTAAGGATTTATGAAAAGCTGCTGCAGCTCAGGAAAGCTTCGGTAATTCTTGTCAGAGATTCTCTGAGTGTGCAGAGCTCTGATGGAGGGACGAAAAATATTTTCCCTAAAGATTCTCCTCATTAGCTGTATCGATGATGTATTTGATGGCAGTTAATTGTAATTGCATGAAGAACACAGTAGACAGAACATTGGCACAGAGAAAAGAAAACTGAAATATTACGGACTAGTCTGTATATAAAGATGGACAATGTATCTCCATTTAACGCCACTGCACAAAAATGGAGCCAAAATGTCCTGGATACAGCCACTGCTATATTGCACTGGTGACAACATGTGGAACCAGATGGTGCTTCTTAAAGTCAAGGTAGGATCCTTAACCTGCCGAATTTCAAGGAGGCTACGTTATCGATTCAAAGGACTCTTCCACTGTCAAGGATCTTTCAAATTCTTCCTAGGACCCACAATTCTTTGCGCATGATTTGCCAGAATTGAAGGCAGGGCTTCTTCAGTGACATACACCTGAGCACTTGCTAGCCTGTTCCAATGTGTGTTCACTGCGTGCAAGGAAGGAGTCTTGCCTCACCTCTGTAGGACTCAACCTGAAAGGACGCGTCCTACCAAGGAAGCATCCTTCAGTTTGAGAAGCACTGAGAGTCACCATATAGTCATAGCGATCTCTGTGGTGTGATGTTCGCGTACGTACACCCATCTGACAAATCGCGAGCAGTGCGATTGATCAGAAGCACACCGATTGGCAAGCACAGCTGTCAATCATGATGTCAAATCCCTATTTCCATAGCTTCAAATAACTAACTAAAACAAAACGTATCAGAAAAACAAACACTTGAACACAGATCAGTGGGATAAGAACTACCTACAGTGACAGAGGTCATCTTTGGTCAAATTTCATTTGTCGTTTACTTTGATTTTTTTTTTTAGTTTTGCCAACATTCCATCTACTAACATGGAGGGGGCAGGAATAATGATATGTACTGCAGCCAGCGACCAGGGGACGATCCAGACCTGACGACACCTTCACTTGGCTACAGTCACTGCTACAGTGATCACTGGAAAGTGCGCTTCAGAAGAAGCTGATCCTTTCACTGTAACTTTGTGTGGCTATGCAGGCTGATCTTTGTGAATTGGACTGTTTTTGCAGTAAGGCTCAATTGCACGTAAAAGGGTCAAATTGTGGCACATATATGCATAGAGAAGTAGAGGAGCACCGGGATGGTATTTGCAGTGGCAGCACAGGTATGGGTGCATTTCACCCTTTGCGGGTGCTTTGAGAATTAAAGGTTTGTTTTTTTTGTTTTAACTGTGCAGGTTGAGTGGCTGCAAAAGTTGCATGATCCTTTTTCTTATTTTGTCCATCAGTGTGCAGTTTATTAGGAACAACTATCTTAAGCTATGGCAGTCTCATCACAAACAGTCCTGCAATAAATCCTTCTTCATGTAGGTTCTAAGTTCTGTTTGGTTCTGATTCAACTGTGGGATCACTGTGGTGGATTTAGTCTGTGGTACTGCTGAACTGTATTGTGTTTAACTGACAAGTGTTTCTGTTGTTTTGTCCACTCCCTTTATATAAGCGAGAGTAGGCTAAAAGAGAAACTCCCACACACTGCTTGCTTTATTAAATGCACCATGTTTTGATCAAAAGAGCATCCACAGTTGTCTGCTTTGTTCTCTGATGTCTCTGATCAGTGTGGTATTAATCTGTCTCTGCTGAGTGCGGCTCCTGACAGAAGCTGCGATTGTGTTTGTCTTCATTCATGTCTGAGCTCTGTGAATGGATTCTAATTCTCCGCCTGCCGACCATCTGCCAACACTCTGCCAACACGCTCTCGCCTACACACTCGCTGAAATCCGGCAGCGTGGTCGGACTGAAGTGTGGCTGAGTCACTCTCCACTCTTTTAAAAGGAGTGGTGAAAGATAAAGAGAACATTTACTACATAAAGTATATTACTTAAGTACAAACTTGAGGTACTTGAGTATTTCTTAATGCTACTTCATACTCCTACTCCATGACATTCAACTGCTTTAGTTACTTTTGCAAATTAAGAGTTTTGCAAAAAACAAACGAAAAGTTTATTAAATATGTTTTGTTATAAATCAAGCTACCCAACATTTTATACAAGTCCAGCTGAAACAATTAGTCCACCAATTAATCAGTTGATTGACAGAAAATTAATTGTAAACTACTTTTATGGTTGAAACTTTTCCTTGCAAAACATTTTATGGTTCCAGCTGCACAAATATGAAGATTTGTTGCTTCTCCTTTGAATAATGTAAATAGTTGTAATATATTCATATTGTGGTCTGGACTCTTAGTTTGACAAAACATTGTAAAGGCATCAGTTTGGGTTCTGGGTCATTGTGACACCATTTCTCACTGTTTTCATTGCTTTTGCAAAGCAAATAATCAGCAGATTAATTCATATAATAATTATTTGTTCAAAATGATTTCCACCTCAACCAACTCCAGCAGTAAAATCCTGCTTTCACAGTGATGCATCAGTAATAATACTAATCCAATGATAACAGTGCAACAGTCACAGGGGACATTTTATACTTTCCATACTAACTATATTTTACTGATTACACAGCAGCATGCAAAAGTTTGGGCACCCCTGGTCAAAATTTTGTTTACTACGAATAACTAAGCAAGTAAAAGATGACCTGAGGTCGGGGGACTGTGGAGGCCATAGCAACACCTTCAGCTTGTGCCCCTTGAGGTAGTCTATTGTGGATTTTGAGGTGTGATTAGGAAGGATCATTGTCCTGTTGTAGAAGCTCCACTCTTCATCTTCAGGTTTTTTTTACAATGGTGTGATGTTTGCCTGCAGAATTTGAAGGAATCTGTGAGATGCTCCCCGTTCCACTGGCTGCAACACAAACCCAAAGCATGATTGACTCACCCCTGTGTTAACAGCTGGACAGATATTCTTTTGATGAAATTCTGCACCCTTTCTAATAAATCTTCTTGCAGGTCTTTTGCAGCCAAACGGGGGTTTTGATTTGTCTTTCTAATCTCTCAGAAAGTTTTCTTGGTCTTCTAGACCTCAGCTTGACCTCCACAGTTCCTGTTAACTTTCTTAATTACGTTATGAACTGAGGAAACTAGCTAGCTATCTGAAAACACATTGCTATCTTCTTATAGCCTTCTCCATTCGTTATTTTAACTTCCAGAGTGCTAGGCAGCTGTTTAGGCTGCATTTAAATATTTACAGGAAAAGAAATTTTGATCACAGGTGCCCAAACTCATATTTTCAATGCAGGACTTTAACTTGTAATTGATGGAAGCACAGATAAAGGGCTACCTGCTAGACATTGCTGCCTGTTGCACCACCAACAGGCCCTTGGGGCTGCTTCGGGGTTGTCAGCCTGATGCTTTCCTTCATTGATGTTTCACCATATTCATCTCATGGTGGAGGTGTAATGGTAGAGATGTCTCCCAACTGCCCCTTGTAGCTAACCCCAGGAACTTTGCCTTCCCATGCCAGGTCCGCCCTTCAGAGCCAAGGCCAGAAGCTCCCCTGTTCTGCCTCCTCCTCAATTTTGAGTGCCTTTTTGAGATTGGGACCAGTCACTCCCACGCTCCTCAGGAAGCTCTGGGTGGATGTACCAACAAACACTCTGCAGCCAACTTCCACAGGACAGTTGGCTGTCTTGGTCTGTTGTAGTTCCAGTGAAGTGAAATGTTAATGCTACATACAGTAATATTTTAGACAATTGTGTTTTTTCAGCATGACAGTGCCTCCCTGCACAAAGCCAGATCCATGGCAGAATGGAGTTCAGAGTTTCAACAAAAGTCTTCACACAAAATGTCCTCACACTACATTTGGGCTCAAAATGTTACATAACAATGAAAAATTAAAACTTTTTAAAAGTAGGTGATGCATCATGCATCACAACATTGTGCTGTACAATCAATCGATTTAATTTATTTATTTATTTGTAACACAAAATCACAAGAACATAATTTCAGTGAAATGCAGTCCATCTGTTCAATCAATTTGTATGTTTACAACAGTTTAATAGTAATACATAAAAGTCTATGGCGTCTATTCATTAATGTTGTTGTAAGCTACTGTCATTACCATCTGTCCTGCATCTCTCTCTGTCTCTGTTTCTCTTTCTGTGTCATATGGATTACTGTTAATTTATTATGTTGATCTGTTCTGTACGACATCTACTGCACGTCTGTCCGTCCTGGAAGAGGGATCCCTCCTCAGTTGCTCTTCCTGAGGTTTCTACCATTTTTTTCCCCCGGTAAAGGGTTTTTTTTGGGGAGTTTTTCCTTATCCGCTGTGAGGGTCCAAAGGACAGAGGGATGTCGTATGCTGTAAAGCCCTGTGAGGCAAATTGTATTTGTGATATTGGGCTTTATAAATAAAATTGATTGATTGAAAAAATTGATTGATTGGGATGTTTTAAGCAGGGTCTTTATTTCGGATCCTTTTGGCCTGAGGGTAGAAGTTCTTCCTGACCACAGCGGGGAATAGGGCTGTTATCCAGGTGCTTGGGATCTTTAATGATTTTCCTGGCCTTGTTTTTGCAGCACCTGGTTTAAACATCCTTTATGGAGAGTAGAACAGTGCATTTGGTGTGTTCAGTTGAAAGAACAACTCTTTGTATTCAGTGCTGTTTCCATACCAGGCAGTGATGTTTCCTGGCAGGACACTCGATGGTGCAGGAATAGAAATTCCTCAGTATTTGAAGGGTTACCTGGAATTTCCTCAGGCGTCTCAGGCAAAACAGTCTCTGCTGTGTGTCCCACCACATTTGTTCATTATTGAGTTGTAATAATTGTCAGTGACCTAATTCTCATCAAAACAGACTTTGCAACAGTCATTTTCTCGAAAAAACGTGCAATGTACACTGAAGAGTTTGAAATGATGGAGGGTAAGAATGACTTTTGTAAACTTTAACTTTATAAATTAAGTGTAAATGTACTGTTTTTAAGTATATATAAATATAAACTTTGATTTTAATCAAAACATCAAACATTAGGAAACACTCACTGTGCAAAAAAATGTTTCAGTGTGCAAAAGTCTACACACAAAATGTGCTGGTAGCTGAAGTCTAGTCTGGTAGCAGATTTGGACATTTCTGGAAGACAAGGGAGTACTGTCGGTTTTGAAACAATGTTTGGTGGCACATCTGCCTGCCTGTCTGTCTGTCTGCCTTCCTGTCTGTCTGTCTGTTTGCCCGCCTGCCTGCCTGCTTGCCTGCCTGTCAGCCTGTCTGTCTGTCTGTCTGTCTGCTTGCCTGCCTGTCTTTCTCTCAGGTGAGTTTCTGGAAGCCTCCGCCTGCAGCAGCAGTGACTCACCTCCGCTGACATTCAGCCCACACCGTTGTCTGTTCTCTTTCTCTTCCTCTCCTCCTCTGCCTGCAGCTCACTCGCCCCCCTCCCCTCCTTTCTCTCTCTTGTCCCCTCCTCTCTCTCTCCTCCTCCTCAGTGGGCTGCAGACACGACCAGAAACAGAAACGCTGAGAGTCACGACGCCTCACTGACACGAATAAAACACACGACTGCTGGCTGAGAGTCAGGCTGCTCATTCATTCTGGGGCTGAG
Organism: Epinephelus cyanopodus; assembly: GCA_026686955.1. Taxonomy (NCBI): domain Eukaryota; kingdom Metazoa; phylum Chordata; class Actinopteri; order Perciformes; family Serranidae; genus Epinephelus; species Epinephelus cyanopodus. The sequence continues at coordinate 7,728,061 of CM048914.1, forward strand.
CAGACACACACACACACACACACACACAGGTAAACTGGTTTGAACTGGTGAAACTGGTGCAACTGGCAGACAGTTACATGAATCTTTCAGTTCAGATTTATCTCTGCAGCTCATAGAATGTGGACCTTTTGATCAAATCATAATAAACAATCTGTTCACTCTGACATAGTTACACACATTCACACCTGGAGGCTGGAGACTCAACTGGAGCAGTAAGCCTTGCTCAGAGGCACATCAGTGGTGGTCGGGTTGGACTGTGGTTGCCGCCTCACACAAAAGGAGCAGGCGCAAGTTATTCCATCTTTGAGATTGGTTTAAGGGGTTTTCTATCATCCAGTGATCATCTTAGCTGAACAATATTTAAACCTGTCTTGTGTCTCTGCTGTCATTGCAGTCTCTGCCACTTTGCCCCTCTGCCATCCGACCTGAGTAGTGCCAAGGCCCCAACTACAGCTCCCAACCTCTGGCTATTAAATGTCTCTGTCCCTATAAGTCACGGTCAATGCCAAAGTGTCTGCATTTTTATTAACCTGACTGAACATTTTGTCAAGCCGCATCGCAGCTGAAACCACTGAGCTTCACAGGTCTCATGTGGGTGATGACAAACTGCAGAGTAATTCCTACCAGCCAGCACATTAGAGTTCACAATAAGTTTCTGACACAAGCATGTGCAGTGTAAAGGTGCTGACACACCATACCGACGTCAAAGAACTAGCGGTGACGAAAGCCAACTGTTGCATTGTCTCCGTCGCCTCACGTCACCTCACACTGCCCTGTGTCAGTTGCATTTGAACACACTAAACGGACTACATCCGACGGCCAAGTAGCACGTACGTTCTGCGCCTGTGTGAGAGAGAGCAGAGTGAAAGAGTGGTACATCCTGTCAGCCGAGGGGTTTCCTATCTGTGCAGCCGAGCCCCTCCATGGACTATTACATCCAGACGGTCCTGGTGTTTCCTCCGCAGGCTCCACTTCACTCAGCTGCCCGATAAACCCGCTGCGTCATCCCACTTTAACCTGAATAACAAACCAGGGTCCGGTTGGATCCAAATGGAGAGCCGGGGCTAGCTGGGTAGCTAGTGGAGGCTAACTGGCTGTGCTTCCCTCTGGTAATGCTGCAGCTAATGCTCTGCTAGCCACTCCCAGCTAGTTCTGGTTTGTTATTCAGGTTGGGAGAGTATCTGTGTTTCCCGGGTTCTATGTTTCCCACTTAACCCTGCAAAAAAGGTTGTATGTTCCCCGCTTACACAAAAAAGGTTGTATGTTTCCCCAGTTCTATGTACCTTGCTCAACCAAGCAGGAAACATAGAACCCTTTTTGTGTAAGCGGGGAACATACATGACCCCACGGATCTGTCGGGCAGCAAGTGAAGTGGAGCCTGGGGAGGAAGCACAGGTTAGCCCCGGTTTCACTACAGGCAGATTCACTCGCTACAGGGGCGAGGGAATAAAACCTGAACAGCCAATCAGAGTGATCTCTCTCACAGACACGCTCCGCCGCCGATTCAACATGCTCAATTGGCCAAAAAGCCGCTGCCGCCAACGCCGAAGTGCCGACAGTGCAGGACACACCGCAAAAACTAGGACGGCAGACGTTCACCGACGACCCAACTTTGGTCGACGGCCGACCGCCGGCTTGGTGTGTCAGGGTCTTAAGGCAGTGCTGCCTGGAAATCTAAATTCGGGGCACAAAATTATCTCCTATACCTAAGTTATAATGAGATGATTGCAGAAAGATGACAGTGTTAATCATCCTCTGTGTTACTCAAATAACAAAAAATGTGAGATATTTTAACAAAGCAGCAACATCTCTCCCTTCAGTAACATCACAAACACACACACACACACACACACGCACACACACACACACACACACACACACACTTCAGATTTTTCTTTGTGTCTGATTCGTCTCACCTCAGCCTCGATTATCAGCTACATGACTCATCCTTTCTTCTTACTTTCTCTGTAATCTTTCACATTGTCATGACATCACTGTGTGTTGAGCGCGGTGCAGTGACCTCATTGACTGTGACATCATCGTCAGGACTCAAAGGTGATGTCATTGCTTCCAGTTAGTCTGCTGCTGTTTGTCCTCGAAAGCAGCCTGCAGAGCCAGAGCCAGAGCCCCGCCCCCGTGTTTGTATCACATCTGTTTCATTTTGTATTTGTATTATTTTATTTTATGTTCTATTTTATTTTATTATTTTCTGATGTACTGTATTATATTGCATTCTATCTCATTCATTTTTATTCTGTACTATTTTATTGTACTGTAAACAACTCTGTCCTGTATGCTGCATGCAGCTCTGCAAAAAACAGTGCTGCAGATGTGTTGTTTTGTTTTTTCTGCTGAATCCTGATTTGACTTTAGAGTCTCTCCTACACACACACACACACACACACACACACACAGTCTCTCTCTCTCTCTCTCTCTCTCTCTCTCTCTCTCTCTCTCTCTCTCTCTCACACACACACACACACACCCTGACAGTGTAGCTCTGAGAGCTCTCAGCTGATTGGCTGCAGGTGACATCATCAGTTGGGATGTGGAGGTTTCTCTCTCTCTCCTTGCTGCTGCAGTCACTCGCTCATCTTGCCACCTACACACACACACACACACACACACACAAATTCACACAAATCTGAACCTTTGCAGAAACACACGTAACCTAAAATCCTCTATAACCCACAAACAGCTGCTCAGCATCCAAAATGTCTCTGAGGTGTTAAACCGAAACTGGTCCTCACAGTGATGCTAGTACAATAACACACACACACACACACACACACACACACACACACACACACACACACACACTGCAGCTGCATTACATCATCTGCTTTAGTGTGAGGAGAAGAGGAAGAACAGTGTGTGAGAACACTGTGTTCTGCTGTGGTGCATGATGGGAGCTGTAGTCCCCTGCTGGCCTCTGTCAGTCATGCTGCACACATAGAGATGCTCAGCTGTGATGAAGTTGAGGTCACTTAAACAAAGTGCAGAGTTCACATGAAGAATCATCCTGCAGTGTCACTGACCATCTGTGGTGTGACCTCTGACCTTTAGAAAGAATCAGTTTTATTTTTCAGTCTTCTCTGGGGAGTTCCTTCTTGTTTGTTTAGGAAACTATGATGGCACAGGTAGTGCTGGTAAAATGAAATACTGGTACTGCTGATAATTTTAATATCAAAGCTCATTTTTGCCAGAATAATCTTTCCTCCGCTCCGATATTTATTTTTTTTTACACTCTCCTCAGCTCACTCATACAAAGTTCATCTTCATACAAATCAGACTTCAGTGAACTTATGAAAAAATCTTTTTTTCCTGCAATTTTCTGAATTCTTGTCTTCTGATTAAAACTCTTACAGACACTATGCAATGTTCCCCACATTTAGAAAATGCATGCAAACATAAACTCTGAGCCTTTCTAAAGAATTTGATGCTACTTCAGAATACGAATACCCTTTATTCCCAAGCAGGTTTTCAGATGGAATTCACAAGGAAATTCCTTTGTTGCATTCATGCACTGCAGCAAAGGACAACAAAAGTCAAGACACATACATAAAGAATTAAAAAGAAAATTTGCAATAAAAATGAAAGAGCTGTTGAGCAGTTTAAGAAGTTATAGTTTTTGTGTAGAAATGTGCAAAATGTCCAGGGGATGTGCAAACGTTCACAGTATGAAGCTAACATAGAATATATGCATTGTACAGAGATAATAGTCTAAAACATGTGCTTTCATGTAATGCAAAGAGACAGATGTGAAGATGTTAATGTAATGTGTGCTTCACCTGAAGGCCACCTTACCCTGATCTGCACAGATGTGTTTTCTAAAATACAAAATATGCTGGAGCCAAACAGCATGATGTTCCAACACGTAACAAACCAGCTTGACTTTGGTCCTGATCAACAGGAACCCAGTGGGCACCTGAGGACCTCCAGAATAAAGGTGGTAAACACACACTAACAGCACTGAACAAAAGCCTGCAACTAAAATGTAGCTTTATAGTTTCAGCACCTTTTTATTATTATCACATTTCCAGCTTCTGTGGAGCTGTGAGTGCTGAATGAAGAGCGAGAGACGGAGGAGTTTGGCTGTCAACCAGAGCAACAGATGGAGGCGTTAATACACAAATACAGATCTGAGTGTGTGTGTGTGAGATGAGTGTTCAGTCAGGATGAGTAACGGTTCATTGTCAGCCTTTAAATTTAGCACTGACATTTCCTCAGAAGCACATCGACCCAACAAACCAGATCAAACCAGACCTGCTGGATCCAGCCACATTCGGCTCTTGTTTTATCTTCATGTTTCACAAGTTTTCCTGCAATTTTAATTCCATAACAACAAAGTGTAGGCCTACTGTATGTGTGTTTTCTAAAACCTGAAATTTTTTTTGGTCTGGTGAAACATTTTTGTCTTTACTGCTGTATATGTCCTCACAGAGGTCAAAGGTCGGGACCACCGGTCTGCATGAATTCATATGATTACTATACAGTAAAAAAAACAGATAATAGAAAACAATGATTGCAGGAGAGTGTGAGGAAACTCAGAAGAGCTCCTGAAAGTAAACCAGTACAAATGTCAATTTGCAGCACAATATCTTCGGATGGATTTTCATTTCGTGTCTTTTTGTTCAAACCTGTGACTTGTTTATGGCTGAATCCTTTCATCAGTTAGTAATTAGTTGAGATGAGATAACTTGTGTATCATCACATTTCCCAAGATTTTTGAATTTGGGTAATCTTGGGATCTCAGCTACTGAAGTGTCTCGGCTGACCCTTGGCCCTTTACTGCATGTCACTCCCCCCTCTCTCTCCAACCTTTCCTGTCTGTCTTCAGCTGTACTGGGGCAGCAGTAGCTCAGTCCACAGGCATTAGACTTGGGAACAGGGTTGCCGGTTCCAGTCCTCCTACAAACCAAGTATGAGGTGTGGACTGGTAGCTGGAGAGGTGCCAGTTCACCTCCTGGACACTGCAGAAGTGCCCTTGAGCAAGGCACTCAAGCCCCCCCACTGTGACATCTCTCAATTTAATGCATGTATAGGTCTTGTTTGTGCACGTGTGTGTATTTCAGGCCTGTGTTTATATGACAATGGAGTGAAAAAAAATGAATTTCTCCTCAGGTATTAATAAAGTATATCTTCTTTTATGATCATAGATGGAAAAATGCCTTAAAACATCTTAAGAATGAATAAATAAACAGAATTTCAGGAGTTATTTGTCTGAGGATGTCAGGTGATCAAGGCCTCTGTCTTCTTATCAAATGTTTAATCAAAAGCATCTTATAGGATAGTTCTCCGTAACATAATTTGACTGATGGCCTTTAATGTGTGTGATAATGTGGAGTACAATGAGTTGCGAATTAGTAATAATGACAAACTTTATTTTTGGGACAAAACATGCATATAATGCAACACGAAGTACATTGCATAAAAGTAAATGTGACAAAACCTGTGCAACTAGCTGACCAGCACCACGTGGAGACAAGAAGATCTGTAATTGGTCGGTTTAGGAGGCCTGTGTTTCCTTCTACAAGTTTCTCATGTGAGTGGAGATAGACAGCAAAGTTAGTTATCTGTTTTACAGTAATACACATTGAGACAGTTCAGACAGACCGATCTAAAAACAGCTGAGTGTAGTTAAGTAATGCTCGCTAAACTATTGTTGTTGTAACTGAGTTGTTAAAATGTAGAAGTTGTTCTGGTGTTTTTGTCAGTTACCAAGCAAGTCAGCTGTTGCAAAGGCATCTGTGTGCGTGCAAAGCATGATCTCATCAGTCTGATTTTAATTATCAGCTACCCAGTATGACTCATGAAGTTCTCAGCACTGTGTGTGAATATAATGCCTTCAACAGAAAAGTCCAATTCCTTGTATTTAAAAAACAGAATTATCCATTAAAGTCACTGTGATTGGGATGAGAAGCTTTCTGTCGGTGATCAGAAGGATTCCTCTGAAATAAACCTCCACTGCTCTACGGCCCCTCCTCCTCCCCCTCCTCCCCACCCTCCTTTTGCCTTGCTGGACCAATCACAGCCCAGTATCTTTGCTAGCCAATCAGATCACTCCTGGGTGATGTCATGTAGCAGGCTGCTGTTTGGTGCTGATGCTGCTGAGCTGCAGATCTTCAGTCTGAACAGAGAGACCGAGCATCACTGCAGGGTGAGTACACACTGCACCCATACACACTTACACATATATAAACATCATATGTCTTCCTTTATTTGTGATGATTATATGTTAGTTTCAAAAGCTTTCTGCATGTTTGCACCACAGATGGCTGCAGCCTCTTTTGAACAGATATGTGAATAGATAAAAGCAGGCTTCACTCATCTGATTTGCTCCTTCATTCTTTTAATTATCTGCAGATTCTGTTCATTTCAGTCTTTTCTCTGTTTCTGTCTCTGCTGCTTTGTTTGCTGCATCTTTCCATTTTTCTTCTTTTGTTCAGTTTAGTGTTTAAGCTGCGTGCTCGACTCGCTCTTCTCTGCAGAAGGTGATGCTCTTACTGGCAACAATGACATCATCGCTTAATCCCTGCACCCACACACACACACACACACACACACACAAGTACAGACACGCACATATACATACACACACAAAGTTTTGTGTTTGCATTAACCATTGAATGATAATCAATTTTAAAATAGGTGGCAAACAGAATATTTTCAGGTTTTTTTACTAGAAATATAATCTGTTTCTCCAAAGTGAAGATCTGCTGCTTTCCTCTGTTTCTCATCTGAGTGTCTTTGTTGTTCAGACTGATTTTGACAGCTAAACATAGATATTTGGCTTTACTTTGGACATTGCAGAGATTAAACAATTAATGGAAAAGTTGTTTGGCAGATGAATAGAGAAAATCATCCTAACCTGCAGCTCCAGTGTTTGTGCACATCAACAGTGAGATCATGTTTCTCTGAATTTCCATCTTTTTATGCACTAAATGAGCTCGTAAAGTGAAGGTTTATGATGCTGTTGAACTTCCTCTGACTCAGTTTGAGTGTTTGTGCAGCAACTGGATGATCAGGAGGCTGATATATGACCTGAGACTCCTGCAGTGTTTTGTGCAGTGTGTTTGCTGCTGATTCAGTCTTCACACTTTGGATGAATTATTTTAGTCTCCTGATGTCAAAAACAGCTAATACTGATATTCTTACGGATGACTCAACTCATGAAACAAGCTGGCAAAATCTGACCTTTAAATCAAAGTGAGGTTCAGTTTTGTAAAGAAGCTTTGAGAGGACGTCTGGGATGTGCAAAAACTCCTGTGACGTATGAAATAAATGTAAGATACATTTTTAGCATTTATTAACACAAAAAAAAGCTACTAGAAGTTCAGGGTGCAAACATTTGAAATTTGAAATTTACTAAATGAACAAATGATGCATTAAAGATAAAAAAAGAAATCTGTCTCTATCTGCAGTACAAATGTCAAAATGCAAAAAAGGAAAATTCCCAGGTGACCTTTATCTCCAGAAGTAATGATACTGATGAGGCAGCTTTTCTTTCTTCCACTTAATTTCTTTTTTTGTTTGTTTCTCCTGATGTGTTTCATATTTTCCCTCTTTTTCTGTGTTTTTCCTTTCATTTAATTTTGCTTTTCTGCCATACCTCCCTGTACTAGTAGCCCAGTTTCCTGTATGAGATGCTTAAAGTGTGTCATTGCCTGAGAAGCTTTGCTTGAGCTCAGTGTTTCCTCTGCAGGTTACCCTCAATACCACACAGTCATTCTACTTAACTGATTCTACTGGATTTTCTTTGATGTCAGTTTTGTGTCTCTCCTCAGGAACAGACTCTACCTCACCACAGTGTCTTCGACAGAGAACAGCAACAGCAGCATAATGACTCTTGCAGGTAATTAAAGACATTTTCTGACTGATTTTTTTCCTCATATTGTTTCTTGATTATGTGATGTGTTGTTCATTTGACTCAATCTGTAGGCTACAGATTTGTGGCTGAGCTGCAGTTTTTCTTTTTTCCCCCTCTCCAGCATACAGGGAGAAGATGCGAGAGCTCCCCCTGGTGTCTCTCTTCTGCTCCTGCATCCTTCCCCAACCAAGGGACACCCCAGCTGACAAGAATGAAGGTTAGCAGCACTCTTTTAATTAATCATCTGGTCTCCACAGTGGGGTTGGGTGGTGAGGTGGAGTAGACCTTTTTCACAGCCGATATGTGAATGTGTAATTGATTACATTAATCGCCTCATTACAGATAAAAATTATTCGTTCCATCTGTGATTTTCCTGCAATGACAAGTGAAAAAGTCTTCTGTGAAAAAACTAATCTGAATCATTTGGAACATACACCAATAAAGTGCTCCAGGAATGAGTCTTAAAACCCAGAAATGAGCATTAGCATTAGCATTTTCAATTCCAATTCCCTCATCACAAAGTCAGTGGGTTTTTTGAATGGGTTTTTGGCTAGATATCTAAAATAATGTCTGTGGTTTATACAAGTTTATGAGATTATATTTTGTTCTATGACAAACTATGTCGGTAAATAACCCATTGGTAAATTTTGAGGCTTTTATGTATCTTGTAAAAGGTGATAGCTAACATAGCTAACAAGTGGCTAAATGAGAATACAGAATGTCATCTCACAGAACACAGCTTTACGGCCTTGTTGTGGTGGTGACGTTGAAAATGTTGTTTATAGCCTAACATTCTGGTGATTGCATTTTAGTATTCAAAAATCATTAAAGTGGTGTTCATTTGAGAAGATTATCTTGCTGAACAAAACATCAAAACAAAACAGAAGTATCATAAACGTTTGTTTGCCACTGAGCTCATTTGCTGCCATAATTCAAAATCTGACATAAAAATGTCATTTGTCGAGGGAACCCCAGTGAAGCTAACTTCCTTGTGGGCCTACAGAAAAACATAATTCCTGGAACACTCTATATACCAGGATCTAGTACCGCCATTATCTTCCGTCCTTACCAGCCTCTCTTTGGACTGCATGTAGGAGGAAACTGGAGCACCCAGAACAAACCCACACAGACATTATTCAAATTCAAAAAACTGTTTCCTGCTGCAGAAAAATTCTCTGTCAGTTTGTAGACATTTTATGGTCTTGTGCTCTTCTTGCAGCAGGTGTGGTGGACTTGAACCTGTGCAACATCCGGGACATGGAGGTGATCGAGCTGAACAAGCGAGCGAGTGGCCAGGCCTTCGAGGTCATCCTGAAGCCACCTACCTTCGACGGGGGCCCTGAGCTGAGGGCGACCACACCTCCTCGCCAGAAACCCTCACTGGAGGAGATCCAGAAGAAACTGGACGCCGCCCAGGAGAGGAGGAAGGTATGTTAAAATTAGGGCAACAGCATTCAACAGATTCTTAATTGTTATTGGGTCACACTCGTTCTCACTAAGAGTGACACCTTTAATTTGAACAACTGGCTAATATACTAAGACCTAGCAGCTCTGTGTGGCTGTATTATAGGCACAATATGGTGCTTTAAGTTCAATTCTAACATCAGCATGCAAACATTTTTACAGCAATAATGCTAACATTCTGATGTTTAGTAGCTCGTAGCATGTTAGCACACTTACATTAGCAGCTTCAGCTTAGGCTTATGAGAATGTCAGTTCTGCATGTATTTGGTCCTTATTTAAATGTATTGGACAAAAAAGTTATCCAAATACATCTTGAGGTGAACATGAATGTCTGAAACAAATATCATGGCAATCCATACAACTGTTGTCAAATATTTCAGTTTGAACCAAAGTAGTGGAATGATTAATCTACTCAGAAAAAAGCAGTGGCCCTAAAATAGATCCCTGAGGAACCCCACAAGTTATTTTACAGTTTTATGATGTTTTTAGCCAGATTTCTGATCGTCGGCTTTAAGTCTGCAACCTAATGTATTTCGATGTCTTTTGATGTTTGTTTTAAATCGACCAAACACAGAGCACAGTTTAACTGGTGCAACATCATTCAGTGGTCAGTTCAGAAATTATACTACCAGAAAACAAGTCCACCAAGAAACCAGTGTTAAAGCTCAACAGACTCATAGCAACACAATAGAGAAAAAAAGGGAAATGGCCTCTGTTCTGTAAAAACTGAGAAAAACTGATCTGACATGTGCATACAAGAAGCTCACTGTAAAATCTTCCTCTGTTTCCCTAGTGTCAGGAGGCAGAGCTGCTGAAACACCTGGCTGAGAGGAGGGAGCACGAGCGTGAAGTTGCTCAGAAAGCCCTGACCAAAGAGCGTCAGGAACATCGCGCTGATGCCGTCAAGGAGCAGCTGCAGATGCACCTGAACGCCTCACAGGAGCGACTGCAGGAGGAGGTGAGGACAGAGGTTTTATCATCAGTTGACTGCTCATTTACTGAGGTGATCTAGATTCTGTTTCACAGGAATGAGTCACTAAAGAGAGTTTGTGTTTGTGTCTTTCAGGACAAGCACAGTGTGGAGGTGAGGACGAGCTGGAGGAGAAGTGGATTCTGGGTAGATGCACTGATACAAAATATGAAAACAGTGGTGCGGTAACACATAGAGAAATAAACAAAAAAAATAATTGGAAAACGCTGTGAAAGTAAAAGTATGACATTTTGGGGTTTTATTGCAGAGTTAACAAGTCAATATCAATCTAATGTCCGTGTGTTGAGTACAGATCTAGAGTCAGGACATGGTTAGCTTAGCTTAACATTAAGATTCAAAATATGGGGAAGACTTTTCCATTGTCAGAAAACTTGTTTAACTTGTACACAAACAGAAATGTAAAAAAACATATGTTTGTGTTTACGTGAGTTAAACCAAAAAGTGACTGTGAGCAGCCTCCTAAAGTCTTTCTGTCACAGTGAGGCTGCCCAGTTTGGTATCATAGTGTCTTTACAGACACCAAAACCAAAACCTGAGCTCCTCGACATCTGGATCTGGCAATTTTCACTATGGAGACGATACAAAGAAGTATTGGGTAGATGGATATACTGCTGTTGTCAATGACTAGTCCGAATACATAACTCCCCTCTTACAACATCTGTTGCTTTTACATTTCTATTTGTATCCGTATTAAATCAACACACAACGTGTTGATTAGTGAGCTTTAGAAGTGGTGGTGTACTTCTTAAGAAGACCAGGCTTGCTATTTCCCCTGCTTCCTTTCTTTATGCTAAGCTAACAAGTTTACGCACTGACACAACATTTGTTTCAATCTTAGTAGAAGAAAACAAGCGTTTTTTCCAAAATGTCAAACTACTTATTTAAGTCTTCATTTAAGTTACGCTACTTTATAGCAATGCAGACTCTTGTGGTTTTGGTCTTTGCTGACAAAATTTCCACAAAAATTATCAAATGTTTCAGGCTGACATTTGAAAAAATGTGTAGAAGACAAATTCTTGAACATTTCCAGGGAGAATTTGATGAGATTGAGATTTGCTGGCAAATTGTAGTTTATTTCTGAGCCCAGGAATGGATGTTGCCTGTCTGAAAACCAGCATCATCTGTAGATGTTTCTAATCTGAAGAGCCATGTTTGTCTCATTTCTTTATAGTTTTGTTTTTTTGGGGGGAAATATGCTTTGCTCTGTCCAAAGGTAACAAAATTCACCTACCAGCCACTGAAAAGCTCACTGATTAACATGTTATACTTGGTTTGTTACAGTCATTCAAAAACCAATTTGTTACAGCTACGAAATGCTTTTTGACATCGGGATGGCATCTTCTCGTGAAAATCAATAAAGTTAGTAATAACCCTAAATATCAAACTTTTACTTTAAATTTGTGGCTCAATCTGCAATATGCTTTGAAACAGTATTCCCTAAAGTGTTGCCACCATATAAAAAGCTTTCTTTGGTTTAATATCCTTGTATGCTGTCGCTTTGAGATTTCCTTTCATCGGGACTAAACAGCTCAAACTAAGAAAAACTTTTAAAGTGTATAAATTTTCTCTTTCTGTTGAGTGTAAACATGATAACTGCATCATAATCCTAAAAAAGTACTGAATTGTCATTGGTGAGGCTTTTCTTTACTACTATAGATGCAAAATGTGTGTGAGCAGTTTAGACATAATCATTTCGGTAGTCTAACATTTTCTGTCTTTTGTTGATATTCAAGATTGTTTTCACAGCAAATCTCAATCTGAAAACCCCCTTTCACTCCGAAATAAGCATAATTCGTATACAGTGTGTCTGAATCAAAAACTTTTTGGATTTTCTGCCAATGTGCTAACTCCACCACATTTCTTCTGCCTCCAGGTGTCTTGATGGCCTGATCACAACACAAGCTGAACTTTACTTGGAAGCCATTTTGGAGGGCTGATGAGCTGAGGATTGGTGTGCCGGCAACCTGGCACTGCTCCAAATGGGAGACTAACAGGATGAGACTCTGAAAAGAGTGAGAGAAGAAGAAAAAGAGGACGAGGTCTAAAGGCGAGTCCAACCGCTTGACCTCCTCTGTACAACCAGGACTCTTCCTAATGAGATAAACTCTTTATAACAAGAAACACGTCTGAAGGACACTGCATATTCAGTCATCATTAGATGGTTCACAGGGGTTTTACTGTGCTTTGTTGCCATGCCAACAGTGCCAATGTGTTCATGTTTGTGTGACTGTGTATGTATCAAGGATTCAAAGTCTTCTGATAAGTGTGAAAAGTCCAACCCAACCAAACCTGAAATCATCCTAACAGAAGCCGGGCCTTAACCAGAAGGAAACATCACTACAAGGAACTGAGTCCAGAGAAGAAGCAGCTGGACTGCAGTAGTGGCACTTGGCGTCTTCTGCTTCTATGTCAAAATGATTTGTCACAAAAAGATACAAGCTGAAATGCCTCTACCTACTGGAAGGGTTGATGATGTTGAAGTCTCTGCTACCTGGGTATGCTACTGATCAGAGTTAAAGAGCTCCAACTGCTGGACTGTTTAGATCACTGCTTTTACTGTAAAACAGTGTGACAACAAGAAAGGTTTGATCAGTTACATGTGGCTCTTTAGAGACATGTTGTGGCAGGTGTAGGAAAGCATACTAAGTCAACACCGTGTCCCAACGCAGATCAAGTCCGAAGTATGACCAAAACCAGGAGAGGTAAAAAGACGTCAACTGGACTTCAGATAAAAAGAACAGAGACTGTTATAGGTGAGATTAGTGTCTGAGACTAAGATTCCAAGTGAAAATGCCAATAAGAGAAAGATGAGTCAAAACACCCAGGAGACCATGAAGTCCAAATGAAACCCACCGCCAAAATGAGAGAAGGTGAGGTGGAAACATTCACTGAGACAAGCCAGAGCCAGAGCACCAATTAGAGTCTGACAAGTCTGGTTGAAAACTGTCCACAAAACCAAAACAAGTTCAAGTGAATACACTCAAGAGACTGAGATGAGTCCAAGTCAGTCCATCCATGACACAAGAGAGTGCCACGTAGAACATAGAAAATACAGACAAGTTCAAGTTCAAAATCAAACACTCATCAAACTAAGAAGAGTTCGAGTCAAAACGCATGTTGGATTGAGATGAGTAAAGAAAAAGTCTGTGCTCTAAAATAAGCATTATAGCATTTATGCTACCATTTAAAGCTACACTCCTGTTATTTGTTGCTGTGTAAACTGGAATGTAAAGACAACTGGCACAATGCGAATCCTGCTGAATTTTTGTATGATGCTAGTGAACAATATTTTAAATTGACCACAAACAGCTAGGTAGCTCATGTGGCTTACGTCAGCCATAACACAGGATACTTCCCCCTGCTCAAAAATCATTATACTAACCCCCTGCTAATACAGATGAGTGAATTTTACTGGTGAATAACTGATAATCGATTGTGTACAGTGTTTACAGCTGCAGTGGTGTGTTTGCTTGTGTGTGTTTCCCTGGCAACGACAATGTAAAGGAGTCAGGGTGAGATGATGATGATGATGATGATGATGATGATGACAATGTACAGAAATCACATTATATTTTAAATTCAAGAATAAAACAAAGACACTTTGCTTCTTTTTTAAGTTTTTTTATTGAATCAGTACCACATTCAGCCTTAGAATAAATACATTAATATTAATAAAACATCACCAATAAATACCTGCTGAATAACATTTTAAATAGTTATTTAAATTAACTTAAACTATAAATAGAACATAATATATGAAACACACCCACTAATAATCTGCTTGCTTTTAAACTTCAGCTCCAGAGTGTAGTTCTTCCAGTTTTGTGTCTTGAGACAAATAAAAAAAATGTGAACAAAAAAAAAAAGAGAAATTGATGGGGAAGAAACACAGATTAATTCCACAACTGGCAGATCACAGAGCAGCATGTAGGCAACACACAGAAATGTTCAAAAGAGGACTTTCACCTTACATCAAATCAAACTGAATACACTGGTAAAAAGCTGGAAATAATGACTTCAGAAGATCAGATACTTGTGACTTAAAATCATATTGAAGGATATGTACTGGGTCCTTTAATTATTCTCTGTCCTATCATTCTCCAGCCACAGTATATGTATATAATCATAAACTCTTCCTTCACTCACACTATAGCTTTTACTTCTCAGGATTAAAATCTACCAAGCACTTGGAAATGTAATCCACTCTTTTATTACATCCCCAATCAATTATTATTGTTTATCCATATCTTCCACTCTGATTTATGCAATTGGAATCTATGGAAAGCATTTAGTAACTTTTGTTGTTGTATTGTAAAAATAAAGGTATTATTAGTATGTGATAATAATTGTATACTATGGTATGACACAATTTGTCATAATTATGAGGGGTACAAATATTTGACTTGAGCTACTGGGTGAACTATGAGTTTCTATCTCTTAATTTTTATGTATAAATTCATAATTAGGAGATAGAAAGTAATAGTTATAGTTTCATTCTGGTCTTCAATACAGAAGCTCTGCTGTCCTTCAGTCTTGGTGTTGGACAATGGGTCGGACGCAGGTGCAGCCCACAGCGATGAGGCGGGTCTCCAGCCTGTAGTGGTAACTGTGCTCCGCTCCTGTCGATTTGACACGGCGTAGCAGCAGGACCTGGTGCATGATGGGTCTGGACTCAAGGTTCAAGTCTTCCTGGCCCTCTGAGTCCAGACAGCCACGCAGCAAACAGCGAGCCTCCGACAACACCGGAGGGAACAGAGAGTTGTCACTGGTCATGCTGAAGATGGAGAGAGAAGGGACAAAAAAGTGTAAAGATCGCTTTATTTTTAAATTCTCTTATTAAAGACCCATTAAGTTTTCTATCTTTTAGCTTACAAATGGTGGGGTTTTCTATGTGTGTTTGTTTTAACAAGGTGTGTGTTGGTGTGTATGTGTTTCCATACTTGTATGTCCACGGAGAGATGGAGGAGTTCTGCAGGGGCCTGATGTTTTTGGAGGCGGTCAAAGCGTTGGGGTCAAGCTGCAGGGGGACCGTTTCCACTGTTGCACCATCAGAGGAAGTCTTGTGTGTCTTCACTGAGTGTTTTGAATGACCTGCTGGTTTTGCTGCTGCTTCCTTCATCATCATCATCATGACCATCGCTACCACACAGACAGCCTGAAAAAGAGGACAAGAAATTAACCTTCGGCATAGTTTACAGTTTAATATCTGTTTATTACATTGCATGTAAAATGTAAGAAATAACATACAAAAGCTATGAAACCTTTTTCAGCATTTCACATTTCTTTTTTGAAAGCATAATGGTCAACATGGGAAAACATGATTTTTTTTTTCATAAATAATTTTTTAAAATGACTAAGTATTTTACAAGGTAAATAAGCACAGTTCTCACAATTTAATTAAAAATACAATATAAAAGGGCTGAATGCTTAAAATGTCTTAAATTATATAAAAAAAAGTCATATAATTACATAATATAATAGTAACATAATCAAATGCTTCATAAAATCAAACAGTTGGAGAGCTTTGTACCATGTTGTTCCCTTGATTCTTGTCATCTCTCTATTCTCTATTCTCTAGTAAATGCATAAAATGCCCCCAATATGCATTTTGAAAATAATGATTAAATAGATTTGATTGAACTAATAAAAACAAAATAATTAACAGCATGTGAAGGGCTTAAGCAAACATGCCCCCATGCAGCATCTTTAATTTAAAAATGAATACTGTTACTATGAAAATTAAAACTATCAAACACCATTTCATACTGAGTTGAATTTTAAGAATTAATTTAACAGTTTATTGGCTCATGTTTATATTTTCTTATTCATGCAATTATCCATTTCATACTGTCTAATTTATTTGTTTACACTGAAATTTCTGGCTTTGAAAATTTCAGATGTCGTCTGAAACACAAAATGATTTGCATGGATTTAAATGATATAATAGAAGAAGAATCCAGCTACTCTTACCGTCACTTTGGAGAAATTTGATGTCAAAAACATGCTGACGATTTGGACTCTTATGCTTTGATTGTCCTTGTTGTCCTTTTTAGTTCTTTTTGGATCTGTCAGTCTTCACTGTGTCTTACTCTTCAGGGTCCTCAGGCTCTGCTGGAGGTTCTGGTTAGGAGCTGTAATCTGGAGGTCAGATGGTACTTGCTGATGTACAGACCTAAACTGTGTCCTCTGCTGGTACAGGTGTTGCTCTCCTTGTCTGCTGGTTGTTGGGTTCAGCTCTGACATTTATCCTGATCAGCATCACTTCCTCTGATGATGTCACCATCTTTGTTTTTTTTTCTTTCCCTATCTATGCGTCTTTGATCCTCCCCTCTAAACCACACAGACCTGACTGCATGACAAGGCCTGATGGTCGACCCACTTTCACAGTGGATGCAGGGGGTTCAAATAGTCTGCACAAAAATGTTGCAGCAGATTTTCTAGGTCATCTTGTCCCCACAGCGTGAAGCCTTACCTTAAAACCACCATAACTAACCAACTTTACGTTATGTAAATGTGCACAAAGAAGCTGACTAACATCATCATCGGGAAACTTTGTTGGGAAACTTTCTTAGAAAACGTTGGCAGACCGGGTGGCCATACCAAAGCCTTCGCTCTGTTTGGTTTGTTTGAATCAAGATAATAACAGGACCTACAATAATATGTTAGACACTAATGTTCTTCCATCTTTGTGTTAGCAGTTTGTGTTAGTTTCTTTTGTTTGAACATGAAAAAGTCAGCTCCAAAAAGAAATAGTTTGGTGACAGGTCCACACAGAGGCCTAATCTCAAGATCTCATCAGTGATGCTCTTGTGTCTGGGAGCAAATCTCTGCAGATGGTTCAATATCTGGTGGAAAGACTGAAACCAGAAGAGTGGAGGCTCTTAGAGCAGCACATTAATGAACATTGTGACACCAGCACATGTTACACTATCACATATGTAGAGAAAATTCTGATGTCCACATAGTTTTTGCCTCTTTTGATAATGTGAAATTTTGAAAGTAAATTGAAAATTCTCAAGTTCATAACTGAGCAAACTGTGTAAGGAGTTGTAGGTGGAGAGAAAATTTTACAAAATATATGCAAAATGGAAATAGTCACTCCTTTCAAATGTTATCTGCTCATTAAATGGCAGTTGTCAGTTGTCAGCGCTGCCATCTCTGGCTCTACTGTTGTCTTTCTTTCCTCCACTCCACTGAGCTCCCACATGTGTGTAAAGCCTAGTTCAGACCAAAGATTTGCAATGAGATGAGTTGAAACTAATAACTACTTGCAATACACTGTTATGCAACATTCTAAAAACCTGCTGGTTCACACCAATCCAACTAAATGAGATGGTGTATTATCTCTATGCAACAATTCTCTGTATTTCAGTTCTGATTTCCAGCTTTTCAGGCTTATTTAGTGGCTGAATATAATTTGTACCTTCTTTAAAATATGAATGAAGAGAGTGATAGTGAGATTCTGGCTATAGCTGCAAAAACCAGTTGCTGGCAATTCGACCATCTGAGTTACAGGTGACACCAGCCATCATGAGTCAAGCTCAGATCAGCCAGTTCACAACAACTGCAACTTTAATCTCCAAAGTTCTTAAATAGTTTCATTTTGTATCAGATCACTGGTCTAAACTGGGCTTAAGAACAGGGGCTGAACTACGCTTATGTCGAAACACCACACGCCATAACCGACAACAAAAATGCAGTATGAGACTGTTAATTTGTGTTCTTTACAAAAATTATGCGCACTCCTTTCATTTCAGCTCAGTGTGAGAGAATCTAGCTTTTATGGCACACGGTGCGGAACCAACGACGACGTAATCACCACGCCACTGCAAAGTGCAGCAACAGCCCGGAAGCAAAAAGCCAATAAAAGTAAGTCATTAATATGGCCTAATCCATGCAAAAGATGTAAAGACAATGAAAATAAACACTCAGTGGAACAAAGTTCATTCAGGTTACTCATGCAAAGGCTGCATTGACACCAACAAACACTGGAGAAAAGTCTCTTTAAGAGACATTCCCTCGAGACAGCAACAAGGCCAAAACAATTAAAAAGAGGAATAGTTTTTTTATAACTACTTAATTATTTTGTAAAATAAATGAATGAATAAATAAATAAACAATGATGAACAGCTCTGACTTTTGGTTTCACACAGGATACCAACAGCAGTCTCCTTGGTGAAACTCCTGTATTTGTTTTATCTGTGCATCCACCCTGACCTCCTCCCAGTGTGGACTGTCACTCTTTATCTACATCACCTGACTTCCTCCGTTACTCCCAAATTACTACAGCCACCACAGGTTGCTAACAGTAAATGTAAACAATGGAGTTAGGGTAGAGCTGTTCCACCTCAAATCTATGCTCCCAATAGCAACTGATAACAACCATTTAGTGGGCTGACAACATTCAAAGTGAGTGAAATACTTTTTCTGTCTGTTGATGTCAAGATACTAAGACATTTACAAAGTCAGCCTACTGTCACCATACGAACATATCAAGGATTAAAGGATGTATGTCTCAGCAGGATCTGGAAAAACCTGTCCATGCATTTATCTCCAGTAGACATGACTACTGTCACAGTGTCTCTAAGGGTCTCCCTTAAAGATCCATCAGACAGCTGCAGCAGATTCAGAACGCTGCTGCTGCTTGAGTCCTCACTAAGACTAAGAAAGTGGATCACATCAGACCAGTTCCCAGTCCTTTACACTGACTTCCTGTCTGTCAACAATTCGACTTCAAAATACTACCATTGGTTTACATAGCACCAAATGGTTTAAGGCCAAAATACATTTCTGACCCTCAGCTACACTATGAACCATCCAGACCTTTCAGGTCCTCAGGGACTGGTCTGCTTTCTGTCCCCAGAGTCAAGACTAAACATGGAGAAGCAGCATTTGATTTTTATGCACCACATATCTGAAACAAACTCCCAGAAAACAAACTGATCAGCTGCAACTCTAAGTTCTGTAAAATGAAGGCTGAAGACTTTTCTGTTCACTGCTGCCTTTTATTAAATCAAATATTTATTCATTTGTTACAGTACACCATAGCTTATTCTTTATTTCATTTTTTTTTTTTTCATTCTCTAGCTCTCTAATGGTGTAATGTGTGTTTGTTTTGCACTTTGTTGAAGCTCTTAATATTTTATGTAAAGCACCTTGAATTGCCTTGTTCCCAAAATGTGCTGTTGAAATATTGCCTTGCCATAAAGGTCATTTATTCTTACATCCTTGTCTCAAATATGCTGTACAGAGAGAAGTCACTCAGTACGTTTGCATAGAGAAAATCAGTTTTTTTTATGTTAGTCCGACTAAAACCAGACTTTTAAAATACACGTAAACACGTTAGTCCGACTGAAATCGTACTGAATCAAATTTCTAAAAGTCGGACAAACACACCCAAATAATGGAACAGGGAGTCAGATTACTCCTGCATGTATAGGTATGTATGGTCAGACAAAAAAAAAGCCAAGGTGCTCTGTGTCCCAGGCTTTGACTCAGAAGTTGCATTAAATGCATAGTGGGAGAATAAGCCGGTAACAACATGGCGAACATCCAGATCCGTACATTTTTGGATGGACAAAATGTACAGAGCTGTAAAGTTGTCCACCATGGTACCAGTTTGTCACTAGCTAACCATAACTAACTTGTTTGTTGATAGCTTGGTCTGTGATGTAATAGGTCAATCAGAGAAACATCCAATACTAACAAGCTAAAAGAGGGCATATCAGTTTGAAGTGAACCTGAGCAGAGATAAAAAGGAAAAAGGTGGTACACTGGTCTGAGTCACATCATGACCTCAAGTTACGGTAGATTCTGCATCACAGTTGCTTTAATGTTATATGTCTGATGTAACAGGAGAAACTCTTCAGCAATCCAATATGACAATATTTTGGGGTCCCTGGGTCTCTCAGTTGTCCCCTCTTTCTTCACCTCAGTTGGAAGTTTTAGATTTGCTAAGTTGCCTGTGCAGCATCAAGTGATGCAGGATGCGAGCATGTTGCAGAGTCTGACCTGGTTTACAGTTGTGTTGTGACTCAGGTCGGTCCAAACTGCAGCATCATCACTATCAGGTATGTATGTATGTGTTTGTGTGTGTGTGTGTGTGTGTGTGTGTGTGTGTGTGTGTGTGTGTGTGTGTGTTGTGTGTGTTTTCAGCCCACGCTGCCAGCTCGACTCTGACCTGGTTTGATTGACGGGTCGATGCTTATCATTCATCTGATAAACTTCCTGCGTCAGTTTACAGCCCCCAAATACCTCACAACAGATTTCCTTTGTATGGTCCACTTCTCTTCAGAAACATACAGACCATTTAAGGAAATATGTTATAGTGTTATGTTAAAATCTGAGACTGAGAATCTCTTTGCAATCAACACTTTTCCCCCCCTTTTTTTTTTTAACCGGGACAACCTCTCTGAGCTGCAGATACGAGACACTAGCCATAAAAAAATGTATAAATGAATATCTTCATACTACGAAATAATTGCATAAATAAATCATTTTTAAAGCCATCAAATAAAAAGAAGTCCTATGAAGGAGTGTCCAAAGCTCCAGCTTCACTGTGTCAAAGCACAATTAAGTACATTTGTTGCAAAAACTTTGAAGCCCTGTGCTCAATCTCAGCTGTAATGAAACAGTTTTCCTTTAGTGGAGACCTGTAGATGATGGGGAACATACATCGTCTACAGGGTGCCGTAAGGGTTCATCCGGCCCTGATCCATGAAGTAATAGAGGAGCTTAATATGTACAAAACTGATTTTACCTATTTTCACCTCAAAATACTCTGATCAAGACCCAGATCTTTTTGAGAGGAGCGGAGGCTTTTAAACACATTTTCACATACCATAAAACTTCAATTAGTAGCCCAGGCTGTTATTTGTTTAAATCACTGAAATCAATGGGCCTATATTTGGGACAGGCATCTATATGGGACAGGCCTTTAATTCCTTTCACACAAAACAGTTGCTCAGCAATGATGGGAAATACAATAAAATTGTTTATTTAAACCAGTATGAATAATACTTGTATAGAAAGTAGGCATTTGATGTATCAATTATGAATCATTAATTTGATCTATAGCTTCGACAGACAGTATATCACAGAGAGAGAGAGAGAGAGAGAGAGAGTTAAGGCTCTTGAGGATTACGGCACCCAGCACATCGACATAACACCACTCTATCTTGTTAAAACAATACTAACAACTTGGATTAATTTTTATGAAAATCCCTTTTGATTCTTTTGATTAGTGAACCTTTACAGACTAAAGGAATATGAACCGAAAAACGTCTATTAAAAAAACAAACAAAAAAAAAGAACTGCTTTACAACCAGACCAGGCGTCTAATTGAGACAGGCGTATATTTATCAAAATGTGTAGCCACACAGGCTAGTAAAAGGGACTCAGTGTTTAATTTGGATTCAGCTTTTTATTGAAGGTTTACCATATTTTGCTGGAAAAAATTCACTGCTTATATGTAAGTTAAAGGGGACCTATACCCATATTCAAAATGTATACATGTTATTCTTATGGTCTAAGATAGTCCAAAAATATTATTGAAAATAAACAACTCTCCCTCACATCCAAAAGCCAGGCTGCTGAAACTCAAATGTGTGATGTCATAGGTTATAAAATCTAAAGCTCCTCCATAGACAATGAATTGTGAAAGATGTTCTAGCTGACACTGAGAGCAGCCAGGGGAATGTTCTGAGTATATGGGTACATTTTTTTGTTTCAGACCTGAAGACACTACAAGAGAATAAAGATCATTTGGGTATTAAAAAGAAAACAAACACTCTGTGGGTCCACAAACCCAGAATCCCATTAATTGTCTAGGGAGCATGACATAACAAGTTTGAGACTTACTTGGTTTCTGGCTCTGAGAGAGAGTAGCTCATGTTCACAGATATTGACCGAACTTTCCTCGGCCATGGAAATTATACATAGGAATTCCGAACAGCTAAGACAAATAACAGAAAGTGGAGACAAATCATTGAACAATCTGGTGAATATGTGCTACAGTGTTTGAACTGCAAATACCTTTTTATTATTCTTATTTACTGAATTTGACAAAGAAGTGCATTGGAGGGGCACCCAGTGGCTCAGTGGGTGGAGCGGGGCAATTGTCCTTGCCACAGCAGCCGCAGGTTTGATTCTGGCTCATTGTTGCGTATCATCCTCTTTGTGTGTGTGTGTGTGTGTGTGTGTGTGAAATAACATACACATAACAAATATAAAAGGTAAATCTAGCACTCAAAATTTTGAGTATTAATTATTATCGTCAAATTGTATTTAAAGTATCAAAAGTAAAAGCATTCATTATGCTAGAATGCTATACTACATTATTGTATAATTATAATATGGTATTATTATTATTTCGACATCGTTACTGATGTGCAACATTAGCATGTGGCTAATGTTAACTAAGTAATAAACTAATATTCCGTTTTATATTAAAAATGATAATCTGCAAAGTAATCATTTATGTTGTTAAACAGTAAAAAAGTGCAATTTTCCCTCTGAGATGTAGCAGAGTAAACGTTTAAAGAAAGAGAAGACTGGACACATTCTGTTAAAGTGCAAATACCTCAAAACGGTACTTATACATATAAAACAAAGTACTGATGACAGTGTTTAATGGAAACCTCTTGGTATCCCAACATGTTTTCCCCCAAGAGTTGATTCATACATTTCCAGCAAATTTACAATATGGAGAGCAGAAAAAATGAGTGTGTACAAAGGAAAGATGATGTCATTTCATTATTTCACCCACACCCGAAATTAAAGAGAACATTTAGAAAAGGGGTCACAATAATTCAAGAGAGTTTCCATGTGGAGAGGCCAGACGAGGTGGGCCGTGTACGTGATCGTATGTAATATCATCATCTGAAGAATCTGTGTCATCCTCACACTGAAGTGTGGTCTGTTTGATCAGGTGCTGCTGGTCTTTCTAGGACTGCGGCTGCTTCTGCTGTGGTGACTGGAAACACCTTTAGAGTGTGTCCCGGCTGACTGTGAAGTTGCAGCAGGGGGTTTCTGTTCTGATCTGTGGTCTTTGTCAACCACAAAGTCTCTGACTGACATCCAGGAACAATTGCTGTGATTCACACAGAATCTGACATCCTCGCTTCCCTCCTTACCTTTGCTCCTGTCCTGCATGCACACCGGTGGTTACACATAAGCTGGCATCACTGACAGCTTATCTGTCAGGCTGTTCATCTGTTGATAGAAAAATCATCTTTATAAATATTTACAGACAGTTCAGAGGCGGAGGTTGGTTGATAAATTTTGTAAATTTCCTCTGTTGGCAGTAAACAGTCAAAAAATGTTAGCTGCAAATTGTTTTTATTATTAAGGCCCGAGCACCACGCAGTGCGAGGACCCTATTGAAATGCAAGGAATTATTAGTCTTCCTTCAAATGAACTGCCTTTTGGGGGCCTAACATACTCAAAAAGTCATGAAACTTTGCACAAACATTACATCTGGTAAAAAAAATGATATTTTTCAGAGTCTCATGCTTAGGTTGTGTCCCCCACAACATTTCTGCAAAGCAGCCCCGTAGCTACTTTCACCTACATGCGCGAAACTTGGACGGCACATGTAAAACTCCAAGACATACAAAAACGCCTCTTGGATCCATGCTCTAAACTGAACAGGAAGTCCTCCATTTTGAATTTACTGTGCAATTTTGGTGCATTTTTTGCCATTTCCCGGGGTCGTTCTTTAACAAACTAGTCCTAGAGATTTAATCTGATTGACTTCAAAGTTAGTCTGTCCCATCAAAAGACCTTAACAATAAAAAGTTATTACAAGCTTGAGTTTTTGTCAAACAGTGTGACTGTGACGAGGTGTCAAACTTAAGTGTTTTACCATGATAGAGGAAGTAGTTTGTAACTCCAGCATACATTGTCCAGTGTGTTCAGTCTTTCCCTGAACACATCGACATGCCAATAATTAGTGATAGTCATAGTGCCCCCTACTGGCAACAGGAAAATACATGTTTTATACTTGGATGTACATCTCTTACAAAGTTGAGCAGATCCACCTGAAATTTGGTCCAAAAAGCCACAAGTCCTTGGTGAGGCTTTATTGTGGAAACTGTGAGTTTCCATCAATGAGCGTGGCCTCAGAGGCATGGCAAAGGTCAATGTTTCACCATAACACAGCAGTTGGCATTAACTTAAGTGTACTTGGTTCAGTCTGCCTGAAACTTCACATGCTCTTCAGTACTCTAGGCATGGATACATGATATGCGTTTGCAATGGGCATGACAAAATAGCTTGGTCATGACTCATGCCCTTTAAAGAGCAGTCCCTGCTGCATGTTTCACCGACAAACACGAAAGTGCCCAGATACCCAAATAAAGCCCCTTGGACCCATAGTCCAAACCCAACTGAAAGTCGGCCATTTTGAATTTCCTGGTCAATTTTGGCCTTTTCCATGCTTCGCATTTTAACAAACTCCTCCTGCAGATATAATCCGATTGATTTCAAAACCGGGGTGTACCATCTAGACAACTTTGTGATCAAAAGTCATTAGAAGATATGGTCAGCATTGAACGGTGTGGCCTTGGTGTAGCATCAGGATTTGATATCTAGCCATGAAACACCAAGTTCCTATAACATTCACATAGATGGTCTAATCTGCACCACATTTCACACATTTGATAATAGTCCCGCTCTGAACACATCTGTATGACAATATTCAGTCATGCACATACCACCGCCTACTAGCAACAGGAAGTACATCTTTTCAGACACTTATCTTTTGATTTACCTTAATTTACATGCTGTGGTCCATATTTGATGTACAAAAATGTGACGTGTCATATTGCATTCTCCAGCACCCCCTAGTGGAAAGGGGAATTGGCAAAAATGTGAAATAGGTCATTCCGCCACACACACTCTGTGAGGGAGGGTGCCATCTCACTCCTGTGTGCAGTGTCTGACTTTCATAGAAATTACGTGCTGCATCAGCCAGCACCCTGCCAGCGCAGGTGCATCGAAGTGCTAGGGCCAAGTTCATCGCTGATTGCAGCTTTAATTATTATTATCATTATTTATTTACTTTATGATTTAGAAATTTTAAGTATTTATACTTACATTTTATAATTTTCTCTTACTTTATGTCTATATTAACTTTACTGTAAGACTCATTGTAAACTATTCCCTTAGACTTTATTACTTATCTCTTTTATATTTGTTCCATTTTCACTGCTACTGTTTTCATGATGTACTGGGCACAGTAAATAATAATTTATATAACATTATAAATTAGTCACATTAGTGGTGTGCAGATGATTTTAAAATGATTACCTTGCAGGAATGCATCAGTCTTTTCGAGTGATTCCAAGGATATCAAGCCATAAATCATTTTAACTGATCAAAGATTTTTGCAACCTTTGTCAACAACTTTAACTCCTCCTGTGAAACATTCATAACTGGAGGCTGCTGTTAACAGATAACTAATGATATTATTATGAAATATCATTGTACCATTGTCATTTTTAAACTGAATTCTTCCACTCCTAGCTTTTGGATTTCCCTCTTAAATTTTTCACGGTCTCAAGAATACTTTTGGCAATACAAGACTACATGTTCCACTGATTCCTGATAGTGCTCACATGATCCCGAAGGATGTTCGTTTTTTAAGAGTAATTATGTCTTGTATGTGTAACTCTTAACCTTGTTAAAAAGATCTACTCTTTAGTGCATCTTCTTGCCGTTTTCAATGTGCCCACGTTTCGTTGCGTTGCATACAAGTGTCCTCCTGTACTTCTAGTGTCCCAGCCACGTGCTGCCACTCTTTAATGATGTTTCTTTTAATAATTCCTTTTACTTCTGCTTTACTAAGTGATATGTCCACAATCTCTTCATGTTTCAGAGCCTGTTCTGCTAATGAATCGGCAGTTTCATTGCCCTTAACTCCACTTTAAGCTGGAATCCACATAAATGGATGGAAATGTGTAATGCTGTATACATCTATTCATATTATTAAATCTGTACAGAGATTAATAGATTTCAGTAACAATATCCTGCCTATTACTGGATGTAAATGATTGCAATGTTATCAGTGCTGAACACAAGTCTGTACAAAGAATGACCTTTTGGAAATAATGCAGAATTAATTATTGCATTATATTTTAGATTTGAAAATGTCATCTTACATCTGAATTCTCTGTTTACATTTCCATAAGAGACATTTCTACCACATGGTGTGTAAAATGCTCACCTTTTGTACAAAATATACAGAGGTACAGCTAAGTATAATGAATTCTATGTATTGCACTGTAGATGCAACATGTTGTTTCCTCTGGTGCCATCCTCAGGACAAACTTCACATTTCTGCCCCATCAGTGGTTGACATGTGAAACTGGTATAGTTTTCTCTCTACTATTTAGTTTTAAGGTGTTTAATGACTATTTGAGCCTCCCGGTATCCTCCTGGTGGTGAGGTTGTAGAGGTTACAAGTGTGGATTCAGGTTGTGGTGTGTGTGAAAAGTGCTGACAGCTCTGACGGAAACCAGCAGCAGGTTAAAACCCGGTGATTTATCAGATTAGTGCTCATTGTTTCTGGTTTCCTCTCTCAAACGAGGTCAGAGTGAAGCTGCTGACGGCTCTGATCGAAACACTCATCCAAAACCACACGGCGTGATGTCACAGTGAGGGGTGGAGCCACAGCACAGGAGGCTCTCTGCTGTTTGAGTTCCATGTATGGAAACAGGAAGTCACACAGGCTGCTGTCTGCATGGTGGCCCTAGTTAGGGAAATCATTTTTAACCATCTTTATGAGTGCAATGATTACATATAATGATAAACATAAATAAAAAAAATAATCTTCTAAATGTTTGTATAACTGCTGTTTTGGACTTTGCTGCTTGAACATCATAAAGTCTGCCTCTTCCCCCTGGAGTGTCATTCTCCGTCCATCACCAGATGCCCTCTGATGCTCCCACCTGCCACAGTAACCTAACTCTCTCACCCACTGGCTCACCTGTGTCTAATTTCACTTATCAGTTCTGCAAATATATAACCGGCACATTTCCATTCCCCGTCAGACTGATGTTGCTGATGCCTTTGCTTTCCAGCCACCTAAGGCTGATCTTGATCTGTTCCTGTGTTTTGACCTGTTAAGCATCTTGTAAATTTCACCTCAGTGTTCTTGTTCCATTTTTAGTGCATGGATGTATGGTTTGCTGCAACACACTGAAATAAAAGTTTTCTTTGATGTCTATAGCTGAGAGGTATTAGCTGGAAAACACAATGGGGCCATAGCATGTGGCCTCACACGGTCCAAATTCAAAGTAGATAAAAACATCACAGAAAATAAACATTGTACACATATTTTCTAAGGTTTAGTCCAGGTGCTTCTCTAAGAAAAGAGGCTAAAATAATCTACTGAATGTGTGATTATGTGTGAAAAACAACAACACAGGCAGAAATGTCTTTTTAGGAGCTTACTAAATACAAAAACACTTCTACAAAACTTAAATTGATATGAAAGATTGTTTTTGCCTTAAGACAACAGAGCCATTTGATATGTAAATATCAGCATATTTACATGCTCCTGTAACTGAAGAAATTATGGATAATATGTGGAAAAATTTGAACGTTTGAAACAATGCAGCAGCAGTTCATGGATATCTATGGATGTAATGATGTGTTTGGACTAAATATTTTGGATTTACATTGTCTTGACCTTTTGGAGTGTTTAAGATGATCAGCAACTCTGTTTAGTTTAGTTTGTTTTTGTCTGACAGAAGGATTTATTTAACCTGCTGTATCTTGAAATGGTCAGCATCAATTAAACAGCAAGGAGTGCAGCTTTTGACCATAGGTCTTATGAGTAAAGCACTTAAACTTAGCAAATACAACAGCTGTTTACATATCAATATTAAAACCGTAGTTCTTCTGAAAATTGTTCCACTTAATTCATTCATCTGTTGCTCAGCAGGTTCATTCAAACAATTTGGGTGCCAAAATGTTTACTCACCTGTTTCCACCTGCAGTATGATACCCATGCCATTTCCACTCATTCCAGACCGGATCCCTCCATCATCTTGCTCTGTTCCAGCCACCTAGGGCCTGAAACCTGATCCCTATTCTCTTCCTGCACCTGCTCCCTGCCTCATTCCTGTTCACGTGGATTCTTCGTTACTTTATTGGTAAAGCTTTTGTCACTTTTTCAATAAATTACTGAACTTTTCCTGTCTCCATTTTGGTCCCTCCCTTTTTGCCTTGCACTCACCTGCACAGCGCATGTTCCCTCAGGATGCATTGTCATAACTTTGATGATCATCGGACATCTATCGCCATCATTAGGTCAACATTTGAATGTGTCCAATACTTAAGTCATGGACAAATAGATTCAGGGATAGCCTTTATAATAGGCCAATAGCACTAATCAATACAAACCTCATCTGATTAGCTGCCTTTTTTTCTTCAACAATGGGTCATGTGCAATGAACAGTATATTTATCACTAACAATAACCTGCACTTTAGATCACACTTAAGTGTATATTCTGTATATTTTGTATATATTGTTCTATTCTTCATATATTTCATTTCATCTTGTTTTCTATATGCCTTCTTTTGCACCAAAGTGGACAATATCCCAATTTCATTGTGTTGTGATACACAAGTATGACTTTCGATGACAATAAAGATTTATCTTATCTTAATCATGCAAATTTATGCTTCCTTACGTCTTCTCTCCTCTTGTGACCTGGAAATCGTTGCCTTTCTGCCATCATGAAGGACCTTCCAATCCCTTAAATGCACCTTGAGGAGACAGAGGAGGCTTTTGGAGGAGCTTAGACCGAGGAAACACTGGTGTGTCCTCTCACAGGCCTGACTGTGCAGTTGCATGTATAAGGATCTACAGATACTATAATAAAAAACAAAATGACATGCAATATAATGCACCATTACCTTGGAATATATGGATCATTTAACTGTAAAGTGTGGCATCACATAAAGCAGCAATTTGTTTGTTGTTTTTTATTTTACAATCAACATACGCACATTTTTAAACAGCTGTGGTGTTTTATAGTGCAGATAACAGTAATGAAAGTAAATAAATAGCCCAAGTTATCTTAAAAAATAATCATTAAAATCCACAACTGTATACTCATAATGCCACTAACATTCAGCTATATTAAACAATTTACATCAGTGAAAAAAGGCCTCCTGTATGTGAGACTTTTACAGGACGATAGGGGATGCTTCTATCTATATCTATCTATCTATCTATCTATCTAAGTAAGTAAGTAAGTAAGTGTTTTAGCAGTCAGTTTGACAGGTGATACAGCTGCGCAGCACGTCATGCATACGGACGTTGCTTAAAACCGATGCTATGGAACCAAGGATCTCTCATTTGGCAGCTTTGGCTCCTTCACTCTCACACTTATGTATTATGGCTGCATTATTTGATCTGATTGAAATATTCTAGACATCTTTCGAATCATTTTCAGCACATTTCCCCAAAAATAATTCTGATGTGTTTAGTATCTTCAGAAACTTTAGAACTGAAAATAAAGTTCTCGAGTCAAAATCAGAAGAGTCAGCAGTCCTGAGAGCTTTCAGTTGGGTTACAATCTGCCTGCCAGAGATGCTATCAGTGAAGAGAACATCTTCATTGTCATCTCTAAAACTGTTGATCACAGACTTTCGTCTCCTGAGATAGATGGACTGCAGAGATAACAGGAATCTCCCCTCTCACTTAACCGCCTGGTTATCAGATCAGAGGGTCACACATCTAGATAAATACAACTCAACTCAGAGTTGTGACACGCACAAACTGGACATGACCATGGGAGAAAACATGAAGCTGAGACACAGTGCCTGCACACTGCTGGTGAGTATCTTCAACTTTATTAACATGAACTGATAACACTGACCTGGGATAGATAAACCTGCTTTCAGAAGTCGAATTTGATGCCAAGATCTCCAAAATGACATAGGCTTTCAAATACAATGAATGGGAAATCAATAAGTGTATCATGATGGTAATTCAGTCTGACTATCAGCTGATATAAATCTTAAAACAAAACTAAAGTATGAGATAACTGATGGTGTCATTATGAGCTCATGTTTTTTGGCTGAGCATTGTTCCCACACACAACTTAAATTTAACCCGTCGCTAGTATATTCACAACTATACCCGTATTATGCATATATTGTCGGTTGAATAGTTGAAGACGTATTTGGGATGAACCCAAGGGTTCAAGAGATACAAAGTAAATTTTTAAAAAATGTACATAAAACTATTTAGAATAAATGTGTCTAAATAAAGTGTACTTTATAAAAATGTTCTTAAAATACATTTTGTTGTTAGGAAAGAATAACTTGCCCATTTGAGCAAGAAGCCGCGATTGTACAAGAAATCAGTTGTTATTGTCATTTCTCCTTCAGTGATTAGACACTTTCACCTTTGTCTCTAAAAGAGACGAGCAGTTTCCCTCTAAAATATTCCTGCATATGCTTCAAATAGAAATACTTTCCCTTAAAATCATATGAGTCATCTGGATCTTCTTACTCAGGTGAATCTAATATCACCTTGACGAGCTTTAGTTTTTCATTTTTGTTTATAAAAAGTGACCTTTATTCAAGGATATCTTTGACTTGGGGTGGCACAGTGGCGCAGTGGTTAGCCCCTCTGTGTGCAGTTTGCATGCTCTCCCCGTGACATCTTGGGTTTCTCCAGGTGCTCCAGCTTTCACCCACAGTTCAAAGACACGCAGGTTAAATTAAGCGGGCACTCTAAATTGGCCATAAGCATGAATGTGAACATGAATAGTTGTCTGTCTCTGCTTGGTGCTTCAGATTGTCAGCCCTGTGACAGTCTGGTGACCTGTCCTGGGTGTACCCTGCCTCTTGCCCAATGACAGCTGGGATAGCGCCCCAGAAATGCATGTAATATTCTGCATAATTGGCCTTTATTTTAAGGGAGGCTTTGGCTCATTTAAATTTACAGTAATAACCTCTTCTCTCCTGTCTGTAGGCATGTTGCTGTGTATTGTGGGTAGTTGTCTCCTGCTCCCCCAGAGACACAGTGACTCCTGCTCCTTCTCCTGGTTGTACCCTTAGGCTGGCGTTCTCCACAGAGGTCTCCTCCTCATCTGAGGGAAACGGGAACATCCACCGCAGATCTTTGGCTCCATGGACCTGGAAGTCAGTCTGACCACACACAGGAAACACATGAATGAATGAATGAATGAATGAATGAATGAATAAGTCAATGAGTGGGTTATTGAGTGAATATAGAACTAAACTAAATGTTTGTTATAGTAAATATATGTCTGTCCTTTGATGGAGTGACTTTGTTCTGATGTTCCAAATATCATTGGATCCTGGTTTTTAATTCTTCAACTAAAACATCAACTAAAGAATTTTGAATTGATCTTTATATCAATCTTTAAGTTAAAAAAAGAGAGAATATAAAACTGTAAACATAAATACACCTGAGTCCTTAAAAAGCAGCAAATGAATGAGTAAATGAGTAAAAAAAAGAAAAAGAAATAATATGAACTTTACTAAAATAAAATCGAGATTCACAAATAGGCTAACAAACTTCCACCCCTTTATATATTTTCCTGGCACAACAAAGTAAAAAAGTAATACAGTATTTTACTGTACAGCTCATAGTCTCCCAAAAAGCCTCTAGACTCAAACTTTTCATGGTAAATATAGCAAAATACAACAAAAGTCTTATTGTAAAATTTATTATATAAACTAATAGAGACATTTACATTTCTGTTTATGTTTGTCAGTTCTTTTAAGATTTTTTAGGGCTCTTTGCCTGTATCCTACGGTGGCCGAGACCCGCCATCGCTGCAAATAAAAAAAACACGCTGCAAATTAAACAGAAACGCCGCGATGCAAATAAAAAAGCAACGATGCAAATAAAAAAGTCACAACGGAAGTGAATTACCGGGGACTATTATTGCCGATGCACATGTTTTTTTATGTGAAAGAAGAAGAAGAAGAAGAGAGAGGAAAGTAACAAGAAGACGAAAAAGAAAAAGAAAAACAAACGAAAAACTAAGTGTGTTATATATGGTTAGGCCATGTAGCCCCAGGTTTGATATGAAGCTGAACTGGAGGATGCTGGTCTTCCTCCATCTGTATACTATAGACGAATTCGGCGAGTGATTTGTGTATGCTGCCATCTTGCGGCGGCGCCATTGCTGCGGTCGTCAGCAATGGCAGCAATCGTTTGAGCGATAAGCAGGAAAGATTAGAATAATAGGGAGACAATAGACACTGTGTAATATAACGTTAGCATACGTTACGTGTGCTGACGTTAGCAAGCTAGCAGCGTGACATTTAATCATTATGGACAGGGTACGTGACTAAAAACAACAACAACACGTGTTTGTGTTTTGTTTTAGGTATTCAAGAATATTTTATTGATCACGTGGCCTCCGATGACCAGAAAAACGGCAATTACAGGTTTCTGATTGAGGGTCAAAATTACCTGAGCTCCGGATGGGTCGGGCAAATTTTACATCACCTTTTAGACGACCATCACATCATATTGAAGGCGATCAATATTGATCACCTTCAATATGATGTGATGGTCACGTAGCCTCTCCATAATGATTAAATGTCACGCTGCTAGCTTGCTAATGTCAGCACACGTAACGTATACTAACGTTATATTACACAGTGTTTAATGATACAGTCTATTATCTCCCTATTACTCTAATCTTTCCTGCTTATCGCTCAAACAGATGATTAATTTCTAAATTAATATCGGAACTCATTTAAGATACCTTCATCAGTTACCGGAGGCCACTGTCTAACATCAACCCAGCTATTCATGATGCTGTCATTGTAGAGAGTCATTTCACAATGACAGCATAATGAATTGCAATGGCGCCGCCGCAGATGGCGGCATACACAAATCGATCACCGAATTCGTCTATACTATACAGATAGAGGAACACCAGCATCCTCCAGTTCAGCTTCATATCAAACCTGGAGCTACATGGCCTAACCATATATAACACACTTAGTTTTTCGTTTGTTTTTCTTTTTCTTTTTCGTCTTCTTGTTACTTTCCTCTCTCTTCTTCTTCTTCTTCTTTCACATAAAAAAACATGTGCATCGGCAATAATAGTCCCCGGTAATTCACTTCCGTTGTGGCTTTTTTATTTGCATCGTTGCTTTTTTTTATTTGCGTCAATGCTTTTTTTATTTGTATCACGGCGTTTCTTTTTATTTGCAGCGGGGTTTTTTTTATTTGCAGCTATGGCGGGTCTCGGCCACCGTAATATCCTAGTGTAGCTGAAGAGTGACAGGAAATTGGGGAGAGAGAGGGGGGATGACAAAGGGCAAAGGGCCGCAAGTCCAAATTTAACCTAAATTGCTGCAAAGCACACTCTGCCAGATGAGGAAGAGGTCGCCCCTTATTTGTTGATTTTGAAGCCATTCCTCACAGAAAGAAAACGTCCCCACAATCTCTTCCATGAAATTCCCTGCAGCCAATCAGATTTTAACATATTAGATTTTAACATATCATTTTGCTAATGCCCATGAAATTATGTAAATGATTGTAAAATAAAACAACATGCTTTATTTTTCTTTTAAGTTACCCAAGTGGCTTCAGCAGTTAAAATGACTTTGTTTCATTCTCTTATTTAATTTTCTTTTTTTCAGTGTTTCAAACCTATTTTGCATATTTTTTCCATCCTACTGAACATTTATATATACTTTATATTTATATAGTTTATAAAATTATGAAGGCACATTAAGTGTGAGATCTCATTTATAATCATTTGGTCTGAATGTTCCTTCTTGTTGATGATTAAAAAGATGTATTGAAGGTGTTTGGATGTGAACGGCACACAGACACTCTGTTCTTGTTGACTCAATGCTGCTGTTTGTCCAGGTCGTCCACAGTGAAGCACCGGATCCCCTCCACTATCTGGGAGGCTGAGTGCAGCAGTAGCTTCTGTTCCAGTCCCAACCCAGGACAGACGGAGAGACACAACCTGAACTCAGTCCCCATCTACCAAAACATCCTGGTCCTGAACCCACAGGACAGTGGACGGTGTTACACAGCATCATACCGCTCTGTGGCTGTCGGCTGTACCTGTGTCTGGGCCAAAACCAACTAAAACTGAACCATCGCAACCTGAACCTGAACCACCTGAACTCCAACCAGATTCTGGGAATGAAAACAAAAGGGACTAACTGGGGAAAAAATAGAATTTAGTATTTAACATTTGCTGATTTAACTGTGCTCATAATTTGCCTTGCTGTGATACTGATTTGTGTCAAACTGTGTTGAGTCTGCCACTGTATCAACCCTGTGTGTGCACTGATAAAAACAAACCGTATGAAGACTGACATCATTTCTGCTCAATTGTTTCCAAACTCCACCACCTTTAGCATCATGTCAGTGAAGCATATAATTCACTAAATATACATAACTGACTAACTCTATTTATTGACAACTGACACAGAATAATATAACATATTATTATCATTATATATGACATATTTATCGCTGTGTGTCAGATATGAAGGTGTAGCAGCTTAGTATAAAGACTGGAAACAGGGAGACTTCAAAATCCACCCAGCAGCACCTCTAGCGGCTGGATCACTCACACATCAAAAGCAAAAGTTCCCAAATGTTGCACAAAATGTGTGCGATGTATCCAGAAGATCAGCAGAAGAAAATACCATGCTTTATAATGCCTGTTTCCATCCACCACCGTTCCGTGATAATACAGTAAGTTCATTGGTTGCTGGAGATGAACAGCTGGTGGAGTTAATTCTCCAGTTGGTGCCAGAAGAAGAGGGCACGGGATGACTGAGATTCCTCTTCCTGCTGGAAGTTCAGTTGGTAGAATTTCTTTGAGTTTTTCAATGTTTTCATTAAATAATAACTGACATTGTGGTAATAATATTTATTATTTATTTAATCAATCAAGTTTAAATATAATAAGAAGTCATAAACCACTGAGAGAAAAACATGTAAATCAACAGTCAAATATTTTTTTTCCTCGAGAAATAAAACTGGCTCTCAAACACTGATCATTTTAGTGTAACAGTTTGTATGCTGCAGTGAGGTGTGCAGCATTAGTGTGTGCCAGCA
This sequence comes from Epinephelus cyanopodus, assembly GCA_026686955.1. Taxonomy (NCBI): domain Eukaryota; kingdom Metazoa; phylum Chordata; class Actinopteri; order Perciformes; family Serranidae; genus Epinephelus; species Epinephelus cyanopodus. The sequence goes on from CM048914.1 coordinate 7,763,486, forward strand.
ATGTGTGGAGTCTCATGACGTCTGAAATCCTCTGCAGAGAAAAAACGTATTCAGACTGAAATCAGCTCTAATTAGTTGAAAACAAGAACACATTGTGAGATTAGTGTGTGTGTGTGTGTGTGTGTGTGTGTCACTTTGCATGTGACGGTGGCCAGTCTGCAGGACCGACTAAACTGGACAGAACAGCTTCCGATACAGTAGAATATATATAGAAAATGCCTCCTGAGGTGTAGCAGCAGCTCATATTCTGAAGCCTACTGAGAGAAAGAACTCAGGTAGGTTTGTTTCTTCTGTTGTGTTTTGTCGCTGCAACCTCTGACCTCTGACGTCCCTACTGTTGATAGGGATTTTACATTTTTCAGCCTTTGTTTCCACAGTTTTTTTTTCTAATTTCTTTAATGGTTTTGTAACTTTACATATGTAATGATCGTTTTATTTGCCAATTGGTGAACAGATTATGATATAATTCAGAAACCAAGATCTTTCCCACCTTACTTGGTTGCCAATAACAGTGTGAACTGACTGTTTCCATGCCTTGTGTATCCTCAGCTCCACTAGGGGAGACCGGGGTAAGATGAGCCACTTTTCATATTCAGGATCACTACATCACGGCTATTATAGTTTTGTTGCTAACTAATATATGTGCATATATTTCAGGATGTTGTGCAACCCTACAAACAAACAGAATGTGTGTAAACATAACTGTTATGATAATCCAGCATGTCAAAAAAGGGGTTTTGTGGTACAACTTACCCCGTGTCTGTGGTAAGTTGAGCATAGGAGTTGGGTGAGTCGAGCCATCTACCTCCTTCCCTGTGTTTTTGGAAAGAAAACACTGAACTAAATCTGTGGACATGAATCCTAGTTTGGTGTCCTTGCTAACAGGAGGCCAAATTGTGGAAATTAAGGTATTATAATAATTTGAACTTGTTTAACACATTTGAGCATTCTGAACCGAAACTCTCATTCTCTCACTATCCTTCCTCTATATGTCCTCCTTCATCCTCTCTAGACTCCTCCCTCCATCTTACTCTCATTCCATCCATCCATATCCCACCTGCCCCTTTACTCAATATTCCACCTGTCCAGGTTGCAGGGGAATACAAACTGCTGGGACTTCCTTGCTGTGCCACCAACTCTGTGAGGTTTGGGGAGTTTTGCGATTACATCGCTTCTTGGCAAGAATCCCTCATCATTCTCCTTGAAAGTAAAGCTTGGTTTACCACATCCAGCTTTGCCTCTTCTCAGAAACTTACACTCTAAGTCATCACCTGCGACCTTCTCCAGCAAGCTAATGTACTGGAAATTTCTTGATTTACCCTTAAAGTTTACAACTACGAAGTCCCCCACTGCAAGCTCAGTATTTTCATTTTCTTAATCACTTGTTTCCTAATATATATATATATATATATATATATATGTATATATGTATATGTATATACATATACTGTTTATACATATATATATACTGTGTAATTAACATGGTTATCGTAGATTAGCTGAGCTAACCGTTAGCTGTTAGCCCCGTTAGCGGTGCCTGTAGTAACTCAGTAACTCAATAAACGGTCCTTGAAAAAAATATATTTTCAGCGGATGTCTTAGTTCCCTGTTGAAAAAACCAGCATCAACCAGACCAGCATGGACCAGCATAGACCAGCATGGACCATGGTCCATGCTGGTCTATGCTGGTTTTGTTGTGTTTTGGCATGCTGGTATGCTGGTTGATGCTGGTCCATGCTGGTCTATGCTGGTCCATGCTGGTCCATGCTGGTCTGGTTGATGCTGGTATGCTGGTTGATGCTGGTTTATGCTGGTTGATGCTGGTCTATGCTGGTCGATGCTGGTCGATGCTGGTTGATGCTGGTGTATGCTGGTTTATGCTGGTTTATTCTGGTTGATGCTGGTTGATGCTGGTGTATGCTGGTTTATGCTGGTATATGCTGGTTTATGCTGGTGTATGCTGGTTTATGCTGGTGTATGCTGGTTTATGCTGGTTGATGCTGGTTGATGCTGGTTGATACTGGTGTATGCTGGTATATGCTGGTTTATGATGGTGTATGCTGGTTTATGCTGGTGTATGCTGGTTGTGTTGGTTGCTTGGATGCTGGGTTACAACATGATTGAGCTAGCAAAGCAGTTTTGTGTTGTTATGTGTGGTATTTATTCAGTTTTGGGAAATCACGATGTCAGCATAAGTTGCTACAGCTGACAGGGACAGCTAACAGCAGCAGCAAAGCTAACATCAGAACTTAATCTGTAACTAAGACATCTGCTGGAAAAAATACTTTTTTCACATTGACACCATGGATGCGGGGCTTGCTGTTTCTGTAGGTACACATTTCCTGGGGACACCTGCACGTCTCGGCCCCGCCCCCTCCATTGTGATTCGCTAATGCGCAGCATGTTCAAACTAAGTACACAGGTATGTGACGTGTCAGAGGAAAAACAAGCTGTTCACATTTCTCTCTTTGTGGCAGGTAATGGTCCACAAACCTCACCGCACTTTAGGGACTGTTCTTTACTTGTCAGGGGAGGAGGGTGGCTGGTTGATCTTTATTTTATTTATTTATTTTATTTCAATCCCCCCTATTTTAATCACTTATTGATGCTGTTTTTGAAGCATGAATAAGTCAATAAGTAATTTATTCCATTGAAATATCATTGATGTGTTATAGAAAAGTGATTTATCTTTTTATAGAAATGACAATGACATTTTTGCTGTGGTATTGTAATAACACTCAGAACCGTGATACTTTCACTGGTATCGTACCGTGGGTCCCAATTTTGGTACCATGACAACACTAGGTGTCACAACCATTCCACTCGGAGCTGCGCAGTGAGGCAGCGCGGGTGCCGCTTAAAAAAGTGTTCCCCCACTTTTGGGAGTGAACACTCCTCTCTCAGAGGCCCAAATGTTCCATTACTTCTAATTTTACAAATTAAGCACTCCTTCCTTCTATATATTTGGTCACATGCTCAATTTTATTTACGGTTTCATGGCAACAAGGGGTGGCTCAACTTGCCCCTATGCTCAACTTACCCCAGTCTCCCACATTGCTAACAGTGTGCAACACTAGCTAATGTTAGCTAAAAAATGAAGTCTGTCAACAAATGACTGGCACCTACCACAAAGTGTCCACACATATTGTGTTTCCTGCTGTAGAAACTTGAGTTTGTAGAAGCCAAATTATTATTACTGCCATGATTATTAGCACACCAGTTAAAGCATGAGGACCAGAGAAGAGAGCCGTTCAACAGTTTATTGACCTTTCAGAGAATTTCTGCAAATAGTTGAAGTACATAAATGATTTAATGGCTAAAAGGCAAATGAAAATAATAATCCGTAAACAAAGGTACTCTGATAAATCTTAATCAGACGAAAGCACCCATTTACAATCAATGATACACCACTGACTACAACAAGTAGCCATAATCTACTCACACAATGCATCAGGTGCACAGTCAAATGGAGAAGATGCTGCATCAAATAAAAGGAGATTGAGCAGGCCTGATTCGGGTATTTTCTTTTTTTTGCTTTATCACTTTGTTCCATGGAACAGCTTAAGCATAAGGGCCGCGGGTTGGAGCCTTTGTACAAGCGTCACCCACACTACCAGGTGAGCTAATCAAGGCATCTTATTATGGTCAGTGGGTTGTGCTAATTATTGTTTATAATTTCAGTATTGAAAATAAATACTAATATTTCAGGAAGTAGTGACATGTAAAGTATGTGACATTGTACTTTTAGCTGACTAATGTTAGCTAATGTTAGCTTACTTGCTGACGTGGATGAACTGCTATCCCACTAAAGTAGCAAAATACTGTCTTGGGTGATTATTGTCATTTCATTCTTGCCTAACCCACTACCAACTTCTCACCCCAACACACCTGTCTAACAACAAACACACCTGTCTAACTAACCCCCAACACACCTGGCTAAACCACTACCTACCTGTATAACCACCTACCTTATCCAGTCCCTTGACACACCTGTGTAAGTCCCACCTAGCTGGCTGTAAGAACTTGTTTAATCATTTCAGCTTTGCACAGAACAACAAGCTAAGAAAAGGATCCTCTCCCGTCATGCCTCGGGTGTCGTTCGCCCCTCCCTCGCTGGGCTCCACCGTCCTCCCTCTGCTGGACCGCCTCCTCCCCTCTCTTCCTCCCACCGTCCGAGATGTGGACGTGCCCCCTCTGTTTCGGGAGCGCTTCATCCTGTCTGGGTACCGTCCGGTGGGCCTGTCATGGCGTTGTTACGTTCTCAGCCTCTTCCAGATACACAACGAGACTCTGAACGTGTGGAGCCACCTGGTGGCTGCTGTCTGCGTGGCACTGAGGTTCATGATGTTCACCATCCTGCAAGGAGGGGTACTGATGCGTCCTGTACTGTAAAGTGTTTGAAAGCTTTGTTTGTGACCTCCTGCTGTCTAACCAATGACCTCCTCAGGGGATCTTGGGTTTTCGGTTGCAGGGTCCTGAAGGTCAGGGGTTTTCTGTGGATGTCTCCTCGCTGCCTTTGGTCCTCTATGTTTTCTCTGCCATCACATACCTGAGCTGCAGGTGAGCCAAAGAAAAATCTTCAGTATTTCCATCTTTAGGTCCACACTGCAATGTCAATGCCTTCTGATTTTAGCATTTAGCTCAAAGCACCCCTGCTCATGAGTACAGCCTAAGGGGCCGTTCACATGTAGCGTCTTTTGCGTGCACAAATCCATTAAGTTTCAATGTAGACGCGCGCCGAGCTCGCTTACAATCCAAAGCGACGCCACAGCGGCGCGTATTCGGTGCGACGCACCTGTTTTTTTCGCACGCATCGGCGTCGCACAGAAGGGAAAAATCTCAACTTATTCGAATAAAGCAAGCGCACTGCATGTCATGTGATAAGAATTAACCAATCAGCTCCACAGATCTGCACAGAAATCCATGTAACTTTTTTAAAAACTTTGTAACTTTTTTACTCCCCCTGCGAGTGACGTCGGTTTTGGTTGCTTAGTAACGGCAGGCGCGACAGTAGCGCAACCTCCGAAGCGCCTTGGATAAGGGGTCGTTCACATGTAGCGTCTAAAGGCGCGTGGAAAAAGCCAGCTGTGCCGTTTTCCATCCTTTTATCCAAGGTGCATCGGAGGTTGCGCTATTTTATTTCCTCAGCAGCACTTTGTGGAGCCGCAGAGTTGATAATTGATCAGTCAATCCTGTCAGAGCTGTTCAGATCGATGGACATGGGGAGCAGCTGCTGCAGAGATATGTGAAAGCAAATTTTTAGACTTTTTTAGACTCAGCGCAACCGGTTAAGTTTCACTCTCACTGCACCTGCTGTTCCATCTGTGCCCAGGATATGCTCTTGGCTCGTGGTGCAGCGAATAACTGAACAGTATATATATTCCAACAGCGCTCCAAATAAGCAGTCCAGCTCCAAATGAAGAAAATCAATATGTAGCACCAGATGTTAATGTGTGGGAAACCCTGGTTTGGAGAGCAGACAGGTGATGATTCAGATGAGCAAGCTTAGACACAACATACTATCTTGTGTGGCGGCTGTGGCTCAGGAGGTAGAGCATGTCCACCCACTAATCAGAGGATCAACGCCTTGAGTCTGCATGTCAAAGTATACTTGGGCAAGGCACTGAACCCCAAGTTGCTCTCGATGGCTGATCCATGCGTGTATGAGTGTTGTGAATGTTCACCAGAGTAGCTAGTGGCATCTTGTATGGTAACTTTGGCCACGAGTGTGTGAATGTGTGTGTGAATGGGTGAATATGACATGTAATGTAAAAGCACTTTTAGTGGTTGGAAGTCTAGAAAGGCAATATATATAAATGCAAGTCCATTTACATTAAACACACACAGAGCAGCATAATCATGTCATGTTTGTGCACACCTGATGAATCCAATATTTAGCCTACATCCTTTTAGTTCTGTCAGGTTTAACTAATGAACTGATGAAGTGGTGTGTTGCAGTGCTGCGGCTCACCTGTTGCAGTCCCACTCAGAGCATGCTCATTATTCCCTGTTTTTCCTCGACTACGTGGGCGTTGCGGTCTACCAGTACGGCTGCGCTCTGGCTCTGTGCCTGTACAGTTCCGACACCGCCTGGACACAAAGCCTGCTGGGACAGGTAGGTTAACCTGTAGGCCTATTACATCTACCTTCTGGCAATGTGTTCAGATGTACTGATGATGTCATTTCTCAAAGTTCTTCCTCCCAGCCGCGGCCCTCCTTGCCTGGATATCCTGCACCACCTGCTGTTATGCGAAGCTTCTTTTCCGGCGGCCGTACCCGCTCCACAGGAAGCTCTGCCAGGTGCTGCCTATGGGCGTGGCCTACCTGCTGGACATCAGCCCCATCGCACATCGCCTCGCCACCCACAGTTGGACAAGCAACTCCGCACTGACACTGCACTTCATGCAGGTGATATTTTTTACTCACTCAGCAGTTCACTGACTTTATTATGTAGTGATTTAATATCCAATTATCTATTAATCAGTTAGTACATTTACATGCACACACAGTTAGAACCAGGTCACACAGGTAATCAGAGAACTAGTTGGTTTATTGGCCACCCTTGTTACCACCCCGCCAGCCTGTGGGTCTGAAGCTGAAAAAATAATAATCATTAGAAATAATAGATTGTAATTATTCATTATTTAGTATTCACATTCAATGTGTAGCTATTCATAGTTTTTGCTACACTACAGTTCTGCAGCATCATTCATCTATGTTGAGTTTTGCCTTTTTCACACAATTTCTATATGTAGTACTTTGAAATATATGTCAAAAAACAGCTTTTAATGGAACTAAGGCAAATATGGTGAATGATGGTGGTCCATCTACAGCCTTTGTGAGGTCATGCAAAGGTCCAAACCCAAATCAAAGAACTAGCAGCGACAAAAGCCTACTGTTGCATCATCTCACGTTACCTGGGTCTCACCTAAAAAGTTAAACCTGATCTCATAGCAAAGACTGCAGCCAATGGCCAACCAGCACCTACACTCGGTGGCTGCATGAGAGGAAATAATGTTCTGTAGCAGCAGGTGGTGGTAGTCTGTATTTGTCAAAAGGGAAACTGGAAGACCAATAGGACCGATTCAAGACACTAGTTAGCCAGTTAGCACATTAACAGCAACAGCACAACAGCAGACAGTCGGCCTGGTGTGTCAGGGCCTTAAGAGATAATTTACACAGGGATCGCACAGCACCAATAACTTCATGATTTCAATCTTTGGCACCAGGATCTGTACTTTCTGTGCTTTCTTAACTGCCTAATCTGGTGATGATCTTTCTGTGTGAGGTGAGAACAAGTTTTGGCCAGTGGAAAAAAAAAAATCTGAAAGCACACACACACACACAGGATCATTTTGTTAAATGTTTGTTGTTCTATTACTCATTTTGACCACAAGAGTGGGCCACTACCCCATGTTATGCATAGGACTTAAACCATTCATGTTCTCTTTCAGGTGAGTTTTACTTTTTTACCAAGCAAACAAACAAGCAAAAAATGTCTCAGGGATTCCATACATTACACAGCAATTATGAGTTTCTAGTTTCACTTAAATCTTGTCTCCATCCTCCATTTTCACTACAATTGTCTGAATATAAAAACAAACTCAAAAACACAATTTTGTTCTATTATCCTTGGAAGATAGAATGGGACTGTTCTAATCAAGTAAATATTAATTAATTTAAATGAAAGTGACAGTAATAACAGAGAAACATTTTACTGTGCTACAGTGGAAGTTACAGTTGACTGCACAAACAGGTGCTGCAGCTTTTCCCAGATGAGCTGAATTAGTAGCTGCCCACTGTGACTGAAAGAGACATGAGAACATATTTGGAGTCACACTTGAAGGTTAGACAACATTTTCTAGACTTGTTGCTGAGGGTAAGCTCATGTAAACATGCAACAGGTCAGTAATCAGATTTGTCCCAAACTGTCTTCCATCATTTCTCCACCAGGTGGTGCTGTTTCTGCTGTCAGCTTTCTTTTTCTCTTGCCCCATTCCCGAGCGCTTCTCCTCAGGACGCTATGACATTGTCGGTCACAGCCACCAGCTCTTCCACATTCTGCTGTCCTTCTGCACACTGGCCCAGCAGGAGGCGCTGTTCCACGACTTTCTTTGGCGACGTCCAGCACTGGTCAGGGAGTTTGGACAGGAGCACCTCCTGCTGGCCTGCACCTCATTCCCCTGCCTGATACTCTGCTGCATGATGACAGTGCTCACTATGAGGAAGCGAGCTCAAGCTCAGCTTATGAAAGAGCAAAGATAGAAGACGAAGAAGAAGAAGAAGAAGAAGAAGAAGAAGAAGAAGGAGGAGGAGAGGGCAGAAGATGTGACTTCATGTACACATTTACTTTGTAGTCGACGAACATGCGTTTTTTAAATGTGTGTGTGTGTGTGTGTGTGTGTGTGTGTGTGTGTGTGTGTGTGTGTGAGCCCCTCATACCTCAGGGCGGAAGATCATCATCAAGCTTCAGCACTGATCTTCTGGATTTTCTGGTTTCTGATACTATATTACGTTTTACCAGCCCAGTAACACACAGGCAGTCAGACTGTAAAAAACAATTCAGAATAAAATTGTGTAAAATCAGCTCACCTTTAAACATTGAACTGGAACGGACAAATGGATTTGAGTTCTCCTGACTTTTTGTCTATAATAATCATAATAAACTGCCTATATGAAATACAAACCATAACCCTACAGACGTGTCTGTAATAACAGCAGGGCAAAGAGGACTGAACACTGTAAAGGTGAGATAACACGTCAAACATTGCTAAATGAGTGAAACCAAGTTACAATGGACTGTATTTATTTGTATGACCACAAAAACCAAGTTTTAGATCCTAATAGTAGCTGCTGTGGTGAAACTGATTAGTCTCAGAATATAGAAAGTCAACTCATGGAAAATGCTTATTATTTTAGAAAGATAAATGTCCAAAAACTTTGAGATTGCACCAATTTACAGAAGTAGGTGGAGCATAGACAGGGAGTATTATTATGACTTTAGCTCTGTATAACCACTAACAAGTAGTTCTGTGTCATCAGCATGAAGTAAGTTGCTCTGTGACTTGAATCATGAAGCAGAGTAACATATGGCAAGTGGTGATGTCACAATGGGGTTAAAAAAACACTTTGGAGCCCCAGTTTATTCAAAAGTGTCTGTTATACTGTAGTAAGTAGTACAAACTACAAAGCAAATACACCAACTTTAAAATGCACAACCCAGAGAAAGCATTTAAATAGGGTGTGCTATCAGTGGTGACATCAGACCCCCAGGAATGCTGCTCAGCCTTGCAGCCAATTTTTTCCCAGTGACCATTTGCAGTACTGCAGCGAAATATGAAGTATTTTCCCCAAAGATTACCATTATAAAAGAGATGTCTGTGAAACTGACAGGACACCTTGAACTGCAACAAGGTCTTTTATAAGTCTTTCTATTATGAAAATTAAGGCGTGTTGATTTTATATTTGTAAAGCAGAAAAACAGAGCAGAAAAAAAGATTTAAAACTCAGTGACATCATCACAATGTGAAGACTTTGGGCTGGAAATTTCACAGGCAGGGCCAGCGGAAGAAACACTACTGGGCATGTTCGTGGGCCATGGTGTTTGCACTAGGCAAGCAACTCCATTGACATGAATAGTTATTATCATATTATTACTAGTTATTACTATTTATGCATCGACACAGAAAGTCACCTAGGGCACCACCCAGAGGTGTATGTGTTCTGCTGGGGGAAAATTTGATATTATTTCTCATTAGGTCTTTCATAATTCATATATTAAATATAAACACATGTATGACAATTGCCTTTCTCTACCAGTCCACCACATGCCCTCAGACTTTTCCATCTGTCCCAGTTACCTGACTCATCCATCTGCTCCTCATTCCCCTATGATGCCTCACAGTTACAGCCCATCTCCTCCTTATTCTGGATAGATTGCTGATGTTGCTTATACCTTTTCTTTGCAGCCATCTGAATCTGAATTTTCTTTCTTTTCAATCTTCTGCCTGTTCCTGCCCTGCTCACCTGTTGTGCCCTTCTAAGATGTGTTTGTTCAAACTGCCATCCTGTTGCAAACCTGTAAGCCTGATCCTGACCTTATCCCTGAGTAAATTTCAATTTATCCTACCTGCTTGCCCGGTGTGCCTTTTTCCATATTTAAGTCCTCCTCCCTTTGTTAGGAGACTTCACTGATAGTCATAGTCTAAGGAAAAATATACTGATTTCTTTGCATAAATTTAATAAATTACAGTTTAATTTTATCTTAAATTGATTTGACATAATATTTTTACTGACATCTTAAAATGATGAGATACTGGGGCATTGTTTTTGGAAAGTGGAGGCAAATATCTCAAAACACCTTCACATACAGCTGAAACAGTTTCCATGACTAGACACTGTAATGATAAGTAACAAGTTGTATTTTTTTAATGCTGGCAATAGCCGTGGCCGGAGGCATTATGATTTCAGGTTGTCTGTTCATCTGTCTGTATGTCCGTAAGTACTTGCCCCCTTATTATTAAGAACACCTTGAGAGAATTTCTTCAAATTTGGCACAAATGTTCACTTGGACTCAAAAATCACCTGACTAAATTTTGGTGGTCATAGGTCAAAGGTTAAGGTTACTGTGACCTTGCCTGCCTCATTCTCGTGAAAACAATACTTCAAGAATGCCCTGGAGGACCTGGAATTCTTCAGCTTTGTCGCAGATGTTTCCTTGGACTTAACAATAAGCTGAATAAAATTTGGTGGTCAAAGGTCAACGTCACTGTGACATCATAATATTTTGCTTAAAACACTTTTTCTGGCCATTACTCAGTGTCATAACTTAGAAGTAAAAGGGGAGACATTTAATCAGATACTGAATTGGTGACGCTAATCTTGGGTGTCCACCTTGAAACTGTGCTGATTGTATAGATCTTCTGTGTGTGAAGCATCCATGTTTTAACAGACATGGATGTAAACTGTAAGAGGAACTTGACTGGTGTGCGGAAACATTCAACCATGGGGTGGGAATTTTTGGACTTTTTTATTGCACAGTGGATGTTGTTATCTCTCTCTCTCACAGCTCTGCAGGCCTCGCTTCACCAGTCAAGCAGTAAGTGACAGTTGCAGTGTTTGGGTGGGGCTGCTGATAATGTTCCAGTTTCAGTTTGAATTGGGCTTTAATAAGCTTATCGGCCCCAGCTGTCTGTGGTCAGAGGAACTGCCATAAAATACAATAAACCCTCCCTCTGTATTTTATTGCTTAAGGAGAACATGCCATAGCAGGGTGCATAGCAAAGCAGTTTCATGCAGTGTTGAGGATTGTTTGGTACTAAATTCTTTAGTTAGACACCTTCAGTTTGCAGAGGAAAAGAATAAAGCCACACATTCACAACAACAAACAACATCCTGGTGATGTCTTAGAGTCTTTTCAATAGAAGAGTTAAAGATGTTTTGTTGTTTGTCCTGATGGTGGCGCTAAAGGGAGGGTCAAGGAGGGGTTCTAACCACAGCTGAGTTAGAATGTCGTCAGATTATTTTGTATTTATACGGGACCTTTCATTGAAGTTAGTGCAGATTGGGCCAACTAATAAAACTGAAAATATTACCAGCAGATGGGTCTAACTTGTAGGCCTATGTTTGAAGGATATGCCCGAGGTGCCAAACTGACTCAGCTAATCACAGTGTTAGCGTGATCTGTAACAGGTTTCGGAATGGCAGGCTTTTGACCTCTCCAAGTAACAAATCAGCCTGAAAATAAAGAATATCTTGCATGTAGTCTGTGGAGCACCACCGTGGTGTTGTTGTTGGGCCCTTGAGCTGGCCAGTGCTACGCTCTGATTGGTCAGCCTGCTTTCAACAGCCGGGACTTAGCGAGGGGTCAATTAAGTTTGAAAAAAGCCGTCAAGTTAGGTCTAAACAACAAAACCCAGCTGTCTACAGGGTGGATTAGTGACTAGGCTGACAGCTTTCTTCCCTTTAATGGAGCAAGGCTAGCAGTTCCCCCCTGCTTCCAGTATTTGTGCTAAGCTAGGCTAAACATGTTCTGATACCCATCTACTCAATTGCCTCTGGGGAAGAAAGACAACGTCGTCTCTCCAGTCTCCTCAGTAGGCTGTCCATCATAGTCATACTGTAGGTGCGGTGTAAAGTGTGTGTGTGTGTGTGTGTGTGTGTGTGTGTGTGTGTGTGTGTGTGTGTGTGTGTGTGTGTGTCTTTAAGCAGCTCAAACATTAGAGCGTCTCAGTGTTTGTTCAGTCTGTCAATGAGTAAACCTGTAGCAGGAACAACTCCTCACATACAGTGAACCTGAAGTCACAGCTGTCAGCACCATGGACACAGGTAGGCTTCATACACTATTTTTTCTACTCATTCAGAACTAGATCATTGACAAGTCAACATGGAAATGTTTTGTCATATTTTTGTTCGATTTAAACTGACATGTTTAACAGTCAGAGGCTCAGTATAGTTGCCCCGACTCCAGCTGTCTGCAGCTATGAAAACATGTCAATGTCAAAATGTTAAACATGAAAAACTTGCCTTAGACTTATTTCATGAGATTTTTTTGTCAGACAACTGTTTATTTTGAATATCAGAAATGCCACAGACATTAGGAATAACTAAAAGCACATTACACAAGAACACAAACATGGAAAAAAAGCATTTTACATGAATTCACATTATGGCACATGTGATTTTCAGACTTTTAATATGTGATAAAATGTGCATGAGCCTATATTAATGATATCAATATCATATCAGCCTGTATTAATACAGCAACATGTAATTCACAGCATTTCACAAAAGCTGTTTGCAAGTAAACCTGCAGAGTTTTAACGGAGACACTTCAAAACATTTTCAAGCCTCTCCGTTCTCTGAAAAGCCATTAAAGTTATTAATTTAGAGCTGGCATCATTCTGAACACACTAACATGGCATGCTAATATGCTATTGTTGCATAAAGTATGTAGCATGGTAGCATGTTAGCAATGCTGGCACACTTTAAAGGGGAAGGTATCACCTAAATTATGAATTCCAGTACATTATTTCCATGGCCTGGGAAAGTTCAATCAGTTATTGAACATGAGATACTCTCTTTCAAAGCAAAACACCAGAGCAAGAAGTCTCCAACTTGTGATGTCATGAAGTATCAAGTCTGGAGCTGCTCCAAAGACAATAAATGGGGACCTGATTATATGGACCTACAGAATATTTTCTTTTGTACTGAAATGAGCTTTAGTGCCAATATACTCAGAACATTCCTCTGGGTGCTCTCAGAACCTGTTTAGACATGGTGTTAACATGTGTCTTGGGTAATCTGATTACAAATCAACCCGGTCTCACACGGAAATTGTCGAAAACCAGTGCTTGGTCAGACTCCAACAAAAAAGCCGTCCTTTCATTTCAGCATGATACGCAGCTGGTTGCTGTTATTGTTTGATGGCACCCAGCAGCATCAGGAGGAAACACCGTGGGGCAACAATGTAAGTTAAGGTAGTGGCAGTCCAACTAGGGATGTGCGGTGGATGGGTCTAACAACCACCAACTTTCACCTGGGAGGCCAGTGTTCTGAACCCAACCACGTGTGTGTGTGTTGTTGAAGAAAAAAAAAGGGTCAATTCACTGTGTTTATTTTGAAAGAGACTGTATGCAAACTGTACATTTCCTGTGAAAACAGAAGTGTATATGAAAACAGACAATGCATGTATTAGGCTGACCTTAACACGGTGTCCCTGGATGTGAGAATGGGTTGCACAATTAGACAGTCTAAACTACCATCATTATGATTCCACCACTCAAACCCCTTGCCAAGGTGGTCTGGGACACATTTGACCACATATCTTTCGTATTATAAACAGTAATGTGTCCTAATGCATTGCTGACAAGGACTATGTTATCGGTGCAGGACGTGGTTGTTGTTTTGGTGACAATGCGCTCTATAACTTACCCATTTTATGTCGAATTGGACAGTGTTGCATGAACATCCCTCATTTGCCGTGTGGAATAGACGTGTTGAATTCTGCTGCACAGCTGTACTGACACAACCACTGATGTGACTAGCAAGCATGCTACAGAGAAGTGTGGACATAATAACTGTATATGGGGCAGTACCAAATTGGAATGCAGTACCAAATTGAAGACACAGAATAGACACAGGTGTGAACAGCAATGTATCTCGGCTCACTGAGACACGTTGATACCAGATCTAACCAGACTCTCAGTGTCTTTTAGATCAGTGGTTCCCAACTGGTCCTTAGTCATTAGTTCAAGGTCCACACAGTTTAACATATTCAGTATCATACTTGCGTTTAGCCATGTCATCAAAACTAGTTTGTTGTCTCTGTTAAGTAGCTGTCTGTCATTCATTCACTCTACAACAGGAAACGGCACTTCTAATTAAAAGCTCTGTGCAGGATATTCAATGCACTTCCAACGTGAAATAGGTGCGAGTCACTTGCGGTCCATACAGAATAGACCCGTAACCAACCAGTCGGGAACCACTGATTTAGATCATCCTTCCCACTTAATTTGTATGTGGAGCAGCTTCAGACTTAGTGCTCGATGACATCACAAATTCGAGTTTTAGCACTCTCTTTCTTGGAATGGGGAGAGACATGATCATTTTTACTAATATTTTTGGACTGTCTTAGACCACGGGAGTAAAATGTGTGAATATTGACAACAGGCATAGTTCCTCCTTAACATTTTAGACCTTGGCAATAGTAGACTGATGAAACAATCTAAACACAAGGTCCTACAAGCTTTCGAATATATGATATTTAGAAGGCTCCTGAAATGAACATCTGTAAATGTAAATATGTATTTTATCTCAAGTATAAACAACATTAGTTCATATCTACAAATAAATTATATTGTATTATTTATTTATGTTTGTTTTGAAACCTTTCCAAGCTAATTGATGTTGGTTTTATTTTGTGACTTTGGGACAGAGTCAGGCTAGCTGTTTCCCTGTTCACAGTCACTATGCCAAGCTGACCAGCTGCTGGCTGAAGCTGCGTATTTAATGGATGTATATGGGAGTGGTAGCCTATTTCTCAAAATGCCAGACTTATTTCTTTAGATGGCACTAATATAAATGAACAGGCCTATGATTCCTTTAAACCATAGGAATCTGTCACAGTATGACACCTTCTGATGCTCTTGTGTTTGTTTGACAGGAGTCAGTTCGGGTGATTAAAGCACTGCTGTTTCACATCTTGCTGAGCTGAACTGAGAAAGAGCAAGGTAAACATCTACAACACCACTTCATGTTGTTTCCTAAACAAAACTGATGTAACATATCATGTGTGTTGTCAACTTTGAAACATGTCACAACATTGTATGTTCTGTTTATGGCATTAGAAAGTAAATATGATCTCATGTTTAGTTGGTTGTGTTTACAAACCAAAACATTCTTTTGCCATTAACATTCTCAGTTTTCTGTGTTTTTTGGCATCTGGGGAAAAGTGGTGAACTTTGTATTTTGGAATTCAGTTTGGCTGTAGGAAACATGTGAGCCTTTTCTTTCAAGACAATTATTTGTTGCTGAAGAAGAACAGGAAGTGCTTACAGGGGGAGAATGCAGCATGTGACCTTTGACCTTCCACATATCACTGGTCACATTAGTGACTGTAACTTATTAATATGATGTGGTCATTAGGTCTCCATAAAACACTAAAATGCAAATGTAGTTTTTAACACTGTGTCACTGCGGTGTTGTTTTGCTCCGTTGTTTTGTGTTGTAAATAAGACTTGAACATTAAAAGCTGTTTACTGTTTAAACAGTCCTCCTCCTCTTCCTCATTGCCTAAAAGCTCTTCAGTTTGATGCATGTTGACAGAAGCTGAAAGCAAACAACCTGCAGCACATTTTTGTGTATTGTCCAATGTTTGTGTACAGCTGTCATCAGGACTTTTTTGTTACATTTTGTTAAGTTACTTTTTAAATGTCTACTTTAAAATGCTGATATTGAAATAAATAATGTCACACTGCAGGGCTCCAATGGCCACTTATTTATTACACATAGCAGTTGTGCTCAAAACTTCAACACCTTGGTGTAATAAATAAGTGGATGAGTGATTTATTTATTTTGATGTCTGCTAACTTTTGGTTCAGCACCTGTCTTTGTTGGTCTAGCTGTGCGTGCATACTCCTGCTTTGAAATGCTGCCACTGGTAATGTTTATCACTTTTGTTTCAGTACTGTTGTTACAGTATTAAAAACACCGTTGATCAACTTGACAGTTAGTTTTCATTTGTAATCACATTTATATTTGCTGCCCAGGTGGTTTGAAAAGTTTTTCCGGCTATTTGCAGAGTGACTCAACAGCAGAAAGATGCTACATATTTTCAACAACATATCATGATATCAGTTTGTTAAACTGTCCCATGGTCACAAGGGTCAGAGACAAATGATTAATCCAGCCTCAGCTGCCTCGTGATGCCTGTCTGAACACATTCTGAAATAAGTAACAGTGTTGCCAGGCTAGATTGACAGTTTTCCTTCTTATTACAACTTAAAATCCATCCAACTGAATAAAAACATGGGTAGCTAGCTACATAAAAAAATAAAAAGTCTTTCAGTAACGTTAATTTAGTTAATTAATTTAAAACACAATGTTTTAAAGTAGTACTACTTACTGCCAAAAGTAACAGAGATTACCAGGTGGTTAAGGTTAGTGAACGGTGACAGTCATAGTTAAAAGAACCCAATGTCAACTGCTGGTAGGGAACAGGAAGTGAACAGGGGTCTCCTTTAGGCTGACATTTGTCAAACAAATGCAACACATTCTCACACTGACCTTGTCACATATCAACATCTGGTCATGGACTTTCCATGTCAAAATATAAAGTGCAGGGTACCCTGGGTGCATTGGTTGTTGACGTTATGGGACACCGTGTCGACTTCAGCCTGTTACATACATTGTCTGTTGTCAAAGTACACTTCTGTTATGACAGGAAATGTACAGTTTACATACAGTCTCTTTCAAAATAAATGCACTACGTCAGTACAACACCGTGAATTGACATTTTTTTCCTGGGTTATGTTCGACTAACGTACACACGTGGTTGGGTTTAGAAAAAAAGAACAGGGTTTGGCTTTACAATCATACGGGAAGCGAACACTGGCTTCCCAGGTAACACTCCTCCCTTCTGCCCTCCTCAGATTTTTGCCCCATTAAATTACATTGTTCCCCCACTGCGACCAGCAGCGTATCATGTAGATGTGGAAGGATGGCTTTTTCATTGGTGTCTGAAGCTGGAAGTCACAGCCCAAGCACCAGTATTTGACAACTTCAGAGTGAGACTGACTTGACAAATATTGTTTTGGGGTCCTGAAACAGCGGAGTCTGTTTTTTTCTTCAGAGGACAGGCTGAAAATATGACCATTGTTACAGTTGATGTTATCATTTGCAAAGCATAACACAGTAGCAACTATGTTCATAGTTACAGAGACAGGACACACACCCATAAAAACCTGTACAGTAGCCTATTTATGCTAATAGCTTTGTGAGGCTACTTTGAGCTAAATGCTAAAATCAGCTTGCTAACATGCTGATGTTTAGCAGGTATGTTTACTATGTTCATCACCTAAGTTTAGCCTCTTAGCATGCTAACATTTGCTAATGAGACGTAAAAAACAAAACAAAATACAGCTGAGGCTGATGGGGATGTCATTAGTTCTGCAGGTATATGGTCATAAAACAAAGTATTGGACATATTAAGACGTTGGCCTGGTGATAGTGCAAGATGAAAAGTCAAAGGACCACCAAAGTTATAACAATTCATCCTGAGGGGAACATGAATCACATTTCATCACAATCCAAAAGTTGTTGAGATATTTCAGCAGACTGACTGACTGACTGACTGACAATGGCAGTTACTGGCTATTCCTTTGTTAATGTCTAATGTCTCTTAAGGAATATTCTAAATCCTGTCGCTGGACTGATGATGTTGTTTCTTGGTCCACCACCATCCGGACTGAAATATATGAAAATCTAGATTGAGACACAAGATGGTTTAACAAAATAATTTATACAGCTAGATAAAGTGATGATGGTGTAGTTGTAGTTGATGAGGTGGGTGCTTTAGGTCAGTAGGTTACAGAGGAGATAGTGGGTATACTCTTCTTCCAGTGTTTTTTTGGCTAATAGTTGGGTGTGAATGGCCAGAAACAGAAGTGGGTATACAAAAATACAAAAAATTAAAGTGCTTTCATTAATGTGTAACTGAAGGAGCACAGTGGATGATTGACTGTGATCATTTGAAATAACATATATATGATAACAGAACAGTTTATCAATGCCATTTTCTGTGCCTGGCTAACTTGAAGATGTTTACAAAGTGAAAGTGGTATTCCAACATGATGTCCCTATGAATATTTGCAATTTAACATGAGCTAATTTTATATAGATTGTGTCTGAAGACATCAGTCAGACTCTTAAAAAGAAAAAAGAAAATCCTTATGTCTGTCTTCTGTAATTTCAGGGGTCTGGACATTGCTAAGTGGTCTTGTAGGTGCATTTTCTGATGTTTTTTGTTTCTTCTTTCAATATAATGTTCATTTTGGACTGTAAAAAGTGGAGGGGTCCAAGGCTGCCTTTTAAGATTAGACTCCTGACCTCAATGCAGAGATTCCAAACAAATTAATCAGTTACCCAAATAATGTGAACCTTTCCTCATAATTATTGTAATATGTACAGTTCTTGGGTGTGTTGATTTGAATAAGGTCTGGGTTGTTTGTTCACGGTTGAGGAATTCTGACACACCATCTGTAAATTTGGCTAGCTCACATTCCTGTGACACACTCAGAGCTAGCACAGAGGTCAACCATCACTTGACTCACTTCCTGTTCTCTCAGCACACCTTAAAACCTCTCACCCTCTCTCCGTTCATTTCTGTCTCTCTCAGCGATAATGGCAGCGGTCGGAGCAGAGGTCGCTGGGTCGTGGTTCCTGTCGTCAGGAGTGGCTGGTTTCTTCATCCTTCTCGTGCTCCTCTCCATCTTCCTTACAGCACTCTGCAGCGACTGCAACAAGTCAGTTGGCCCTGTACTGTGTATTTCTGTTTCTATTAACAAATCCCACATTCAGAGTCAAACCAACAATACAGAATCTATCATAGATCTTCTTCCTCTGTGCCATAGAGCTCCATTGTTGGTTTATTGTTTATTGTTTATTAAAATAGGATCCCTATTAGCTGATGCCTAGGCAACCAGCTAATCTTCCTGGGGTCCACAGACCTTAATTACATTACAACTTTGAACAATTCATAACACATAAACCAGACATTACAACGTAAAACATTACAATGCATAACAAAACATTACAATACATAACACATAAAACATACATAAGAGCATAAAGACATAACATAACAAAAAGCAATCACAAACTATGACCAAACAGTATTACACAACACAGCACAAGAACTTCAACATTTTTTCCCTTGTAAGTGAGATCTTAATTCCTTTTTGAAGCGTGGCTTGCCTTTGATATCCCTTATGCCACTTGGTAGACAGTTCCATGCATGTATAGCCCTGTATAACACAGTTTATTGGGTTTTGCCCAGGGTAAAGTTATCTGCCCGCTACAGACTCCTCTAGTAGAGTGCATATGCACAGCTGAAGTGGAAAAAAATTTGATCAAAAATAAATTTAGGATTTTGGGTTTGAATAATTTTCTGAAAAAATATTAATAAATTATTTGATATTCTCTTCTCAACACTTAACCAGTTCAGACTGACATGCACCTCAGCGACACTGGACCTAGAAGAGCAGCCCAGGACAAGTCTAGCTGCCTTATTTTGTGCAATTTGTAATCTGCTGAGGAGTCCTTTTGAAGCAGATCCCATTTCCCCACGGGGGCAACAGCTTTACCCATTTTAGAGATCATACTGTAAATGTGTTCAGACCAAGTTAACGAGACATCAAGCCATAGACCCATCAGCTTGGTTTTCTTCACCTGTTCTATAGGTTATAGGCACTGCTAGCTGTGAATTAAGTTTATGGTCAGTTTTTAATCTATGATTAGAACCAAATACCATATGGACAGTTTTGGATATATTAGGCACCATCTTGTTTGACTTTATCCATTCATAAATAAGGTCAGGCTCACTGTTCAAAACCTGTTGTAGCATGGAACATGTTGTTGCAGCATAGTAAAGAGTAGAATCATCAGCGTACAAGGTCAAATTAGCCTGTTCAATTGCAAAAGGCAACTCCCCTGCGGGATGCCGCAGTCTATCCTCCTATTGTTAGAAAAAATGCTATTGAAGAAGACTCTTTGAGACCTGAGTGACAAATAACTCCTTAAAAGTGAAGTAGCAGAGCTTTTAAAACCATAACAATTAAGTTTGCGAATTAAAAGGTCGTGGATAATCATGTCGTAGGCTGCGCTGAAGTCTAATAAGACCGCGCCCACCAAGTTTGACCTGTCCATTTCTGATAACCAACTGTCAGATATTTGAGTTAGTGAAGTACAGGTTGAATAACCTGCCCGATATGCATGTTGATACTTGTTAAAGTCCGTGTAAAGCAACAAAAAATGTCTGTTGTAAGTTTGTCACATCACAGAAATATGTGTCATTAATCACTGAGCCAAATTTGAAAGATTAAAAAATCGCTAAGTATATAAAATTAGCTCTCAAAATCATGGAAAAACAAGCACTTCTCTCTGCTGTGAAACGCTGGTTTCGTGTCCGGAGGTATGTCTGCAGCCTCTTGTCTCATGACTCCAGGCTGCAGCCATTCAGTCCATGCCCACTTGCGGGAGGTTAGCCGCTCTGTTACTTAACGCGGCTACGATTTAAGGCCCGCCCATTAAATCCAGAAAATTGAAACCTAGAAACACAGTTTGCGGAGCCTAGCTCCACAATGGTAAATGGTTGAAAAGCTTTTTTACACATTTTGAGGAATACTTTTATGACCTATTTAAGGTGTTTAGAAGAAAATAGCAGAATTTGCTTTACACGGACTTTAAGTAATTTACAGAGAAATAGGACTGTATTTGCTCGAAAATAATCTTTTCAAAAACTTTGATAAGTATGGGCAGAATACTAATTGGTCTACTGATGGGGCCAGTGAATGTAGATTTTGCATCTTTAGGATGTGGGATGATCTTTCCTTCCTTCCATGTCATTGGAAAAACAGCACTAATTAGACACCTGTTAAAGATGTGACAGATAGGTGTTGAGACATAGGGAGCAGACTTCCTCAACAATTTACCCTCAAGATGGTCAATACCAATGGATTTAGAATCTGTCAGTGATTTCAATAATCTTTCAACCATCTCAACATCAACTGGATGGATGAATGTGAAAAGGCTTAGTCAGATAGGCCCCATCAGATTCTACAAAGGAGGAGCAGGTGTTAGGGTTTTTTTTTAACCCATAATCTCATTTAGAACATTCCAAAGCTTTTTATTATTTTGACCACTATCAGAGATTCTCTGTTGATAATAAGTTATCTTTTTTATTCTATTCATCTTGGTTACTTGGTTTCTTAGCTTACAGTAATACTTTCTGTCCTTGGGCAAACCAGACTGAACAACAACCTTCTTGGCCTCCTCTCTTTCTAACATTAAGTCCTTGAATGAATTGTCAATCCATGGGGCGCCTTTGGCTTTAACTGTGAACTTCTTTAAAGGGGTGTGCCTGTTAACAATTTTCATAAAATAATCCATAAATACATTCAGAGAATCCTCTGCATCATTAACAGCGCACACATCAGCCCATTTTGTTTTACCAAGTTCATCAAAAAAAGCCTCATCATTAAATTTCTTAAGGGTTCTAGTCAGTACAATTTTGGCATTGGCTTTTGGCAGCTTAGTTCTCCTAACCACAACAATAATATTATGGTCACTGAAGCCAACTGGAAAAGACATGGGTCTGGAACACCTCTCAGGAGTATTAGTATAAATATGGTCAGTGCATTTTGAGGTTGTGACCCCTGAGCTGTTGACAGAAATTCTGGTTGGTTTAGACATAATTTGAAATACTCCACAGGTGTCTATGATGGATCTAAACTTATTTCTCAGAGAACAATTCCCCGAGAGCCAGTCAATATTCACATCCCCCTTTAAATACAATTCACAGTTTTCTTCAGTAGCCCTATCCAACATTTCACACAATTTGTTAAAGTATATAATATCAGAGCTCGGGGCCCTTTAACAGCAGCCAACCAGTATGGGTTTTAGGTATGGCAGTTGCACCTGCAGCCAAATGATCTCAATGTCATTAATAATGAGGTCAGTCCTTTGTTTTACTGGAAGATTTTCATTAATATATATAAAAACCCCACCCCCAAACCTATTTCTGTCCCTTCTGTATAAGATGAAACCATCGGTAGCCACATCAGAGTTAAGGAAGGAATTATCCAGATGAATTTCAGAAACTACAAGGATATTTATCTTATTTGATTTCACAAAGAGAGACAATTCATGTGTTGGTACCACCCCAAAGTGTAATATATAAACCCCAAAGTGTAATATATAAATATTAACTGTTTCTCTCCAGAGTTACTTACAGCATCATTAATTTAAGGAAGGTTACAGTCTCCTAAAATGTCAAATGATTTCAGAAACATATTTTAGTGGCTGTTCACTGTAAAGTGAGTAAGTTTGTGACCCAGACGCCATGTTGGATACAGGGAGTACCTAGCACCACCCACAAGTCAGAACAGCTTTCCCATTTCCCAGCAGTCACTAAAATGTGTTCCCGGGTGAGATAGGCAACGCAGTAACCGAATCTTGATACATATTTGATCAGCGCTGCCTAGTTTGACAGTTTAAGTACAGTGCACAGAGCGAATGACATGACTGACAGCTGCATTAGAGACTCCTCAACTGTGACTGGTTGTTGCTGCCGCACCGTGGTCTTCTTCTTTCAGAACACAGTGACAGTTTTAGCAAATGGACACACAGCTGAACACATGAACACAGTTATTTTCATAAAAGTCACCAACTGGAGCTTTAAGTCACATGCTTCATGTATGTCGTCATTTATTAACTGTTCATTTATTATTTTTGCTTTTATCCACACAACAATTGTTACACCTCATACTTTTTTTTAAAAAAAATTTGCAGTTATTTGCAATATTTTTTATGTGTGAACTAAAATACACATAAAGCCAGGTGGATGAAAAAACATAGTGGTTGTTGATGAACACAATAAATCTGGATTTATATTAGAATAATTTGTGTTTAATCGGCAACTCTCTTTAACCCCACTACTATAACACACAAACTGTTTGTGTGTGTGTGTCTCAGTTAACTTAATAAGGAAGACATCCCACAGAGGTTCAGACCACTGACAAAACAAAGCAGTAAACTGCTTCAGATGTTATCAATCCAGATTTTTGTAGTTTTGAAGTGCACTGTGATCCAGCCGTTAACATTACCACTGGGAATACTGAAACAAGCGTTGCATTTTTTTAAGACACTCTCACACCGAGGGAAGCATCATCAGGAGCAATTTGGGGTTCAGTATCTTGCTCAAGGATACTTCGACGCGCAGACTGGAGGAGCCAGGGATTGAATCTTCAGATTAGTGGACAACCCCATTTAACTTTATCGTTATTGCATAGTGCAAGTACTGACATGCAGTTTAACATTTATGGTGTGTAAACTATAGGACAGTTAGTCTGTACAGTAAGGGGTATATTAAACTGGAACTTGTCTTGTTCAGTTGCTGTTGTGTTGTTGGGCCCATACAACCAAGGATCTGTCAAACTGTCAAATGGTATTATTTAATTATTTACAATGTTGTCAAGACATTATAAAAGTGTGATTAAGTTTAATGCTGTGGTGTGAAATAAAATATAAATAAAATTGACAATAAGGGCCCATCCAAGATGTTTCCTCTAGTTACAGGACTGTGTAGTTGTTTAGGTTTTATAAATAATGTTGTCCTGATGTGTCTCTTTTTGTTTTGTAGACGTTCTTTTGAGCTGCGAGAGTCTGAGGCCGATAAAAATCCTTCGACTCTTGTCAGAGTGGTAAGAGACCTCTGACTTTTGAACTTTCCTGAGTTTTTCACCTGTTCATTTTAACAGTATCCTATATTGTCTAAGAGTAAAGAGTACACCTTTAATGTTGTGTGGATTGACAGGTTAAGCTGGAAGAGGCCATGGTGGCGAGAGAGAATCCAATGATCAATGAGATACAAAATGATGAAAAAGGTGAGTTAATTTCTGAAAAGTGAACCTTTTTCACCTATAATTTCTGCCTCTTAATCATATTTCCCTTGTGTGTGTGTGTGTGTGTGTGTGTCTCTGTGTGTGTGTCTCTGTGTGTGTTTTCAGATTTTAATCTTGGTCAAGAAAACACAGTCTCCTTCACTCCTTGGAGGAGCCACTTGGGGGCGCCACAGAACCATCAAGGTCAGTCTGGCTGATCAGTAAATGATAAAACACACACAGAGGACATGCATGGGCGGATTATGAGACAGTGGGCCCCTGGGCACATATATGCAGTGGGCCCCAACACCTCTCCTACATGGAAACAAGACATACAGATTCTGTGCTGAGTTTCCCTCTTGTTGATGTTGTGTGTGTTTGTAGCTGCTTTGTGTCACTTTGAGGTCTTTTTGTGTTTCCTTTTAGTTGTGTTGTGTCTCTTTACAGTCGTTTTGTGTCTCTTTGGGTCATCCTGTGTGTCCTTGTAGTTGTTTTGTGTCTCTTTGCTGTCATTTTGTGGTTGTTTCACCCATTTTGTAGTTATTTTGTGTCTTTGCAGTTCCTTTGCATCCCTTTGTGGTCATTTTGGGACTTTCTGGTTAGTATGTGTTAATTTGAGTGACATTTTGCAGGAAAAATGTCACTTCAATTAAAAACTTTGGGCCCCTTGGCCTGTGCATGTTAGGCCTGTTCAGTAATCCATCCATGCTGACATCAAATACCTCAGTGTCTTTTAGAGAGTTTTTACCATGTTCATTCTGTCTCTTCTGACTGTGTCCACCATGTTTAAACCTCTGTGTTTTAAAGTATATGAAATCACTTCAAAGTTATAAGTGCAAAGTTGTTGTTTTTTAATGTTCTTTGCTTATTTGTACCAGTACGCAGCTTTAATGTATGATGCAGGTCTCCTTTCTTTTTTCCCTTTGCTTTGTTATTATTCTTGTATGTATGTATGTCTGACTGGTTTCTTTCTCTCTGCCTTTGTTACACATTATTTCTTCCCTGGAGATAAATAAAATGCCAGTTTCAACTCAGTGTTTTGCTCCATTAACTGCTGAAATTTTTGCTTGTTTGTTTGTTCTGTGGCTGTGGATGCGTGTGTGTGTGTCCTCAGATGCTCAGACCAATGGCAGTGCAGCAGTGATAAAGACAGCAAGTGTTTCTGACACTGCAGGAGGTACTTTGTTATTTGTCTTTGATCCCTTTGATCAGTAAAAAGATAGCTTAACATTTTTGTATTATTATTCTTGACTGACAACACTAAAGAATATAGGAAACTTTGTTACTACATCTCCCATGATGCTCAATTCCCACTGCTTTCTCTCTCTCTCTCTCTCTGTGTGTGTGTGTGTGTGTGTGTGTGTGTGTGTGTGTGTGTGTGTGTGTATTCAAATCCTGAAGAGGAAACATCTGTCACGTTCACTCCATGGAGGAGCCACCTGAGGGAGCCACCTAACCAGGGTCTGGATCTCTCATATATAACAACTATACCAAGAAGGAGTACATGAATTTATTAGTTAATCAACAGAAAAATAATTTTCGAGCAAACATATCAAAGATTTTCTGGTTCCAGCTTCTCTAATGTGACATTTTGCTGCTTTTCTACCTCTTCTCTTATATGACAATTGTTATGTTTTTGTTTTTGACTCGGGGAAATAATAAAGGGATCTTTCACTATTTTCTGACACTATATGGGCCAAATGATTTATCAGTATTGGTATAATACATGAAAAATTAATTGAAAGTTGCAGAAAGTTTGGGGGCTGTGAGGTAAAAATAGAGAGGCTGCGTGAGAGACAACATTGAAAAAGAGATGAAATAAAAGACAGGAGGGGAAGACAGGAGAGATGAGTAGGACAAACAGACAGAAACAGAGAGAAATACAAATTAATTTTACAGGAATAATAATTAGTGAAATGTTTTTCTCTTACAGATCACATCTACCACACCATTGGTGAAGGGCGGAGCAGCAGCGGAGGTGATGCTGACCAGTCATCATTACCAACCAATCAGGAGCAAGAGGAGGAGCGCAGCGCTCTCTCTGCAGTGGCGGGGGATTTCATCGACAGGAAATCAGTGTATGCACGAGTCAGCAAAAAGGCGACGCCGACCACACCCCCTGTTTATACACCTGAGGAGGTGGAGGAGGAGGAGGAGGAGGAGTCTTCACCTCCATTGCCTGATAGGAAGTCTCAGCTGGAGGGATAGTGTGTGAAGTGTGAAAGGACAAAGACTGAAAGACGGCAGCTAAAGGACAAAAAATGAAAGACTAGGAACAAATGATGAAGGATGAAATCTAAGTGAATGAGAACGAGAAATAGAGATAGGCTACAAAAAGATAAAAGACAACAAAGGATGAAGAAAGAAGGATAGTGATGAGTTTTCACAAAACACAAAGGAAATTTTTGCATTGTGTTACTTGTGGGAATACAGGCACTGTAGTGCCACTGGTTGAATATTTGCCCTGAAGAGCTGTGCTAACAGCTGTGCTAACCTAACTGGGGAAGGCAGCTACCAGTTACAGTAAAGCAAAACTGATGGCTGGAATAAAGTCATGTCAATACAGTAAACACGGAAGCCCCGCAATCTGAAGCACCAAGAACCAAAACGACAACACTATTATTTTTTCATCTTGTCCAGAGCAGCACATTACTACTTAACTCCTCCCATGTTTTACCTTTCACAATAGGCCAGCTAAAATTACTCAGAGCATTTTGCTAAGAAGCAGCTCAACAAAAAACAGTGGCATGCTAAAGTCTGGGCACCCCTGGTCAAAATTTTGTTTACTGTGAGTAGTTAAATCAGGAGAAGACGAACTGATTTCCAAAAGGCATGAAGTTAAAGATGACACATTTCTTCAGTATTTTAATGATGTTTAGTTCGGGGGATTGTGAGGGCCATGGCAAAACCTTCAACTTGCGCCTCTTGAGAATGTCCATTGTGGATTAGAGGTGTGTTTAGGATCATTGTCCTGTTGTAGAAGCCATCCTCTCTTCATCTTCAGCTTCCAGAGTTTGCTGTATTTTAATTGAATCCATTCTTCCCTCTATCTGTGAAATGCTCCCTGTGCCACTGGCTGCAACACACGCCCAAGGCCTGATAGATCCACCTCCATGTTTAACAGTTAGACAGATGTTCTTTACATGAAATTCTCAACACTTTTTTTTTCCAAACATACCTTTGCTCATTGCATCCAAAAAGTTCTATTTTAACTTCATCAGTCCACAGGACTTGTTTCCAAAAAGCATCAGGCTTGTTTAGATGTTCCTTTGCAAACTTGATGAATGAATTTCCTCTGATGACTCTTCCATGAAGGACATATTTGTATGTGTAGGTGTCGCTGCACAGTAGAACAGTGCACCACCACTCCAGTGTCCAATAAATCTTCCCTCAGGTCTTTTGCAATCAAATGGGGGTTTTGATTTGATGTGATCAGCTCTCTCGGAAAGTTTTCTTGGTCTTCCAGACCTCAACTTGACCTCCACAGTTCCTGTTAACAGTAATTTCTTAACTACATTACAAACTGAGGAAACAGCTACCTGAAAACACTTTGCTATCTTCTTATAGCCTTCTCATGCTTTGTGGGCATCAGTTATTTTAGTTTCCAGAGTGCTAGGCAGCTGTTTAGAGGAGCCTATGGCTGCTGATTGTTGGGACAGGTTTCAGGAGACAGAGTATTATAAAGTCATGCACCACCTGTTCTTTCCTAATGATGATTGTAAAGAAGAAAGAGCCCTAACAAGCTAATTAAGGTCTGAGACCCTGGTAAGTTTCCTGAGAGCTTTCCTGTCTTGGGGTGCCCAACCTTTTGCATGGTGCTCCTGTCCTTTTTTTGCTCTGAAATTGTACAAAAGAAAAATAATACACCGATCTTACTTAGAACGTTTAAATGCTTGTTTCATCTTTAACTTCATGCCTTGATCAGTTAATCTGCTACATAATTAAATGTAATTAACACAGTAAATTAATTTTTGACAAAGGGTGCCCAAACCTTTGCATGCAACTGTAGCTGCAGGTATCAGATACTTTCACAACTTACAAGTAAGTCCTATGGCTTCACTCACTTTTCTCTGAGGCCTCTCCTTTTTTGTTCTGTCTCCGTACTGATGTTGAGTGGAAGAGCTTTGCGTGTCACACAGAGGGCAACAATAAGTTATTCCACCATTTCTGATTCTCAGTGAAATCCGGAGGATCTCAGCCAGATCTCAACACTGATAGGCTTTTGCAACACAGCGTCACATGAATTTCTTGTACAAGCTGAAAATCTTTAACTCGCATGAATACAGAAATAGTTTATATTTCATGTCATTCACATGCAGTACAAAATACTTGCTTTGCCAACAGTGTGAACGCACTGACAAACAATCAAACTTAAGATAAAGGACAAAACACAGAAACACATAACTTAACGTTTGTGCTTCTAAAAATGCTATCCAAGTTAATTATTAAACATAACGGAATGACCTTCTCCAATGATTTGGCATTAGTGACATTAGTTGGAAAGATTTAGAACAAATCAATCAAAGAAATAAAAAGAAAAACAACACACGTTATTACATGTTCTTACGTTGTATGTGTGGAAAGGACTTTTTTCAGGCCTTACACCTCTTCACTTTGCTTTCTTTGTTGAGATTTGATTTTAATGTGGCATGGTAAATTATTGTAAT
Source organism: Epinephelus cyanopodus (assembly GCA_026686955.1). NCBI lineage: Eukaryota > Metazoa > Chordata > Actinopteri > Perciformes > Serranidae > Epinephelus > Epinephelus cyanopodus. Next base: position 7,792,311 of record CM048914.1, read on the forward strand.
GATCCCTGACTGCTGAAAGTGGAGGTAGATATGACGTATATTTTTCTATAATAAAGCTATGCAGTTTAAAAAGAGAGAGCAATCTTGCAAGCATGACCGGACATTATTTCATCATTTCATGTGAGAGTGTATCACCAGGTTTCTGATCAGTGGAAGCAAGTCTGGAATAAAGTTGCAACATTTAGAAATCCATGATGAGTCAGTCAGTGAATTCAGATGATGTTGCTGTGTCATGAGTCAATGACGTCCAAATGTAACTAACAGTGCCCTGTATGTGTGTGTGTGTGTGTGTGTGTGTGTGTGTGTGTGTGTGTGTGTGTGTGTACGTGCACTGGAAAACTTGTCAACAGGCACGTTCACCGCTTCACTCAGCTGACTCAGAGAGCTGAGCAATGTGCACATTCTAGCAGATGACAGCGGATAAGACACACAGCTTTTAGTAAGAAAGGCAACTCCAGTTCAGGGTGGAAGTCAGCCAAGGTCTGCCACACCTCCACCTCATGTTGAAACAGGAACGAGACAAACATAAACTGTTGACACAAAGATGACAACATGTTGTCTAAAGCAGTTGCCACCAACCTTCTTTGAGCAAAGATCACTTTTCATGTCAAAATATAAGCCAAGATCAACAGTTCAGAAAGAAAAAAAGACGGTCCCACAAGGACACAACACTGTCTGTATATTTAACATTTGAACACTTTGTGGGCTCCTTTAAACAAAACTATCATGACTGATTGTGTGAAAGCTAAAGAACAGCATGAAGTGAAAGACACTCATCTCTTCCCAAAAATGGGGAAAGAAGACACACCTTTACATGTGGAACAAAGAAGTCTGAAATATAAACTATAAAAAAGCAGCAGATCTCAGGCAACGGTGTCAAACCGTGAGCATGAGCAATCAAATTGATCACAATCTGTGTTGCTGTTACTGCTTTTTCAGCCTGTTCTCATTCCACACTCATCAAATACCACCGCTTTGTCAGTGATTTCAATGTCAGACACTGAAGCCAAACCCACCTTTCTTAGAGGTATAATATGCTGCCAGGTGGGGTGACTTGGTAACATGGATGCACCTTTCACAGTGTTATGATTTGCCGCTGGTTGGATTGAATGATACATGATTTCAGCATGAGCTAACAGTTTAACCAATAATAAATCCATCTGCTGATCATGAAATCTGTCCATGATCTCATAATTGATCCTGATTAAAGCCATATCACACAACTGATTTATGCTAATGCATACATGTAACCATGGTAACACATATGCACATCAGTCAGGGTATTTTCCAGCATCAGAATCAGAATCAGCCAAGTATGTTTGTACATACAAGGAATTTGACTTCAGTAGACTTGCTCTCAGTGTACCAGAATTGACAAAAGTACTCAAATTTAGGCATGAAGTGGAATATACAGAATATACAATATACACAAAATATACAACTATACATTAAAAAGCAATTTAAAACTGCCATCATTGTATTTGGCTATGTGTACTTTGTCTGTTCATGAAGTAAACAGTGACAGTGATCCCACAGTATTAAGCCCCAAATCATTACTGTACAAGACACCTTCTTTTCATCGTGTCTCTGTGTTGGTTATTATTCATAACATGTTATTGATTTGCGGTCTAATAATAGCCTACTAATAATGCTTAAAATTATTATTACTAGTCCATACCCATTGAGTGCACAGTTGCCCACGTACAGTTTCACATGGTGTGTGTTTGGGATACAGGTCATAGGAAATTGCAGATTAATGAGTCAACTGAACCCATTAAGAAGAGCAATGTATTCAGACAGAGTTTTTGTGAATTTGATAGTACAATTGCTTTATTGAAAGTACAGTAGATTGATCACGTCAGTGAGTAGAAAAATGTGGGACAGACAGAATGACTGACTGACAGAATGACACATTGACAGTTTCCGTGATTATGTACAGCATACCGTGCCATGACTTCAGTCATACCAAAAACCTAGAAAAAAAAGACAACATTAGTTAGAGTTAAATTTCTCCAGTCACCTTGAGGCATCCTACATATCTACCAAGTTTAGTAAAAATCGATATGGCGGTTAGGCCTAGATAAGAAATTAGCTCTCTAGTGCCCCCATTTTGTTTGATGGGGTCAATAATGGAGGGGTCCCCTCAGATTATGTGTGGTCATATGCCTACAAAGTTGCGTGGTGATCGGTGAAACCCTTGAGATGTTATACACCTTTATGTGATGAGCCACGCCCTCTGCAATATTCATTGCCTTATAGAGGCTCAGTTTTAGGAAGTTTTCCAACTTTTGCCAAGAGGGAACTTTAGATATTGGTCCCTAGATTAAATCTATATAACCAATCAGCACGTTACCCGTCAGTCTGTAGAACTTCATGTTTAACCATCTTGGTTTCTTTGCAAAAAGTCAGTGTGAACAGGAACCAGACCAAAACTAAAATGCAACAGTGTATCATTTTGTTGTTTGGACAAGGTTGGTGGGTGTAGGTGTCACTTTGGGCTCTGGATCAGTGATGCCATTCCTCACTATTTGCACTACAAACCAAACAATCGACTAATTAATGCATAATATAATCCGCAGATTCATTGTAAAGTCCTGCTTTTACATTAATACATGAGTCATAATAATCTAATGATAACATATATAATATGTAACAGTCACAGGGGGCATTTTTATACATTAGTGCTTTTCATAAATGTATTGATTATAAAGCTACTAGTTCTTGGTTATAAGCTACTGTTGACGCCCCACAGTATGCTGATGCAGAGTATTTTTACAGTGTGGTGTGATCCAGCAGAGACTCAGCTTGTGACCTAATCAGTGAGTCCACACAGAGTTCAGTGGTGCAGACAGTCAGACCTGCTGAGGTGATGTCATGATCAGCTGATAACAGGGCTGAGCACTGAAATGCATCATGGGTGATGTGATCACTGAGTTAATGAGGCTAAAACACAAAGACATGGAGACACACAATCTGTGTCTCACTTCCAGACTACACACTACGAGCTGGCTGGGCCTTTTCCAATGTAGTGACAGAATTCTCAAAACACCCAGGATGTATATTTAAATATGTTGATGGATGCCATTGTAAAATGCATTATCTAAGTACAGTGAATACATTTTGGGTGATGGTGAAACAACTCCGAACACAAAACCAGAGTGTAAATATAAAAACATTTGTTTTTCTCTTTTTGAAGTTCAACTGGCAGCAACTGTCCAAAGTCACTGTTTGCCTGAAAAGCACATGTATTGCATCACTTCCTGCTACAGTGCAATTGATCTCTTGTATAATAACTGTAAAAACTGTGACACCTATTGTGTAGTTAAAACTGTGTACTATTTACTATTGAAGTGAGCAGTTCCATCTGAGTATTTGAATACTGTATGGAAGCAGCTGCATTTAATAAAATTCATATTACAACTAATTTAATGTATTAGAATAAACATGTCTCTCTTTGGGTGTTTTGTTGTTTGCTGACAAGGAGTTCATGAACAAACATGTCATATTCAACTAAATAAAATATGATGCAATAACAGCAGTGAAATTTCTTATCAGCTGTTCTATGGTTAGCACAGCAAGAGAGTTCCAGGTTTGAATCTGCTGGCCGGTGTGTGAAGTTTGCACGTTCTCCTTGTGTCAGTGAGGTTTATTTTCCCATAGTCCAAAGACATGCAGGGTAGGTAATCTGTGACTCTAAATAACCCCTGGGTGTGAATGTGAACGTGAATGGTTGTCTGTCTATGTCTATGTGTCAGCCCTGCAATAGTCTGGTGACCTGTCCAGGGTGTACCCCCACCCCTCAGCCAGTGTCAACAGGGACAGGCTCCACACTCAGACATGATGGACTTTAAACTATTACTTTTCTTTACTTTTCAACTTTATGAACAGAAAATATAAATATAACCAGTGCAGGAATGTAACTAAGTACATTTACTTAAGTACTGTGCTTAAGAAATTGAGGCACTTTACTTTGATAACTTTAATTAATATTTACTTATTTAATTACTAATTACTATTATTTACTCTAACTGGTCCCAGTATAAACCAGAGAGTGTCTCCATATGGACCAACAGTAGTTAATCCTGTCACAGCTGCTCAATGTGTAGATTCACACTCAGGCTCACTATTCACTAATCAGGATTAAATAACAGCATCAGCTGGATGATAAACTGCAGCAGCACTTCTGTACACTGATAACGACATTGTCTGAGGTCCTGCTGTCTCCATAAAATATATTCTTATATTTCTGCATCATAACAAGAAAACTTACTATCGCAGTAAACCAAGAAAAGCTTCTCTGTAGCCTCTTCTAGTGGGAAAATTAAAAAGTGAACATACTCATGAGAAAAGATTTCCTGTTATACAGTAACGCTTTCTCTCACACAGCTCATCTTTGGTCCCTTTTCACCAGTAGGATCTGGTGAATGTGTGTAGTTGGTACTCCCATCAATAACAGTCAATCTCACAATTATTTGACCCGAAAAGCATCCCAGCTCCGGCCACCACAATCATGAACTACATCATCCCAATTTAAGATCTCTTACAGAGGATCCAAGTTATGGAATTCACTTCCTCCCCACTTTGTTAAATTTTCTTATGAATCATTTAAAAAATCTGTGAAAAATTTCTTGCTGTATCAATAATACCCACCTGATCTGTGTATGTGTGTGTGTGTTGTGAGTGCGCGCACTCGTCTGTGAGCATCCAAGTGATTTTATACCATTATGCATATTATAATATCCAATTTAATGTTTATCTAGGGAAGTCCTCCTGTTAAGCCCCTTGAGGGTTTTTAGGGCCTCCTTGCATGTTTCCTTTGTTTTTTGTTTCTTTTTTTTCTTTCTTTTTTAAAAGGAAGTTCTTATATCAGTAGATTGTCAATTTTTTATGGTAATTGTAATGTTGACTTTTTAACATGTGCTAAATAAACAAACAAACAAACAAACAGTAGTGGTAGTAGCACAGTGAGTGTAGGGCAGTAATACAGTGCTATTACACTGACTACAAAAAACAACAAATGAAAATATAACCCCAAGCGGAGACTCCAAGGTTCAAGCCAGCATGGACCTTTAAAACTTGAAAGCTGGGTAGGAATAAGAACTTTGACAGTTTACGACACCTGCATTAGCTGAAAGATAACCAACAGGTTTAATGATGATCGGGTAGAAACTTATTTATTTAATTTAATTTAATTTTACAAATTTAAATTGTGGTGCCCCCTAGAAGTCAATTTGAATGGAACTTTCTGGGTGTGTTGCTCATACTTATTTGGAGATTTCTTGCATGTTTTGTAATCATTGGCTGAATGGTTACGGATTTAGATTTCAGACTTATATGCTGTCTTCTTATATGCTGCCCCCTCTAAAGTTCATTGGTCAGTATCTCCAAAACACAAAAAGCTTTCAACAAGCTTTTGACATCGTTCTAAAACGCTTTGTCCAGTGGTGATCCACATAAAATTTGGTTCAAATCGGAGCTAAGTTTTGGAGAAGATCTCAAAAAAGTGTTTTTCAAAAATTTTAAAATGACAGAAAATCTCTCCAGAAGACCTTGATGCTTCTTGTGGCTTTTTGTAGAGCACATTGAGCTGCACTTGTGTGTCAAATTTCAAGTCAATTGGAGTTACGGTGTGAGGGACGCGGCCTTCTGGATATAGCATATTTGGGCCTTTATTATAGTGCCCCCATTTGGCCACTTGGGGTCATATTTATTTTTATTCTTTATTTTTATTATTTGGGGTTGAACCCTTAAAAATTTTAAAAAAAAAAAAGTTAAGAAAGTATTCATGTCACTGGTTGGAAATGGTTGCTTTCAGTTATTAACATGATAAAATCAAAATTAATTTTATATATAAATAATTTTATATTATTACTTGTTCTGGTATTTCTTTTTTTTTTTAAAGATTTGCTTTATTGGTTGGTTAATTTTCTTTCATTTATGATTCACAATCGGGGTTTCTTTTGAATTATTATTAGGGTCCGGGCAGCTAAGCTGCAAGGACACTATTGTAATCCTAGGTATTCTTCTTCTTTCTTCTCTCTTCTTTCTTCTTCCAAGAAAATCCTACTTCCCATGGGTGAAAACTCACCAAACTTTGCACAAAGGTCCAGTCTCATGCCAGATGTCCTCAGCTGTAAACTCAAGCCAATAGTCCTGATGGTGGCGCTACAGCAAGCGTCTAAAGTTCAAAACTTTGAAAATTCACAACAAATCAGCCATATGTGCTACAACTTAACAACTGTCATCAAACTGTAGCCCCAATACTGAAGAAACTTTTGTACACTTAAACCTAGTAAAATGATGAAGTTCATCACTCTATTTTTTTCAAAAACTGTAAAACTTCTTAAACCTATCTCCTCCCACAATTTTTGCTCAATTGACACCAAACTTGCTACAGAGCATCTTCAGACTATCCTACAAAAACTACTTTTCTCAGATTTTTTGATTTTTCAAAAATTAAGCCTACAGTGCATCAAAATGTTTGACTGTAAATGGTACTGTTAACATGTACATGCAAATTCTTGCTAAATAAATCTTCAGTGTTCATGAAAAAAAGACAAAATTCTAGAGTCATGGTAGATGATGTTTGGCAAATTTCAGAATTTTATCTCAACAACTGAATTTTTGACAGCATTTTGACAATTTGAGTCAATGTATAAATGGCAATTTTAAACATCATGTTTTCACTTATGGAGCAAATAAATCATTGTTACAAACAAATTACCAACACCTCCATGCTGTCTAGATGCAATTTGTGTATTTTCAGATTTTTGTCTTAATAACTGTTTTTTTTTTCAAGGGTTTCAAATCTGCCTTTCCATGCACAGATGGCTGCTTTCCTACACAGCAGTGAATGGCTTACTCAATTTGTGAAGCCACTGTTGAGCTGCTACTTGTCAATTAGCTCAGAGCGGTAGATGACCGTCTTAGGTTCCAGAGGTTGCTCAGAATTGCCTAAAAATGCCCGGACCCGACCCATCGCTTCGCAGCAGCTATAGGCAAATTGTTTTTGTTGTTCTTGTTGCTGTTGCTGGTGTTGCTGCAGCAGTAGCACACTGTCTCCGGAGTGGGTTGAGCTCAACGTAGCTATAGAACACGACGTTATGTTCCCTGTTGCTTTAACAACAGCAGGTCCGTCAGTATCAGCACGTAACTCACGAGCGTGCAGCGCTGCTGTGTTGCTGCTACGTGCAGCTCCGCACAGACACACACACGCACATACACTCAGACTGGGTTATGTAATCAGTCAAGGACTGATCTCCGCCTACAAGCTGCTCTTTGTCGCCGTCACACACTGTTACTACACACCGTGCCACTCACGCAGCACTGCAGTACACACAGTACTACATGCAGCAGTTCTGCGGAGCATCACACAGATGGAAACTGCAAAAATATGAATGTTGCACGAGCAAAAACTGGTGAACAACACTACAGTCCCTTCATCTAGCTGATACTTCTTATAGTATCTCATGACATCCCTACAATCCAGGATTATTTTGTGCCATTTGCTTGGTGTTTTTGTCTAACACGCACTATATTCTGCACTTCTGCTTGTCGCTGCATTTCTTTGCATTACTGTTAAATGTGGATCAACACTGCATCTGCAGAGTTTCATAAGGCACTGCCATGAAGTATAAAAATATTATGGGAGTATTGGTAATCTTTCTCTAGGTGAAACATGCAGAGTTAGAGCTCAGAGCACAGAGACACTTTGAAAATATATAAATGTTATGGAAATACTAACCAGGCGCTATGGGAGCTTTTACTGTGCTAACTGTGCCACTGTAATGTCCACAGCTTACTTTTAATACTGTGTGTAGTAGGCTACTGTGTGGACAACATGTCAGTCCTCCTGCAGCTGGTTGCTTCCCACTAAAGAAACAAAAGTTATGCAAACAAACGTGCAGATACCATAAAACAACTGTGGTTTATTACAGGAGCATTACGGGGTGTTACAGGATTATTATAGGAATGTGGTGTATAGTATTTACTGACAGTGTGTCAGTTATGTTCACTGTTCCAGTGCAGAGTCAGTAAACAACAGACCTTAGTGGGGTGTGTTCCTGCACGGCTGAGCTCCACCAATCAGCATCCAGCTGCTCCCCACGTGGTTCTCTTGTTTACTACGAGGCTCGAGAGCCACCGCAAGGGTTGTTGGGAAAACCTGGAGCAGATCAGCTGGTCCGACCTGCAGAGAGGACAGTCAACATCCATCCACAGCTTGTTATTGATTTACAGGTTGTTTATACGCATGAATTAGTTATTGTTTCATCCAGACTGACGACACTGAGTTTGAAATAAGTTTAGAGAGGCTTTTTAAGACCTTATCGAGGTGTGTTATTTGAAATGTAGGATCTTGTGTTTTGGGGCTAAAAGTCTCGATATCTCCTCCTCTGCTGCACAGGTTTGGACCATACTGTTGTTAATGTGTCTCATGAGTCCTCAGACTTTATGCAAGTGCAATACTTAACAACTGGAGTACCTTTTTAATAACCCATGAGGAGCTGTGCAGTGGATAACATGTTGTAACATCCTGTGTATTAAGTTGAACATTCAGTATATTTTAGTATTTTTACTGTTTGCATGCTTTATTGAGTTATGCACACAGAATTCACACCAGTATTTTGTATTGCCCCAAATGGAGTAAAACTATGTTTACTGTATAATGCTGCAGTTGATTAATTTCATTATCAATCGTTCTGTAGATTATTTTCTTAATTAACTGGTGTAAAAGTAACAAAATGTTCATTATTGATTTTTTTTTCCATAGAGTCTATAGAATATTGGATGTAGCTACTGGGACGTCACCCACTGGTTTGTGAAAGCCCGGGTTTCGGCATTTCAGCAGTCGACCTTCTTGTTTTTGTGGAGTCAGAAGTGACCATATTTGGATGAGAAGGTGGAGCTTTGGAGTAGCAAGGGGTGGGACTGATTCATGGATGAGTTGTCATTAATGGGGAAATAAGCTTTAAAGACCAAAACCATTTTTGTACCAGGCTGTAAACATTTACATTTCTGCTGTAGAGTTGGGCATTTTAACGTGGGGGTCTGTGAGGATTGACTCCTTTTGGAGTCAGTCTCAAGTGGAACTGCAGACTCATCAATCAGTCAGCTCATCATATCAGTTCTAGATTAGCAACAAATTAAAACATAGAACACTTTTGAATAATTTTATGTCAATCAATCAATCAATTTTATTTATAAAGCCCAATATCACAAATACAATTTGCCTCACAGGGCTTTACAGCATACGGCATCCCTCTGTCCTTTAGACCCTCACAGCGGATAAGGAAAAACTCCCCCAAAAAAACCCTTTACCGAGGAAAAAAATGGTAGAAACCTCAGGAAGAGCAACTGAGGAGGGATCCCTCTTCCAGGACAGACATGCAATAGATGTTGTACAGAACAGATCAGCATAATAAATTGACAGTAATCCGTATGACACAATGAGAGAGAGAGAGAGAGAGAGAGAGAGAGAGAGAGAGAGAGAGAGAGAGAGAGATGCAAGACAGACGGTAATGACAGTAGCTTACAACAACATTAATGAAAGTAATAATATTATAGTTCTATAGTTATAGTTCTGTCTAACACTATTATGTTACATGTCAGCGATTTAGAAACCAGTATATTCCTTACTAGAGACGGAATGAGAAGTACTTCAATCTATTGTCTGTAACTGCTTACTGTATTCAGTAGTCAGTGTCATGGATGATAATGACAAGTTGTTCATCATAAACTAGTTTGTGATATTAGAAAAAATCAATTTATTGTGTTAGTCTGACTAAAACTGGACTAAAATACACGTAAACATGTTAGCCAGATTGAAATCGTGCTAAATTGAATTTCTTTAAGTCAGAGTAACACACCCAGATAATGTGACTGGGAGTTGAATTACTCCCTAATACACTCATTCGGTCCCAAACTGGCCTAGGTGCTCTGTGCAGGCTCCACAGTTTCCACCCCAGGCTTTGACCTGCAATAAATGCTTAACAGAGGAAGAAGTCGGTGACAACATGGCAAAATCTATATCCAGAGCTGTGCATTTTTGGACTGACAAAATGTACAGCCATAAAATTGTCCACCATGGTACCAGTTTGCTGCTAGCTAACTGTAGCTAATTTGTTTGTTGGTTGTTTGGTCTGTGACATAATAGGTCAACCAGAAAAAGGTCCAGTACTAACAAGCTGAAAGGGGGCACATCACCACCTATCATAGAGGAGTTGGACATACTCCAGTCAATAAACCCATTACCTTCCCATGCTGGTACACTGGGACAAGGACAGGACAAGGACTTAAGAGTGCATGTAAACATATTAAGTGAGAGATATAACTCCCTTCCAGTTAGTCCCTGCATAATCCGGTCCATGTTTTGTGTGAACCTCCTCCCTCCCTGAAGGTGTTGAGACTGGCTGCAGCCTGCAGCAGCAGCAGACACACACTCTTAGCTCCCAATGAGCAGCAGTGGACACCTTCAGACCTACTGGAAGTGTTGTTGTTTTTCCTTGGAGCTTCTGACTCTACAGGTACGTGACAGCTGATGCATGCTTTCAGTTACACTTGTATTGTATCTTAGTGCAGACTGTTTACTTGTCTTCTGACTTTACTGGTTTATACATTATTGAGTAAATGAATACTGAGCTGCTCAAGTTCACAAAGAGAATGTGTTGCCTTCACTTCAGCTACTGTCCCCCTCCCACCTCTGTGTTACTTCAGTTTGTCTTGCTAGTCCAACAGTCACATGATTGATGGTGGATGAGTTATTTTGAGTAAATTCTGCAGTAAAAACTTTGCTTCTTCTTCTCAGCCTGTAACCTCAGTCTTGTGTTGTTGTTCGAAGTGGATAAACAGTGTGAAGAGTTTAGAAACTAAAGATCGAGACTTGCTTTTGTTTTGGACATTTTAGAGCTCAAACTAACTGGCTCAGACACGCATTGGTAATAGCTTTAATGGGTAGCTGTTTTCGAGTTCATTGAAGACTCTTACTGTGGAGGGTGTGAACTCGGCCCTGGAGGAATCTGATTGGTTCAGAGCTCAGAGCTGCAAACAGTCAGCAGGGGTTGAGCAGTGTTTGTGCATATATGCTTCTGTGTGTGTTTTTATCGTTTTATTTCTGTATACATTTGTAAAATAGGCTATGTCTATGCGCTCTTAAAATAAGTGAATGAAAGGGATCTCATTTGGGTCAATATAACATGATGTAATCCTGTGTTAAGTTTCACCAGCAGTCATGGGTAGAAAACCATCAGATCACCAGTCATACCCAGGACAGTTTGGTGTTTGGGCCCAGTGTTGGTGTTTTTTATTGATACTGTTGGGTTATTTAGCCCAACTATATTATGATTATTTTGACTCAGTGTTAGACCCAACAAGTTCAAGTTTTATCATACTCAGTTATAACATTTAGAATCACCCAACACTTAACTTTATGGAGTTAGATCAGTCTCAATATTCACAAATGCACACAGAAGGATTCACAAATACATGTTAAGATTTATATATAAATGACTCTCTCCACACAAATATTTTCAATGCACACACATATATTTAGCATTTTATATAAATGTAAAAAAAATCCACAAATAACCAAAAACGTTTCACAAATGTATTTCTGATGCACACACAAATATTTATTGTTTTAAATATATGCAATAAAAATCCACAAATATATGTATTTAAAAAGTATTTGCAATTTTCATCAAAACATATGTGGATGTTGATACATTCATTTACAAATGCTTTTATTTTGTGAACCTCCGCGCATTTGTGTGTGAATCTTTTTGAGACTCTCCTGACGTGACCCGATCCACAAATGCATTTTTTCTACCAAGGGGATATAGGTAGCCAATCAGATGTCTCCTTCCTCTTCAGCCAATCACATGAGCGTCCCGCCACCACCCCCACGTGGGTATGTTTTAACATCGTAGCGTCAGAAGGTGGCAGTAGTGCACCACTACGTTGTTTGCGACCGCCAAATTAATACGGAAGAGAAGAAGAAGAAGGTCAAGAGCGTAGAGTGCTTAAGCACTGCTCTATTTCCAGCGCGGCCGGCACTGCGGGAAAAGCTTTTTATGTCCGTCCCGGAGCAGCAGGCCGGGCTGGGAAATAGTGTCGAAGGTGCCGCTGCCGATGTGTGTTGGGGGCAGCACTTGACGGACAACGCACCGCGCCGGCGGCGGTGTACGTTAGCGTCAGTTACACGGTGCAATTATACCAACTAAGCAAGTTTCAGATAATTTGCTAACTACCTGGGCTACCACACACTTTAGCAAAACCAATCACAAATAATTCAACAAAGAGTCATGATTTACAACAAGTGGATACACTTACAGGCAACAGTATCCAGCTGCAGCCCCGGAGCAGAAGCACAAGCCTCTGGCTTTTTTTTTCTAACAGCTTTTTTAAGTAAAATTGCATAACATAGCGTCTATGAATTGATGAATTGTCCATTTATTTTACCTTTATTTTAATCATACAAGTCAACTTTGTTTTTTGTTTGTTTTTGACCACATCGCCACGTTCAACCATGAATAAAAGAAGCTGCGCTCAGTGGGCGCTCCTTCTATATTAATATTCATATGCTTCCTTAACTAGGCTACGACCTGTTTTCATTTAGGTCGGACCTTTTAAACTACAAATATTTCACCATTCAATGTGAGAAATCAGTGCTAACATTCAAAATAGCTGACTGTTACCCTATTTCGTGTGTAAGTGAACACAATGAAGAGACAAAAGTCAATTTGAAAAACTTTATTTTCAATTTCCACAAACAATATCTGATGGCCAGTCCGCTTCTCCTGGCAGCCTGCAAGAGACAGAAAAGATAATGAGCACATAACTTCAAGAAACAAATCCCAACTTCACCGCTGTATTTTTTTGTTTCGCATTTCAGCTGTCTTATAGCCAGATTGAAGGCTTCGGGTCCGTCACTCTGCTTAATTTAGCGTTGTAACGGCCGGACTACACGGTGTCGGCCAGCCGGCATGACCTCCGCGCTCCTCTCCGCTCCTCTCACCCACACTTGAGCACCCGTCCAGGCCGCGGAGGTCAGGCCGGAGGGCTGCGGTCGTCAGGCCCGGGCGGCACCACAGGTGAGGGATCCCAAGTCTCGAGCCCTGCCCTCGCCACTCACCAGGATCCTCTTCTAACGGTCACAGAATAAACAACATAGCTATTTTTCTGCCAATTTATTCCAGTTAGTTTACCTGAAACCTGCTGCGTTGAGATGCTGTGTCCTGCGAGCTCAGTTCCACACAAAGACCGCGACAATAATATCCAGCATCACTTCCGTCACATCAGGGGCTTGTGCTCCGGGGCTGCAGCTGGATGCTACTCCTTACAGGTGCACGATCGTCGGCCGCCATGCTGCAAACTAGACCTCTTGACCATAGACATACGCTCTTGACCATATACATACGCTCTTGACCTTCTTCTTCTTCTCTTCCGTATTAATGTGGCGGTCGCAAACAACGTAGTGGTGCATTACTGCCACCTTCTGACGCTACGACGTTAAAACATACCCCACGTGGGGGTGGTGGCGGGACGCTCATGTGATTGGCTGAAGAGGAAGGAGACATCTGATTGGCTACCTATATCCCCTTGGTAGAAAAAATGCATTTGTGGATCGGGTGACGTCAGGAGAGTCTCAAAAAGATTCACACACAAATGCGCGGAGGTTCACAAACAAATGCGCGGAGGTTCACAAAATAAAAGCATTTGTAAATGAATGTATAAACATCCACATATGTTTTGATGAAAATTGCAAATACTTTTTAAATACATATATTTGTGGATTTTTATTGCATATATTTAAAACAATAAATATTTGTGTGTGCATCAGAAATACATTTGTGAAACTTTTTTGGTTATTTGTGGATTTTTTTTTACATTTATATAAAATGCTAAATATATGTGTGTGCATTGAAAATATTTGTGTGGAGAGAGTCATTTATATATAAATCTTAACATGTATTTGTGAATCCTTCTGTGTGCATTTGTGAATATTGAGACTGATCTAACTCCATATAACTTAGGCCTTTGTAATTTATGTGACATTATGTGATTATTAATACTGATGCATCAATAAATTAGTGTACTGTTGTAGCTGTTTGAGGTGGAGCTAGTGTTAACTACTTTATATACAGTCAGTCCTGTGGTTCCCGGCCTAGTGGTAGGGCCCCTCCAAAGGGTCACCAGATAAATCTGAAGGGTCGTCTGAGGATAAATGGGAGAGAGGAAGACAGAGATACTAAGTTGTGATCCACACATTTGTTTTCAGATGTTGGAATTCTAGGTCGTTATAACTGTTTTCGTATCATCAGATCATTTGACCTCTTTGGGCCATAAACAGTTTTCTCAATGAAAATGTGGGAACTTTAGAGGAGAAATTTTTCCTTGGTGGAACTGCCAAAAACTCATAAACATCTGAAACATAATAAAGAGACACAACTGCACTGGTTTTCTTAAGGGGATCACAGGACAAAAACATTGTGTTTTAATCTTTGGCATTTTGATGTAATGTATTTTACTGTACATGTCTAAACTCCGGTTACTGTGAGTCACTGATTAACAGGAAACCCTGAATGGGTGGTGGTGGGGGGGGCATCATGTTTCATCATGTTGCCACGGTGACACAGTTTAGGACTGATGGTGTTGTAATAATCATTAGTTAGCAGATGCAATGTGATAAAGAAACATTGTTTTACAGTTAAATCCATCTGTTCCTTTCATTTTAATCCTCTGCTCAGTCAGTTATAGCTATCCCACACACACACACACACACACACACACACACACACACAGCGGCCTGACTGTAAATGACACTGCAGCCTGTGAGTCACTGTGATTTCACTCAGCTCTGTGAAACATGGTGCAGATCTGACCGCCAGCAGTTAATCCAGAGCTGAACTTTTCCCAGCAGGCTCTGCTCAGGTCATGTTGTTGTAGGAGGCAACTGTCAAATTCCCGATAAGTTGTTCTGGCAAAGTTCTTGTAAATGGACTATGTGAAGAAAAAAAAGTATCTTGTTGTCATCAGGGATAAAACTTGGGTATTGTGTCAGCACCAGAATCCTTAAGTTTTCTGTTGTGCAAAAGCCTGGTGCATACCGACCATTTTATGGATCATCAGGCTGAAAAAGAGTAAAAGAATCCATATCTGACAACATGTAATTCAAGCAATGCAATATAGCTTTTGTTTATATTAGAACAGATTGATATTAAGACTCAGTAAACACTGAAGTCGCATTAGAAGTAAGGATATCACCCCACCAGACACTTCATTGACTGTGGACATAATGCTTTGGTGTTGGCAAAATAGAAATGTGTCACAGAGGTTGTGACTTTAAGCATGTCCAGAGGGAGCTGTGTGAAAATGTCCTCAAGTGATGTCAGTATCATTTGGATCAACATCTGAACACTACACAGGTGTGGAGTTAGTGAGAAGTGAGCTTGGGAACCAACGCCCCAGAGGCTGCAGAGATAATTAACCCTGTAAAATTATTTCTGTTTGAGATGTGTTGTCTTTGGTAGCATCACAGCACCCAAAACATCACTCCTCTATTTCTGTGTTTCAGATTCAGATAGACAAACAGACATGTTACCAAAGACTCGTCTTGGGAAACGTTCTCCTCTTGGGGCACTGGTAAGCTCCACCTGCCCGCCAGCAGGGACACATGTAGGCCAGGAGATGGGTGAGACAAGCGTCATCATGTCAACAGCAGCAGGACAACAGGCCATCAGCAGAGTCAAAGGTCATCCTGAGCTGAAGGTAAGAAAAAGAAACCTTATTTTGATACTATAATGCTGTCAAAACTGGTGTTGTAGTTTGTCTAAAATAACTAGGTGTTGACATTTTTCTGCCCAGTCCCACAGTAGATACAGTTTTTATTTAGAAAAAGGACAGAAAATCCCAGGGGTAGGTTTCAGTTCTGCAGAGAGAGCAAGGAAAGTAACCCCTGTGGGAAAACACTGTCAGATACAAATAGATGTTTGGGGAAAGTTTGCCTTGATTGACAGGAGTCTGTCACACTGAGCTTGTTTTCTCTCTCAGGTGTATTTTCAGCGTGGAGGGGAATCTTCAAGTGTGATGGATCAAGTTGACCTCATGCAGAGTGATGTTCCTGTCTGGTCTTCATCTCATCCCTCCTCCTCCTCAGTGCCTCCGTCCTGTGGCAGATCTGTGTCCTCCTGCATCGACGTCCCCAGAAGGTTAGAAATGGTCTCTGTGTCTGTGTTTTGGTCTATTCTGTTATATTTACCAGTAAATAAGTTTGAACTGGTCTCGTCCTGCAGTCAGAGGAGTCCAGAAAAGGTGGACATGGACGAGCTGATGGCAGCATTGGTTCTCAGCAGTTTGTCCTGCAGCCCTCTACTGCACAGTCCTGCCCATCCAGAGCCAACAGGTACGACAACAAGTAACTATAATAAATAATAAATAAAAATATAATTAATGTTCTTTTAGGTTATGTAGAAGTCACATTAATATATTCAGTTCTCAAATATTGAGATTATTATCAGGGTCAGAATCCAGTGTGAGTTGGGGTTGGCTCATGTGCCATTCTACATAGTTGCATGCATGTTCATGTATTTGCATGTTTGAAATATGCAGTATGATATATGAAGGCAGAAAAAAGTCACTGTGACCCCGCCTGTCTCGTTCTCTTGAAGGTGATATCTTAAGGACACCTTAAGGGAATTAGTTTGGCTTACTTTGGCTTAATCAACGTTTACATTAGAATGATTGGTAGACTTGTCAAAGGTCAAAGGTCACCCTTACCTTACAAAACATGTTTTTGGCCATGACTCAGGAATTCTTGCAGGAATTATGGTAATATGTCACACATATGTCTAATGGGATAAAATGATGAATTGATGACATTTTATATCCCAAAGGTCATCTTCAGTGTGACACCATAATGTCCTGCAAAAACATCTTTCCGGCCATTGTACAGTGTCATATCTCAGTTACAGAAGGGGAGACTCTTAGTCAGATACTGAATAGGTGACACAAATCTTGGGTGTCCACCTTGAAACTGTGTTGATTGTATAGCTCTTCTGTGGTGCTGGAGGGAAGATGTGTTTGAAGCATCCATGTTCTAACAAACATAAATGTCAACTGCAGGAGAAACTTTATGGGTTTGTGCAGACATGTACCCACAAGGTGGTAATTCTAATTTTTAGGTAGACATTCAGATAAGTCATGTAATGTTGGGGTGTTGAGTTAAATATACTGCATGTTTAACTTTATATGTGTTTTAGCTCCTCCGATGGACTGTGTACCCGGTGAGCTCTCCGACAGCGGCAGCAGTGGCTACTGGAGCGTCAGCCGCGGCATCAGAAGCCCCGTCCCCTCTCCACCAATAGCAGAGTCTGACATCAGCCCAGCAACGCCTCCTGATGAAGGGCTGGACATGGAGATGGAGCAGGTGCTGTTTGACGAGCCGGCGCCACGGAAGCGCAGGGTGAGCAGGTTTTACCATTGTTTAGTCATAGGGCAAGTAAAATGCTGGCACAGCAGACGGTGAGAACTGATGGCGTGTCTCCTCTTGCAGAACTCTGGGAAGGCGGCGTACAAGTGTCTGTGGCCGAGCTGTGGGAAGGTGCTGACATCAGTGGTGGGAATAAAACGTCACATCCGGACAACTCACCTGTGGTAAGACTTGCCTTTGTTTTCTGCTTCTGTTCCTCAGGAATAATGTCGTGTTTATACGAAAGCTAGATATTTGAAGATTTGTCACTATTTTCTGACATTTTATAGAGCAAGCTATTTATTGATTGACAGAGATCAGAATTATCAGTAAAGGACATGACCATTAGTTTTGGCCCCAGCTGTTACTGTTGTTACTGTTAGACTAATCATAGAATTGAAAAACTATTCAATAGTTTCAAAAACATGGTTCAGCTGCTTCCAGAATTTGCACCATAATAAGTCAATTGTTATTTTATTATTTTATTTGCTAAATTATGATCTGATGAAACACCTTTGACCTCTGACCTCTTACAGCCGTGGTAGTGAACACGAGCGCTGTTCCCGCAGCGAGGAGGATTTTTACTACACAGAGGTTACCCAGTGGGACCAGCAGCGGCAGCAGCAGTCTCCAACTCATCCTCTCCTCTCCGGGCCTGCCCCCGCCTCACCCACCTACTCCTCCCCCTCCTCACCTCCCAGCCCTCCCCCGCCCTCTCCGCCATCTCCCTCTCCACCAGCCTGCAGCACCCTGAGTCGCTCCGCCCCCTCCGTCTCCGGCAGCTTCATGCAGGTCCAATCAGAGCACTCCTACCAGGTAGGGCGGGGCTTATCAAAACTGATCCACAGCGGTCTTGTGTATGAGTGTTAAGACGCATTATAACATTATTTAAATAGAACTCAAATTCGACATTTGATTATTTTCTTAAATGACTAAGAAAAAAAATATTGAAGTCACAATTAAACCCATTAAAGTAATCTTTCTTTTTAACAGTGTAAGTACTCTCAAACCTTGGGCTTTAAATATAATGTCCCATTTTTTTTGTGTATTTTCTTTAGCACATATATATTTTTTTGGTTTGGTTTGGTTTTTTACATTGAAGATTAAGTTTAAGAAAAAAATTATGTATAAAGAGAAATTGTTCATACATTTCATGATGAAGAAAAGGTATTTGTGGAATGATGAGTATGACCTGTAGTTAGTCTCACCTTTAGTCCTTTAAGTTTAATACATTTTTTTTGTACCAGTCATGGATAATTCTTTGCAAATTAAGTACAGCTTTCTACATTATGTTTGTGGTACAGACGTACAACAGTTCTCCTGTTTTGTTATTGACATAAAAGAGACTTTATAATGACATTTAAATACAAATATGCCCGTTTTTTGTATTTTAGGCTCCACCTCCGAGTCATGTGACAGCCTCAAACTCACCTACCAGTCATTTGATAGCCCCTCCGACCAACTGCCTCAGACAGGTAAGTCCTAAAAGATGTTTATATTAATAATGGATCACATGACTACATGTATGTGAAAGATGCCACTGGTAGTAACAA
Organism: Epinephelus cyanopodus; assembly: GCA_026686955.1. Classification (NCBI taxonomy): domain Eukaryota; kingdom Metazoa; phylum Chordata; class Actinopteri; order Perciformes; family Serranidae; genus Epinephelus; species Epinephelus cyanopodus. The sequence continues at coordinate 7,811,328 of CM048914.1, forward strand.
ACAGAGAGAATTCTTACCAATGACTGCAACTCTGTGGAGCATTTTGGCATTTTGTAGCTCCTAGTTTTGGTGTTTATGTCATATTTCCTGCCTGATTCACTCTCAGTGTTTTCAGCAGCAGCAAACTGACAGTTTGGGGGTTTTTTTGTTTGTTTGTTTGACAAGAAAATATAGAAAAACACCTAACTTATACTTAAAGAAGTGGGCAGCTTTCTGTGGTAAAATACCTTACTTACCACTCTGTGGTAAATAAGGTACAGATCTTAACCTTGCCAGCTGCATGATGTGAGTTGCTGTACCAAAACAAAAAGACAAGTGTGCAGAAAATACTGCAGACTGATGCAAAATGCTTCCAAACTCTGCCAAATATTTTCACACACAATCTGTGGACTTAAACTTTGCAGATTCTCGGGAACTTGGTGGCGCTTTATTGTTTTATCTCCACAAAGAACAGATAGTTTTGGACTTCCCCTGGGAATATTAGGTTAGATTTAAGGTTTTTTACTTACTACTGTGCATCCCCTGAAAGCTAACTTCACCCCCCACACATGAACACACACTTCTCTAATTCAGTTCTGTTTTCTCTCTGACTGGATCCTGTACAGCCATCTATTGTTTATTTCCTCCAGCAGCCCAGAGAAGCCTGTTAAAACTGGTTTTATACTGAAGGGGGGTGGAGACAGAGAGGGAGAGAGAGTGTGTGTGTGTGTGTGTGTGTGTGTGTGTGTGTGTGTACAAACTCCTCCCTGGTGGTTTTCATTCAGCAGGAAAATCCCCTCTTGGATGGTTTGTGGTCACATTTTCCATCAATCTGCCACAGGTCAGTGCTGCCATCTGCAGGCTGATAGAGGGGACTGCAGAATGTTTTTCCACCAGAGAGGAGAAACACAAAGGATATTAACAGCAACAGCAGGGACAGACAGCACACAACATGATGGAGATAAAAAGGAGAGGAGGGACTGTTTGTTTCTGCTCCCAAAATAAAATATTATACATCAGCAAAGATAGAACAGAGAGGAAACAACAACAATAAACAACACACAGCTCTGCACTGTTCAGCACTTTTTATCCTCTACAGCACTCTGACTCCTCATGTTTCTCCTCCTCAGGGTTTGGCGTTTCGGGTGCGTTCAGTCAGTGTTGGAGAGCAGTGGCTGCAGCATCATAACGCCCCCTCCAGGTCAGTATTCACATGTTCACACACTCACTCTTGCTGTGTGGTGAAGCAGTGAATTCTCCGTTGCAGGGGAGACTGTCTAATCCCTGTGATTTAAACGAAGTACTGATAATCTTAAATTTCACCTTCCATGCCATCATAGTCATGTAGGTAAACAATATAAATGTAAATTTTGTCATATGTCCATATCTGCAAAGGCATGCATTGACAAGACATCTGCCTATGCAGAAAACCAATGTAGCCTACAGTAGTAACTTTCCATGTCCACATCCATTTTGAAATACATCTGGCCCAGTACTCTGAAAATCTGCGGGAACCGAAATGTTCATGAGCTGTATAAGAAACCAACAAGTCTAGTAAACCTGAGTTCTGTACCAGATCTCTGTCTGCTGTCAGAACAGGTCAGGCTTTACTTGAAGTTAATTAACAGCCAATCAAACAAGTACAAGAAAAATGAGAGAAGAAGCATGTTGGTAAATTAACTTAAATGTTCTTGAAACTTTACCACTAGGTAAGTTTGTCAGTGGAAAAGCAATGTTGCTAACCAATTAGCCATGCTTACATACTTGTTCATGGCATAGTGTAGACTGCAGTATCAAAGCACCCGAGTGAATCACCAAACTAACACAGTGGATTTAATTAACTGAAAAGGAGCCACAGGTCGCCTACACTGCCTGTACCTGGTTAAAAACTAAAACAACAAAAATGTGAAATATTTAAGAAAAAAAGCTATTTAAGAGTTATTTACCATTTATCTGGTGTGACTACAAACATAGCAATGGGGCTAACCATCCTGGAGTAATGCATCCAAATATTCATGCATTATTAGGCCTGTAATAGCATACAACACACAAGTAATTTGCATGTATTGGTTAGAATGTTTGCACGCACAAAGGAAGCATTTTAGTGTGCTAACATGCTAAAGTTTTATATTTTCATTAAAGGGATAGCTTCGATTTTTTGGACTGGGGTTGTATGGGTTGAAGTACGGAAGTTAGGCAGTGTACTGCTGTGAATGGTGGTCTGCAAAAAATGTCCTTTAACAACCTGAAAAAAGTCCTTCTTAAAAAAATTAATATCAGTTTAAGTGTATGCTATACTTAGAGTATATTCACCCCCTTCCCTCAGACAGCCTGCTCTGATGGTGAAGCCATTCATGGCCTTAGTTCCCCATCTATGCTCTTGTTAAATCCACCAGACTCCATTGACAAAAACGTTTTTGAAGCTTGCTGATCTACCGCTGCTTCGATCAGTAGTTTGTGTTATTGTGCGACTTTAGTGAATCTGAACTAACCCTTTTAAATGGCAAAGTCACACAACACAAATAAAATAACTGAGACAGTGGAGGATTAGTAACTCCTGTGTTCAGCAAAGGTAACTCACTGCTTTGAACAACAAGGTCTGGTGATGAGATGGAGAAGCCAAACACTTTGCTAGGTGGTTCTTTAATTCATACATCCCTTATAAAATACAACATGTCAGACATTGCAGAAGTTAAAACCTGGTAAACACCCCGTTTATGCTAACAGTGGTTTTCAATGTGTGTCTGCCTCTCTGTCAGGAGGATTCGTGGTGAGGCCAAGAAGTGTCGTAAAGTTTACGGAATCGAGCACAGAGACCAGTGGTGTACGGCCTGCCGCTGGAAGAAAGCCTGCCAACGCTTCCTCGACTGAACGGAAGAAAAACTGGAAAAGAGGATAAAAAACAAAGAGAAAAAGATGGACTTGAACAGGCTGTAAACTTCAGCCTCATCTGGTGGATGCTTTATACATTCTTGTATCTGAAACCAGAAATATTTTTTTTGTCATTTTTATACTCTTTCTACATTTGCTAGAAGTGTCTTTTTTATTTTGAATGTGTTAATTGAATATATTTCGTAGATGTTGTGTCCTGTTGGTGCTTTTTATGAACAGATTGGGGCAGCTATTATGTGACCTTTGACCTTGAAGCATCCAAGAGAGTTTTTGCATCTGGCCGACTCTCCCTGGGTAATCTTAACAAAACCAGCTTCTGCATCAAGATCGATGTGCACTCAGTTTATTAGCCAATTTGTATGAATATTCAGCCACAATGGAAACACTCAATTTTGGATGCAGTTTGTTTTGGTCTTAACCCTGAGTTTGAGTTCTACAAAGCTGGTCCGTGTTCAGATAGTGCTGACTAATACTAGCTTTAATTCAAATTTACAGATCAAAACATATCACCATTTCTACAGGATCGCAACAAGGACAAAATATAACTGAAACACAGAGTGACTTAACTTTCCTGTGATCCTGGCTGAATATAAAACATTCTTCCAACAAACAGCAGGTATTTTGTTGCCAGTATAAATAATAATATGAATGTTATTCACATCCATTTCTTTCACCTAGTATTCCTGACAGCGCTCAGTGCAGCCCTGATCAATTAAATACTGTACATCAGTCAAGACTTCAGATGCCCCTACTGAGATGTTTATATGCTGCTTTAAGGCACTAAACAGGTTGGGAATCACTGCTGTAGACTGTTGTCTTTATGGTGCATTCAAGTGCAACGTCAAGATGTGGTTTGACAGGTCAGCTTTTCTTGACTCATTTTTGAAGGCGGTTTTGGTGTGTCAGTGCTCTCTGACGCTGGACTCTGTTATGATTCCCATTGTGGTTCATTTCAAAGCCAATCATATTATCATATAAGTGTCAAATATTTCAGCATCTCAACTAAATAACTATATCTATCAAACGCTTCACTGTAAATATCGGCATCACTTCGGTTTTCCACCTCCCATCAGCCCTTTCTTCATTTGAGCTTCAGTTGAGATGCTATATGTTTGGAAGCAGAAGCCATTTCCACTCATCTTTGTGGAAACCACATGCAGTATTGCTCAAGAGCTCTGTTTAATTACAATTAAAAAAATATACATGTATGTTTACACTGAATGATATATGTTTTTTTTTATAATATCTACTTGGTGTATAAATACAGATATATATCAGGCCAATTTATCCAATAACGACTCTTCCTAAAGCCATTTTAAATGTTCAGATTTCAGATGTTAAATGTCTCTTTGCAGTGAACTGGGACAAAGATTCCTTTATTTATATTCTCTTTATGTCCTGTTTGTTTATGATCAAAACAGAAATGTTGGTCATTGTAATCATATCATTTTTAAGATGCACTCTTTTATACATGATGTGAAATCCTGATGTTGTTAGAATAAACTGGAAAAAGCTGATTCTGACTCATTTGTTTGGTTTGGCTTTAATAATGATGTGACAAAACACACTACCTGACACAGCAGACGTACCACAGCAACATTGGTTTAACTCACCAAACATCATGTGACCACAATGAACAAAGTCTTTACTTAACTTATGTATCAGAGGTGTGGGGTTAGTTTTGAAAACAGGACACGCTCTGCAGTCTGCCTTGATATTAAAAAGCAAACCATGCGACTCTACAGTGGTCCGTAGTTATACAATAGTAGAGGAAATACCCAATTCATATACTTATGTAAAAGTGCTAATACCACACTATAAAAATATCCTGTTACTAAAAAAGTCCTGCATTGAAAATGATCATCTACATGTACATTTCCATAGTTGGCAAATGCGAATATATTCAAATAAAATTCTTTCCATCTGAATTGTGGTGGAGCAAAAGTATTAAGATGCATAAAAAGAAAACACTTGGCAAACCAGTGAAGAAACTCACAAGCCAAAGAGAGGACTAAGAATAAGTAACAGGGAGACAAACACTACAGCGATTTTAGTGTTAGTTTAATATGAGCTATTTTCAATGGCTACTGTACTTCACTACATTTTTGAGGTACTTCCAACTTATATTATTTTATATTATATTTTATATTTTCATTATTTATCATGGCCTGTTTCATCATGTACTATTTATGTAACATTTTTAGTCATGTACATGTGTGCGGTTTTATGATGATTATGATTAGTAGTAGTAGTAACAGTAGTCAGTAATCAGTATTACTATTAGTATCCTTATTATATTCATGAAATAATCTGAGTTAGTGAAATCATTGTGTATTTCCATAAGGCTTATTGCTTTTTTTCCAACACATTTCAGAGGAAAATATTGTCCACATTTGGTATTATTATTGATCATATTATTGATCATTGATCATATTATTATTAGTAGCAGTAGCAGTAGTAGTAGTAGCAGTAGTTGTTGTACTTGCAGTGATATTATTATCATATCCAAGACATCATCTGAATTAGTTGTACAAAAAGCATTGTTAGATGTCTTAGTTGTATTAAAATCTGAATATATTTTTATTTTGAAATGTTGAACCGGAAGCCTTGTCGTTGTTGTTAGCGTGTTGTCGCACCGCTCGCTTGTAGTGGAGGGAAGCGGCTAGCTCAGTTAGCTCCCTTTAGCCCTGTGTGTGTTTGAAGGACAGTTTACTGTAGTTGTTTGTTCTTTCAGCAGTTCCCACCATGGCGTACCAGCTGTACAGAAACACCACTCTGGGAAACAGCCTGCAGGAGAGTCTGGACGAGCTTATACAGGTGACACTCACCTCTTCCATGACGGCATTAGCTCACAGCTAGCCTAGATTAGCATGCCGCTAACTGCAGCGGCGGCGCTCAATGAAGCTAGTTAGCTCGCAGCGGGCTAACTTTAGCTTGTTAGCTGCGGTTTGCTCCCATCACTGATTTGATCCAGGCAGATGCAAATATCGTCTGTTTTAGTCTGTGCTTTAAAAATATTGCCCTTTTTATTTCCTGCTGCTCATGAGCAATACCATGAAAATGAGATGATGTAGATGGACAGTCATCAAAGTTACTCGTAGTTTAGTAAGTTAGCCTAAACTGATGTTAGTGAATGACGACCAGTAAGTTTGACAGTAGCGTTAAGTCGTTAGCTTTACTTTTGCATCCTCCTCCTGATGGTGTCTTTACTAGTAAGTTAGACAGATGTGATATAATATATATTACGAGGTTTTCTGTTATGATGCATGTAGTTCTTAAAACGATAACCAGGAGCCAGTATGAGAACTGGCTCGGGATCTGAGTTAAGCCCAGGTCAGGGATATGTATGCATATTTTAATTAATTTATTTTAACTGGGTGATCAAGGTTAGTTCAATATTTGTAACAGAATGATAACAAGTAGGCAGGAAAAGTTTCACACAAAAGCAATAACAGCGAAAAAAGAGATGTGTTTAGACAAATGTTAAAGGAACGGTTTGGTAGTTTGGGGAATGCACACATATACACACATATACTGCTGGATATCATTTTAATGTCTGGAGTTAGGGCGTGGCTTAGCATTAAGACAGGAGGCAGTCTCCTTTGTTTAATATGTGCACAAACAGAGATGTAAATATGACAGTTTGACAGTAATATCTTTTTTTCTGGGAAGTGGATTTGGTTTTGGTCTCTGTACAGACTTGATGGTACCAAATCTGGCAATGCCACCGTGCTGACAAGTCTTCCGCAAGCAGCACACAGTCGCACTACTGAGTGTTTGACAATAAGAAGTTCTGGCATGCAACTCCTTCGGAACATGTGTTTTTAACATCTGTTTTTGTATCCAATTTGACCAAAACAGATGTGTTATCAGCGAGCTTTAGTGGATTTGGAAATGTGTTAGGTAATGGAGATGCTACCTGTGAACTGTACAACTTGTGTGGAAGGTTCATACAGTTGGATGTTAAATTAGATCTTGTGTGTGTGTGTGTGTGTGTGTGTGTTCAGACTCAGCAGATTACTCCTCAGCTGGCTCTTCAGGTCCTCCTTCAGTTTGATAAAGCAATCAACACAGCGCTCGCCAATCGAGTTCGCAACAGAGTCAACTTCAGGGTGAGTCCACTTCCACCTCCTCTGACGTCTGACCCTCGAACCTAACCCTTTACACCAGCTTGAAGCAATGAACTGATTCAGATCGGGGTTTTTCTTCTGTGGTTTAAAGGGGACAGACTTCTAAGTGAATTTGCTTTTTCACCCAGTGTTGTCTTGCGTTCAGCTTCAGTCAGTTACAGTGTGTTCTGTATTCTTAATATTGCCTGGCAAGATATTTATGAACATTTTCAGGATTCAGAGGTGCATAAAGTCTTTAGATTCTTGACTTATGTAAAACCCTTGAAGGTCAAGTTACTTTTATTTAATTTTATTTCCTTTATGCCACCAGATCACAACAGAAGTCATTTAAGGTTACCTTTCCTATAGAACAGGTCTATACCTTGTCCTTTAATTAAACTAACTAAACAGCCTCTGGTTATTTATCTTATTTACACGACGGCATGTCATTTCTGTCTCTACATGGTCGCATGTTTACAATTCTCCTCTGCTCTCTGTAATGTGAACGGCGCAGTTCTGACCCAATGCGCACACGCATACACACAGACGTGTGCGCTCACAGACATGTGCAAGCACCCACAGGTGAACACACTCCCACCAGCGGTCAGAGAGCGTGCGTCGGAAAATATGTCTCTTCAACCACCTGAAAAGCAGACAAAAATATTCCCCAGGGTAGTGTAGGTGGTGAAGACAAATGTTCTGATGTTTGGTTCAACCCACAGTTCAAATAATTGTTCAGTTGTTATATTGACAGCTGTCATTAAAAGAATCACATGAACACCATGATTCCTTTAAGTTTTTTAATTTGCAGCAACGCATCATATTCTATAAGATTATCATAAATTCGCAGGGTGGCTGTCCTGTGAAAACTATGTATCTCTAAAAAGTCAGAAAAACAGCCTGTTTTCAGCTATCCAAAGGGGGGTTTTCAAAGAATTTTAAAGCTTAAGAAGTAGGAGAATTTTCTCATCACATCAAGTAACACTTGATGATTAGGGGTGTGCGCGAGATTAAACTCGACGATATTTCTCGTCGCATTAAAAATCTGTCTCGCGAGATTTGTGAGCTATCTAGGGCTGTAGTCAACCAAAGAAAATTTTGGTCGACTAAAGTTGCGCATAATCTTCAACTAATTGATTAGTCGTGGGGAAAAAAAATCTGCATGTTACTTTTACTTCTGCAGTGATGTCTGTGTCACTCTGCAGTTACACCTCCAAAACAAAAGGCAGCGGTGGAGGACCGTGTTAAGTACTGTAAAGTTTAGTTCAAATCAAACTTTATTTATAAAGTTGATTCAAAACACACATTAAACATGGCTTAATAGAGACAATTTCAAACACAAGTACACAAATCAGCTTCACTATAAATCGCAGAACTGACAGACAAACGCTTGTCTTTATCTGGACACATTTCCCCCACCAATACAACGTGCTAACGTTTTTAGCACAAGTCTATGGTATTTTACATTGTATAAATTAGCCTAGCGTCTAGCGATCTTTTCCTCTTCTAATATAAAGCCAGGGACGACAGCAACATGTAACAAAGGTAACGGTGCATAATTTGGCTCCATTACAACTCACAACAGTCACCGACAAAACAACTGTCTTATACTAAACATGTTTTCCAAGCATACACAACACGCTAACGTTATTAGCGCCAGCCTATGGCATTTTACATTGTATAAATTCGCCTAGCGACTAGGGCTGCCACTAACGTGAATGTGGACATGCTAATATTCTTAAAAAAGAACATGGCTGTGTAGTTGCAGCAAGTTGTCTGTGACATACTTGGTCAGGCTCTGTTTGCACTAATTGCACTCTGTATTGACAGAGTAGAACTTTGATTTGGTTTTGCACATAATATTGTTTGCACTTGAAAAAAAAGCAAGAAATATTTAATTTTATTTATTTTATTTTAACTTTTATTTAGTTTCAATTTGTGGAAGAAGTTTATTAAAAGGTCATGCTTACGTCATGCATATAAAGAGTTATAATAAAACATTTCAAAATGCATGTGCAACTTGATTAAATAAAAGTCTGTTGGTCCAGTCATATATTTTGTCATTGTAGTTTTCTTAAAATCTCGTCTCGTCTCGTTCTCGTGAACCCAATATCGTGTCTCGTCTCGTCTCGTGAGCTGAGTGTATCGTCACACCCCTATTGATGATACATGGTTTACACTGGATCAATCAATCAATTCAATCAATTTTATTTATAAAGCCCAATATCACAAATACAATTTGCCTCACAGGGCTTTACAGCATACGACATCCCTCTGTCCTTTGGACCCTCACAGCGGATAAGGAAAAACTCCCCAAAAAAACCCCTTTACCGGGGAAAAAAAAATGGTAGAAACCTCAGGAAGAGCAACTGAGGAGGGATCCCTCTTCCAGGACGGACAGACGTGCAATAGATGTCGTACAGAACAGATCACCATAACAAATTAACAGTAATCTGTATGACACAATACAATAATCTGTATGACATCCTCGATAATGACAGTAGCTTACAACAACATTCATGAAAGTAATAATATTGTCGTTATAGTTCTGGCTACTGTGGTACAATATGTTGAAAGTATATATTAGTATCTGGCAGTATACATGTATGATAATAATCATATGTGTATAATAACAGTAGAAGTATGACTAATGATGGCAGCAGCAGCAGCAGGAGGCATCTGGCAGGACCATGGCAGCAGCACAACCACACACGTCACACTATCGAGGCACCGCTGCAATACGAGTTAACCTGAGAGACAGTGGAGCACAAAGGCTCCGGAGAAGAAGCCGAGTTAGTGACATCCAGAATGGCCGAGTAAACAAGATACAGTAATAGGATACGCAGAGAGAGAGAGAGAGAGAGAGAGAGAGAGAGAGAGAGAGAGAGAGAAGGTGCCCGGTGCATTATAGGTGGTCCTCCGGCAGACTAGGCCTAAGTCAGCCTAACTAGGGGCTGGTACAGGGCAAGCCTGCCAGCCTTAACTATAAGCTTTATCAAAGAGGAAAGTCTTAAGTCTAGCCTTAAATGTGGAGACGGTGTCTGCCTCCCGGACCGTAACAGGAAGATGATTCCACAGGAGAGGAGCCTGATAGCTGAAGGCTCTGGCTCCTGATCTACTTTTGGAGACTTTAGGGACCACGAGTAACCCTGCGTTCTCAGAGCGCAGAGTTCTGGTGGGATAATATGGCACTATGAGCTCTCTAAGATATGATGGAGCTTGACCATTTAGAGCTTTATAAGTTAACAGTAGGATTTTAAATTCAATTCTGGATTTTACAGGGAGCCAGTGCAGAGAAGCTAAAACAGGAGAAATATGATCTCGTTTCTTAGTTCTTGTTAGTACACGTGCTGCTGCATTCTGAATTAGCTGGAGAGTTTTTAATGACTTACTGAGCTACCTGATAATAGAGAGTTACAGTAATCCAGCCTTGAGGTAACAAAAGCGTGGACCAATTTTTCTGCATCTTTTTGGGTCAGGATAGGCCTAATTTTTGCAATATTACGCAGATGAAAAAATGCAGTCCGTGAGGTTCGTTTTAAATGAGAATTAAAAGACAAATCTTGATCAATGTTACTCCGAGGTTTCTTACGGTAGTGCTAGAGGCCAGAGCAATGCCATCGAGAGAAACTATGTCATCAGATAAAGAGTCTCTGAGTTGTTTGGGGCCAAGAACAATAACTTCAGTTTTGTCTGAATTTAACATCAGGAAATTGGTGCTCATCCAAGTTTTTATGTCTTTAAGACAATTATGAAGTTTAGTTAATTGATCACTTTCTTCTGGCTTCATCGATAAATACAGCTGTGTATCATCCGCATAACAATGGAAATTTATAGAGTGATTTCTAATGATGTTGCCTAAAGGAAGCATATAGAATAAATAGGATTGGTCCAAGCACAGAACCTTGCGGAACTCCAAAACAAACTTTAGTACGTACGGATGATTCATTGTGAACGTCAACAAATTGAAAACGATCAGATAAATAAGATTTAAACCAGCTTAGTGCAGAACCTTTTAGGCCAATTAAGTGTTCCAGTCTCTGTAGCAGAATTTCATGGTCAACAGTGTCAAACGCTGCACTAAGATCTAATAAAACAAGTACAGAGACGAGTCCTTTGTCTGAAGCAATCAGAAGGTCATTTGTAATTTTAACTAGTGCTGTCTCAGTGCTATGATGTGCTCTAAATCCTGACTGATCCTCTGTCATTCTCTGTCCACTAGGGCTCTCTGAACACCTACAGGTTCTGTGACAATGTGTGGACGTTTGTCCTGAACGATGTGGAGTTCAGGGAGGTGACAGATCTTGTGAAGGTCGACAAAGTCAAAATTGTTGCCTGTGACGGAAAGAGCGAGTCAACCCAGAACAAAAGTGATAAATGGTAAGTATTAAGTTATTACATTTATACTTGTATTGCTGGAAGTGGAACCTGTATTTGTAAATGTTACAAATCATTAATCAGATTGATGACAAGATTTGATTTACTGGATTATTTAATGTGATGAGGCACCTTCTGAGGAATAACCTTCCACAAACAGTTTTTCAGTTTGCAGAAAATGTGATATACCATGATAAGTCACTGTCATACCGTATCACAGCTCGAAATACCACGTATATATGCACGGTCATGCATGTAAAATTTGAGCTGTGCATGTAATCCTGAGATCCACATTCAGCATTCACAGCAAACCCAGGGGCATGCACCACATGCTCTCTACATGTACACAGAAAAAAGTATTTTGAGCCCTGCATATCCGGTTGCTTTATTCTTCTCTCCCTGTTTTCTCTGTAGTTAACGTTCATTTCTTATTTTCTCTCTGCAGACTCCAACGCTGCAGAGTGACAATTCTGTGTGTGTGTGTGTGTGTGTGTGTTGCTGTCAGATGGAGCCACAGATGGACCTGGACTGTACATATAATTTATTACAGCAGAGTCACAGCTGAGAAGTGTGTTTGTGTTTGAGAGTGTTGTCTGAGTGTGTGTGTGTGTGTGTGTGTGTGTGTGTGTGTGTGTGTGTGTGTCAGAGTGGACCAGTCACTGTACCTGCAGCATTTTTTTTATTATTAGCAGTTTACAGGAGGTTTGTGTTCAGTTTGCTGTTATTATTGAGCTGGATGGTCATTAATAAAAACTTTATTTAAAACACAGAGAGGTTCTGTGCTTTCCTATGTCATGAAACAATCAAGGGATTCATTAATTAGCTGATGGACAGAGAAGACACACATGAGAGTACTGATGTTGAAGGTTTTACTGCAGTAAAAACAAAAATCATGTTCCACCTTCTTCAAAGTGAGTTTTCACATTTATTAGGGGCCGGGCAGCCTATCCATATGTGCTATAGATTTGCAACGTTCACCAAACTGTAGCCCCGATACTGAACAAACGTTTGTACATTAAACCTATTACAAATTATGAAGTCCATCACTCTGTTTTTTTCAAAAACTGTAAAACTTATTAAACCTATCTCCTCCCCCAATTTTTGCTCAATTGACACCAAACTTGCTACAGAGCATCTTCAGACTGTCCTACACAAACGGTCCACACAGATTTTTGATTTATTAAAAATTGAGCCTACAGTGCATCAAAATGTTTGACTCTAAACGGTACTGTAAACATATACTTGCAAATTCTTGCTAAATGCAAGCATTTTAATGTTTCAAAGACAAAATTTTGGAGTCATGGTAGATGATGTTTGGAAAATATCAGAATTTTATTTCAAAAACTGAATTTTTTACAGCATTTAGAATTTTGCTCTCATGCCAACAATTGGCATTTTTAAACATCAGTTTTTCATTTATGGAGCTAATAAATCATTGTTAAAGACAAATTACCAACATCTCCATACTGTCTAGATGCAATTTGTATATTTTTGGATTTTTGTCTGAAGAACTGAATTTTTGACAGCTGTTTGAAATCTTCCTTTACACACACAGCTGCTGTCTTGCACACAGGTGACTGGCTTAGTCAGTTTGTGAAGCTACATTGTGACATTTCTGTTTGCCAGTTAGCTCAGTGAGATAGAGGATGGTTCTTGGTGTTGAAGATTGTGAGTTCAAGCCTCAGCTCGTGCAACATTTCCATATGAGAAATCTACCCAAACTTCATAATGGTCCAGTCCCATGCCAGATGTCCTCAACTGGAAACACAAGACAACAGTCCTGATGGTGGCGCTACAGCAAGCCTCTGAATTTCAAAACTTTGAAAATTCATAACAAATCAACCAAATGTGCTGCAGCTTTGGAACTTTCACTTGGAAATTTTCTTTTCCATGGCATGGATGGCTACTGTCTGGCACCCTGATGCTTGGCTTAGTCAGTTTGTGAAGCCACACATATAGTGTCACTTGCCAGTTAGCTCAGTGAGATAGAAGATGGACCTCAGTCTCAGAAGTGGGGAGTTCAAGCCTCAGCTAAGTCAGAGCAGACATTCTGAAAGTCCTATGGTCAGGCATCATGCTATGTCAATTAAAGACTGTAATAATTATGATCCAGGCAGTTTTGCGGAGAGACAAAAACTCCTTATCAACAATTTTCCCTGTTATCCCTTGTCTCCCTTCCCTGTCTTCTGATGGCTAATTCCAGCAGGATAACACGCCATGTCACAAAGCTCAGATCATCTCACACTGGTGTCTTGAACATGACAATGAATTCACTGTCCTTGAATGGCTTCCACAGTCACCAGATCTCAATTTTTTTTCTCTCTCCTTTGGGATGCGGTGGAACATCCAGCACGTCCAGCAGATTTGTCAGCTGCACGTGCAGCGAAATGCAGTGAAATGTCTAGTCATACATCAAATGACTTCGTTTAATCATAAAATAGTATTAGTTCCACTTTTTACTCATTCCAGTATTGTAAAATCTAAATTCATTAAGATGCTTGTTTGTTGGTGGATTTAGTTTCTGCCTTTATTTTGAAGGCCAGCTGTCCATGTTTTTCCTGTTTTGATTCTTGCTAACTTAATGGAGGGTACGGAAGGTGGGAAGGACCAAAATATTGTCAAACAATGTCACTAATGTTTCTTTCACTGTGTTGTTCACCCTTTTTGTATCACAGAGTTTTGTCTTCTTTTTTTTTAATTTCATTCATAGTAATCACTGACTATCACTGGAATTACTGAACTTTAACACTGGTTTAATTAACTTTATTTAGCACTAATGGATGTTAAATGAAAAAAAAACCATAAATGTTTCCTTGCTCAGTAATGGTTCTGATGCTGAGCATCATCATGTAACTCACTGATTTATGAATCTGCAGCTCATGAATCAAACTGGATGACTTAAACATCAAAGTCCAGCAGATGGCAGCAAAATATCAAATACTGAAACCACCCAAACTCTAAATGCTCCTCCTTTCTAAAAGTTCTCCTCAGGTCCTTCAACACTGGTGTTTCTGGCAGAGGAAGCAGCCATGATCCTCTTCTCTGTTTGAACAAAAGTGTCTTCTCACTGGCTCTCAGTATGTTCCAGGATTGATTTTAAGATCTTATTGATTACAGGGCTCTTTGGTTTGGTTTCAACACTGAAGAGTGTTGTACTGCCAAATGCTTTATTCAAATACATTTACATGATGAAATTATGTCTTACAATAAATAATACATACAATATCTCTTTATCACCTTTAATTTCATTGATATATAATTTTGTATTTGCATCTTTATTGACTTCTCTTTGGATCAAAATTCAAAATATCGTTCACAATTGAGCTTGAAAGTGAACATGTGATCATCTACGTTTCCATGGCAACACAGCAATTTGTCATGTTGATTACAGGACAGTGTGACATCATACAGCAATGAGTTAGAGGACTTTGAGTTCAGCATGTGTAGTTGAATGTATGTATAGTGGCAACAAACGACTGTTCAATTTTTACTTCCCAAGCATCTCCCAGTGGTATTGTTGGTGCCACAACAACCGCATTGCTGTTTGATTTTCCTCAGAGCCAAACAACCACCAACAACACAGGACACACCACAGTTTGTTTTCCACAGTTACTTTGGTTGCTCCATCATCTGCTATTTCCTCTACGGGAGATAGTAACTGCTAGGAGCTAACACTGATACTTTTTTTTATAACTGTGAATAACTACCAAAAGCTTATGAGGAAAATAAGAGTGCAGTCCTCTTCCTGTTTTGGTTGTGCTATGGTTGATGCTCTTCCTTTCTGCCATAAATGGAGTCTTCATTTTTCTTGGAACATCACACCTGGAAGCAAAAAGGATAGTGAAAGAGAGGCTTATAGGGAACAAATCTAAAAGCAGATGTTGTCATCATTCTATAGCCATTTTGTTGTACATTCAACATTTACCTCATAATAATAAGTTAAATAAAAAAAAACCAAACTTGTCTTTTCCACTGTAATCGACTCTACCCAAAATATATGGAGGCACCAAGCAGCAGCCGCTTGGGCTGAAAAATGAGGCCCACACAGAAGTGCTAAAAACTGCAGTTCCTCTAATGGCTACCTGAGGCTGGCTCCAAATGCCAGTCAGTCCTCATAGACCTGCATGTTGAAATGTCCAACTTTATCAGCAGAAATAATCATGTTAACAGCCTGGTACAAAAATGGTTTTGGTCTATCCACCAATCGCTTCGCCACGGCGCCAGGCTCTCACTTAAATATGGTCACTTCTTGGGGCTTTAAAACAGAGGTTCACAAGCCAGTGGATGGTGTCATGGTAGCTACGTCCATTACCTTTACAGTCTGTAGGATACACATGTTTTCACACTTTTGTGTTTTCACACATTTACTCAAATTCTGTCCTTTGTACAATTTTGAGGTACTTGTACTTTGAGTATTGCCATTTTAATTACTTTGCTACATTTTAGAAACAAATATTGTACTTTTTACTTCACTACATTTATCTGATAACTTTGGTTAACTTTACATCCATCCATCCATTTTCATAAGGCCAGCAGGCCAAGCAAAGCACCCCAGATGTCCTTCTCCCCAGCAATGTTTTCCAGCTCCTCCTGGGGGACCCCAAGGCGTTCCCAGGCCAGATGAGATATGTAATCCCTCCAGCATGTTCTGGGTCTGCCCCGGGGCCTCCTACCAGTTGGACATGCCCTGAACACCTCTAATGGATGACGCCCAGGAGGTATCCTGATCAGATGCTGAGGAGCAGCGGCTCTACTCCAGCTCCCTCCGTATGTCTGTGGTCCTCACCCTATCTCTAAGGCTGAGCCCAGCCACCCTACAGAAGAGACTCATTTCAGCCACTTGTATCCACAATCTCATTCTTCAAGTCACTACCCAAAGCTCATGACCATAGGTGAGGGTTGAGAGATGGACCAGCAAATCAAAAAGCTTTGCCTCCTCTTTTCCATGGCATAGATGGCTAAATAAAACAAACTAAAAACCAGCAAATATATGTATTATGAGAGATTAGGATATAACTTTATTGATCTACTGATTCTTGAAATCACAAACTATCCAGCAGTAATGTAAGTAATTCAAATAAACTCCACCTGCACCATTAAAGTGATGAACACATTAATGTTCAATAATTCAATAAAATCAAAAATCAATAATTGTAATCTAAAAATATAATACATATATACTGAAATAAGCCATTTTGTGTAATTAGTACTTTCACTCATACTTTTGTTAAGTTTGATAATAATACTGTTGTACTTTTACTGGTAAAATTTTGAATGCAGGACTTTTACTTGTAACAGTATTTCTACACTGTGGGTATTGCTACTTGGATTTTAGCAAATGATCAGAGTATTTTTTTCCGGCACTCTGTATATAAGGGCCCACAAAGCTGCTGGTCAGTCTGTGCAAAGCCAACAAACCGCCTCAGATTTCCTCTCAGACTGGAGTTAGAGCAGCACGCTGCTGCTGCTGCTGCTGCTGCTGTAAGCATTTCTGTGTGATGGATGTTGTTGCTGAGCGTTGTGAACGGCTGTTTGCTAATGAACAGATCTGTTTAGCCAGCCGCTCCGCTGACCTCTGACCCTGCTCAGTCTCCACGCTGAGGGAAAATAAAGCACAGCGGCACTCGGTAAATATGGACGAGGACGGAAAACGCAATTATTGGGAGGGAGTGTTGGCTCAACATAAAGTGAAATTATTAAAAATGATGCATGGATTTGGAAGGAAAATAAACGGATGGTGTCGTGTTGGAGTGTTTTAGATCTTTAGTCTGTGTTAGAGCAGGAAGGACTGATGATGATTCGCCAAACAGGAAGTGCTTCCTTCACTTTATGAGAGTGTCAAACTGACTAACTGCAGCAGGAGCAAAAACCACAGCCAATCACCTTCCTCCTCTCATTATTACTTTGTCTTTTTCATTTTGTTTTATTGTATTTTAATCAAGTAATTAATTAATTAATTGATTAATTAATTTATTGGTCACCAAAACCGTGAGTGGTTTCATTTGTTATTGTTGTAAATTAATTTACATTTTTGTTTTTGCTGAAGTGTCATCTGACCTTTTAGGTGAGATCAGAAGGACTGATTTCTATCAAGTTTATTTACTTTATTAATCCCCCTGAGGGGAAATTCAATGTTTTCACTCTCGCTTGCCAATTACACACACGTCTGAAAGACACACACATGCTTAAACAGGACCTATACATGTACAAAGTGGAAAGAGATGTCAGAGTGAGGGGGCTGCCCTTGGTGAGGCGCCCTGAGCGGTTGGGGGGTTCGGTGCCTTGCTCAAGGGCACCTCGGCAGTGCCCAGGAGGTGAACTGGCACCTCTCCAGCCACCAGTCCACCCTCCATATTTTGGTCCGGACGGGGACTCAAGCTGGTGCCCTCCGGTTCCCAACCCAAGCCCCTATGGACTGAGCTACTGCCGCCCCAATATTCAATAATTTGGTGGTTCTATGTCAAACCCTCTTTTAAAAATAAAATGTGCCGTTATATTATTTTGAGATTTTGAGGGGTTGGACAGAAACTAAAAACTCTGGGGAGGATCTTGTTGTCTGAAGAAGTGAAATGGGTTCTGTCCCTCTCTCCAGACCTGTAATATTTTCTGTACTCTACATACATTTTACCATATTTGCTCTCCAAATTTTAAGACTGCAGCTGAACCCAGGGGCCCGACATGAGGAGGGCCCTCGAAAACACTGGAATTAAAAAAACTCTCGTAAAAGTTCTGCATTGAAAATTTTACTTACTTGAAAGTTGGTAAGCAAAAGGGCCTTACAGTATCAAAAGTAAAAGTATTAAATGTGCAGTAAAAAGTTACCTGCCTCTGTTTTCCTGCTCCCATTCCTATGGTGTAGTGTGAGATGTAAAGGAGTACAAGTCAGTGAAAATGCAATAGAATAAAGAATTACGTCACTTTGGGATATGACTAACATTAATGTTGCTTATATAGGTAACAGAGAAAAATTGCTTCTAATTGGTTTCCTTCTTCAATGCATCACCCAGCAGAGACACTAAGTGATCCAAATCAAACACATCCATGATGGTGGTGCCCCACCTACAGGTGCATTCTGGGTGTGGCTAACACCCTAAAATACTGGTGACCTCTGCCTTCACTCAGAAACTTTTACCTTCATTGTGTGAGGCCTTGCTGCTGTTTGTGACTGTTAATATCCGATGTGACTGTGGAAAGGCTGAGTGGACTGGTCATACTGGGAAAGACAGGTAGAGCAGATTTGCTATACAAGGACGGAGAGTTAGAGTATACTGGTTATTTTATACTATGAGAATAAAAGAGCAGAGTTGAAGCTAGATCAGACTGAGGAGGACTTCAAAGTGCAGGCTCAGAATGATGTTCAGACCAGTGAGTAATACAACTGCACACTCACTGTGATGTGTGTGTGTGTGTGTGTGTGTGTGTGTGTGTGTGTGTGTGTGTGTGTGTGTGTGTGTGTGTGTTTTTGCTCTACACGTATAAAAAATGTGCTGCTCTCTTCTGGCTCTAATAATGTATGTGTGTTTCTGGCTGCAGCCGCTGTGGTTTCTATATTGTCAGTACATCTTTTTGTTGTTGGCTTAACTTACATTATTTGAATTATGTGGCCTAATAGTAGGCTACTTGTTACACTCTCTGTGGTGTCCAGTTGTTTTTTCTTGTCAGCCATTTTTTGTTGAATTGTCCGTGATTTGTCTCTTTTGGTTAAACTTAGGAACTTGGTTGTATAAGTGATAACCAGTGAGTGAACAGACTGCAATGTCCTACAAGGAATAATAGACCATCAGGCCTCTGTGGTATGATGTGTATACCTTCACTTTACATTTTAGCCTTGGATTTATTTAACCACATTTTAACCATGTAAGTCCCATTGAGATCAACAATCTCTTTTACAAGGGAGACCTGGCCAAGCATATGTAGAGGTTATAATCAAACATCAACACAATAAAAGACATAGAAGATATACATAGAAATATTAGAACACCTATGGCAATGACAAGTGCCAACCGATTCATTCATCCTTGTAGTTATGAGATCTTTGAAGTCAGGCAGAGAGACCAAGCCACATAATCTCAACTCTTTTTGAAGGTTACTCAATGTGAGAGGAGCACAGCACATAAAAGCTCTCTTTCCCAGCTCAGTCCGTGCACTAGGAACAGACAACAAAATTAAATTTTGAGCTCCTCACACTATAGCTACAGTCAGATCTCTGTACAATCAGAGTACATATGTACGAAGGGAATTTACCCAGTATGGCTTTATAAATGAACAAACACCAGCGACTGAGCCTACAAAAGGTCAAAGATGACCAACCAGCCCTGGAACCAAGCGTACAGTTATGAGATGGGTTTTACAATTCAAATCTCAGTGCACTGTGATATGCAGTATCTAACATGTGCAAGCAAAGTGCAGATGCATTCAGATCACCATAATCCAGAACTGGTAAAAATGTAGCAGCAGCTAGTCTTTTTCTGGCCTCAAAGGAGAATCGGACTTATATCTGAAATAAAAGCCTATCGTCAGCATCAGCTGTTTAAGAAGATTATCAACCTGATGAAAGAGTCATCAAGCCAAACACCGAGATATTTATTACAAGTGACAACCTCTAACTTCTTTCCCTGAGCAGTAATAACATAACGAGTGTTCACAGGCTTCCTTCTAGTATTTGAGAAATGCATTACCTTAGTCTTATGATCATTTAAAACCAGCTTCACTTGTGAAAACTGAATCTGGATAATGTTAAAGACAGGCTGTGATTTGGCCACAGCCTCTGTGATGGATGAGCTGGCACAATATATCACTGTGTCATCAGCATAAAAATGAAAATTAACACCTAACACATTTTGACCAAGACTATTGATATATATTGAAAATAACAGTGGACCTAACACAGAGCCCTAGGGTACACCATTACAAGTGTTGCGCAAGTTAGAGGTAAGCCAATCAAAGTGAACACACTGAGACCTCTCTGAGAGGTAAAATGTGGTTATAAAATATCAGCTGAAGCTGCTATTCTTTATTTCATGTTGTTCATATTTGCATGGAACCAACAGGAAGTCACCCAGCTCATCCATAGAGGGACTCTGCAATGTACATGCTCTGGTAAGCACCCAGTGAACGGCTTTCATGAGAATCAATGGATGGCCAAACACAGTAAGGTTCTCTTAATACATCCTGGCATTAGTAGTTGCAGTGTTTACAACAGCTCAATTAAAATGATGCAAAATGTACAAAAAACCTTTTCAGCTTTCATTATCGGCTACATCAAACAATATATGAGACATAAAATAAAAGCATTAAATCCTCATGTTTGAGAAGCTGAAACTGAACTTTTGAGGGGCATTTTTGCCGAAAATGTTAGATGATTAGTTGATTATCAAAAAAGTTAATTCATTGTTGCTCCACTAACCAATTAAACCAATAATCATTTAGGCTCTAGTTCCAGTCCATCCCAAATGTATTGGATAGGGCTGAGGTGCAGACCAGTCAAGCTCTTCCCAACCAAACTTGGATGACCATTTCTTTATGGAGATACAGAGAGAACATACAAACTCTACACAGAGGAGCCCTGGCTGGCTGTTGGATTCGAACCGCTAACCCTTTTGCTGTGAGAGTGCTAACCACTGCACCACCTTGCCACCCTGATCCTGCTACAACTTATTGTAATTTAATGGATAAAGTGTAGATGAAATAGTTCTTGTAGTTATATTGTAGGAAGTCTCTGTTGTTATGGGACGGTCACATATCAGTGCAGGCAGAGGGGCAAATAAAACACGGCAAAGCAAATTCACATCTTCACACCAACTTTGGTGAACTCTGACCAAGAAGTGTGGAAGAGACATTCAGTACGTTTACATGACATTAGAGAAAATTGATTCATTGTGTTAGCCCGACTAAAACCAGATTTATTGAATACATGTAAACATGTTAATCTGACTGAAATTGTACCAAATCAATTTTCTCAGTGTCAGACTAACACCCAGAAAATGCATTTGGAGGTTGAATTAACCCTGCATGTATAACAGTCAATCAGACCCAACTGGTCTAGGCACTCTGCGCATGCTCCACAGTTTCCACCTCAGGCTTGGACACAGAAGCTGAATGGCATTAAATGTGTAAGAGCAGAAAAACAAAAAATAAAATGTCCAGCACATACGAAATGTACAGAGCTGTAAAGTTGTCCATCATAGTACTAGTTTGCAGCTAGCTAACCGTAGCTAACTAGTTTGTTCTGTGATGTAATAGGTCAAGAAAAAAAAAGGCCCAGTACTAACAAGCTGATAGAGCACATATTGCCACCCATCAAAGTGGAGTTGGATATACTTTGTTTCAGCTTCTTAGAGCATTTTACGAGTTACTGTATGTATCCAGCTGATAATGGCAAAATAAAAATAAATCAAGAGCTCAGGCAACAACAGCAACAGCACAAGAATTTAAAGCGAGTGAAAAAAGTAAAGCTTTACCTGAACTCCCTCCACACCATCATGCAAACAATCAATGGCATAAATTTATTTAACCTTTATCCTAAGTTCAACCAGATGTGGATTACTGATCAGCCTGTCAGAGCCAATCAGAATGGAGGAGAGGTGGGGCTGTGGAGACATCACTTACCGAGACCTGAAAGGTTTTGTCCACCTACACTCTGAATTTTTGCACAAAGTGTTTCCCATCAGTCAGCAGGGTAATGTCCTCTGACCAGCCGGGTGATTTGTCAACAAATATCTGTCTGTCAAACCACAGCTTCATTGTTTCCACCCACTGAGGAGTGTAATCACCTTACAGAGCCACCACATATATTTATATCATTGCCTCAGTTTAAATAACGGGAATGTTATTTCATTTTTAAGGATGTGTCACAGAAGGTAAAGTATTGCTTTAAAAGTGGAGTCTTTCTCTTTGTGGTGAAATGAGCTCTGAATGGCAGAAAGATAAAAATACAGCAGGACATACAAGTGTTGTCACCGGCTCAATTAATGTGGAAAAAAACCCTAAATACTATATAGGAAAAAACCTTTTACCTGTCGGCCAAGAAAAACAACATTTTAACATTATTGTAAAATAAATATAAAAACAGGTAAACAGAAACAAACCTATGGACTCAAAGAATGTTTAGAGTTTACAGGTGGGATGAAGGTTCATAGTTGAATTTTTAATTGTTGAGTATTTATCTTCATGTCACCGTGATGAGGTTAAACAGCTGATTAATAAGAGGCTGAATGCATGCAGCTCCTGCAGCTCCACTCCATCTCTCACTGTTATGATAATGAGCTCATTCAATATGCAGATTCAGTCCTCAGAGGCCTCGTGCAATTAATTGTTCTCGTTGACTCGAGTAATTATTTGTTTGCTGATTTAATTTGGAGATTTAGAAAGTGTCGATGCCACATGATTTGTATGGGCCGTGTGTGTGTGTGTGTGTGTTACATTATGTAATCCAGACCTGCTGCAAAAATAACACTATGATGCAACAAAAAATCCAGATGTGTTTTATAATGTAGCATGACATGAAGTCAATCAGAGTCCTGCACTGGGTCGGCTCTCTGACGGGAAACCCACAACATGCTGTTTAATGGGTAAAAATATGACTACACGTGGGCAGGTAACAAGAGAGGACAAAACTTTTTTATTTTTCAGAATAAAATACATGAAAAAGACGTGCAGTATATGTGTAATATTTTGACATCTAAATGACTACAAGTTACAATTCCTGTCAATGACACAAATCAAATATATGACCATGTTGTCACATTCGTTACCAACGTGGACTCTAGCGATGAGACTTTGCAGCCCGAGGATGAGGTGGCAGCCCACATCAAGTTCAAGACACCCAAGGAGGATCCTTTTGAGGTTTTGAGGTGGTGGAAGGAGCATGCTGAAATGTTTCCTAACATGGCAGTGATTGTGCAGAGTGTTGTCGCCAACCTGGCATTAAGTGCAGTCTCCTCCGCTGGATTTGTATTTGAAGAATGGAGAACCCAGCTTAATGTGAGTGATTGTGGCCTTTGTGTGATTAATCATGGGTGCAGGTTGGGTCATGGGACTTTTATTAATAGGTGGGGGCAGACGCGGCTTTGACTTAGACATAATCATGGGTAACAGGTCTGGTACTGAGCTTTACGGGTATGCGCGGGTGCGGGTTTTCAAAAATGGACCCATTCAGGACTCTGAAGTTAATCTATTTAGTGAGACAAAGGCAACTGTTTAAAGAACAGGACAGCCATTTGGGTTCTCTCTATGGCCAGTGCAGCGATAGATCCAGGCAGGGAATGTATAACATATGCATCTTTTATGTCAAACCTGAATCTGGCAAGAGCTTAACCAACCAATGTCCACTTTGACACACAGGTCTACACAATATGTTGAGATTAATTGGTAGTGGACATATTCCTATGCCTTGTAAAAGTAGTAACATTGGGGGGCCCAGTAGCTCACCTGGTATATGGTGACTGTGGCTCAGAGGTAGAGTGGGTTGTTCGATTCCCAGCTCCTCCAGTCCAGTCATTTTAATTGAGCTGTTGTAAACACTGCAACTACTAATGCCAGGATATATTAAGAGAACCTTACTGTGTTTGGCCATCCACTGATTCTCATGAAAGCTGCTCACTGGGTGCTTACCAGAGCATGTACATTGCAGAGTCCCTCTATGGATGAGCTGGGTGACTTCCTGTTGGTTCCATGCAAATATGAACAACCGTCGAAGTATCTTTGGACAAGATACTGAACCCCAAATTTCTCGTGATGGCTGTTCCATTGGTGTATGAGTGCATGTGAATAGTTACTGAGTAGCAGGTGGCACCTTGTATGGTACCCTTGGCCATTAGTGTGTGACTGTGTGTGAATGGGTAAATGTGACCAGTAAATCACGCTTTGAGTGGTTGGCAGACTAGAAAAACCCCATGCAAGTGCAGTCCATTTACCATTAAGAGTAGGCATCCCATATTCTGAGACACTGTCCTTGCTGCATCGGCCTGGATTCAATTTCAGTGGCCCTTTGCTGCATGTCATCCGCTCTCTTCCTCCCTTTCACTCTTAAGGTGTCCTATAAAAAAAAAAAAAAAAGGCAAAAAAGGCAAAAAAAAAGTACCAGCCTGTGAAAATACCCCACTAAAAACCCTGCATTCAAAACTTTACTTCAATAAAAGTATGCAAGTATTATTAGCAAAATGTAAAAATAGTCAGTTATTTAAAAATCTATTTTCTATGTATGCAAAAGTAGCAAAAACAAACAAAAAAAGGTAGATAAAAAAAAGTAACTGGTAACTAAAGCTACCAGACAAATGTAGGCCCAGTGAAATAACACATGAAAACATTTGTCTCTAAGATGTAGTGGAGAAAAAGCAGGGAATTATAAAATGGAAATACTCAAGTTAAGTACAAGAACCTCAGATTTGTATTAAAGTAAATTACGTGGTTAAATGACTTGACTGTTTAATTTTGCTGCCTTTTAGAGCACGCTGTAATGCTTCTTTTGAAAAGTGCTCCATAGATAAAGATTATGATTATTATTATTTATTATTATTATTATTATTATTATTATTATCATTATTATTATTATTGTATGAACTTTGCACCACTGAATAAATAGTGTGTCCACACAGGAGGCCTTAGGGCCTTTACGCGTATCTCTGCAGTATCATACTGTAACTCCAGTCCCACTTAACACATGAAACATATTTTTATGCTTCGAGTCCTTTGTTTTTTGACATACACACGTAAATACATGGACCGTGTATTTATGTGTACTGAGCTTTGAGTCCTGCCCAAATGCCTGTGAACATGTATTTATCTGTAAAAACCTTCAATATTTCCTCAGAAGAAGACAAACAGACTGGAGTCTGTGTAATTTGGGTGGATTACTCCTTTAATCATGCAGCTCTCTGATCTCACAGAGCAAACACCAGCACTCTAATTAGTGGCATTAGTGTTAATTAGCTCTCAGTAATCTGAAGTTAAACACACTGAACTGTTCATGAGATTCATTCATTGAACATGTTACTGTGAGGACATCGTAATATGTTTCACAAGTCACCTCAAAGAAAAGCTGTTTCCTGATTCTTACTGAAGAAATAAAAAACTGACAAACAAGAAGGGATTAAAAAACAGCCCTCATTGGGATGACATGACGAGTCAATATTGACATTTACTGTATGGGGGTGTTGTTTGAATTTCAGACGAGACATGACTGTTTTTTGCCAGATGAACCTGCAACTACGTCTGCATTACTCTGAGGTTTGAAATATTTTCATGTAAAAACAATGCAAGTTGTAATACTTTTGTAAAACCTCCATTTTGGGTAGAAAACCGTTTTGTTTTGTCTAGATGGCGGGCTGAAACCGAGAGGAGGTATAACGTAAACTTCCTGTCTGGTCTCAGCAGCTCTTTGGCTCTGATGTCTCTGTGGCATTTCAAACATGAGATATAACCAAGCAGGAGATGCCATTTCAACATGTTAGCACTTCAGATGTCACAGAAAGAAATCTAATCTGCTGGCCAGTTTAAATGAAATGAAAACCATATTAAACTGTATTTATGTGACTGTGTTTTAAGGTTGGTAGTTGGTGAGTCACACATTATCTCCTAAAAGATGCTGTGTGCCAGTAGACACCATCATCCAAACTCAAACCAAATAATTTTTCCACCAGGATGATCAAAAAATCTTCAACTTTTCTTATTTGGATACTTTCTCATCATAATTATATTCTTAATGTTCAGCTTTTATGCCAAGAAGATTTTATGCCAAATACAAAAAAATTGTGAACTGACGTTATGGAGTGCTGCAGACATGTTTTTACAGTGGACACAAGATAAAGACAAGAGGGGGCATGGTCTGTGTTAACATGGCAGGGTGTGTGTGCGCGTGTGTGTGTGATAACTGTCCAAAAAAATTAATTACTGCAAACCAGCTCTTTAAAATGTGCCAGTTAATAAGAGCTGAGATATAATTAAATTTGTGGCTGACCGACCTTGGGAGAGTTAAAACATAAAAAACATGATGGATGGAACACACACACACACACACACACACACACACACACACAGGGTCACTGCTGGTCAACTGACACTAAAAGATACTACGCTAAATATTTGTAGTGAAACAACTCAGACATTTGTGTTTTTCATATGAACATTTTAACCACAGAGGTCAGAGGAAGCTCACTGACAACACAGTCAGATGGGTGATAATGAGGTTAAAGGTCAGAGTGAAACAGGTCAGCAAACAAAAATGAGAAGAATGAAATACAGTAATGATAGAGGACAGAAGGCTTGTGTTAACACTGAAGAAAATGTCAGCAATTCCTCATTTTCTTGCAGTAACAGGTCATATTTAATGGAGGAAAAATATCTTTGGAGCTTTATCCAGAAAAAGAAAAAGAAGTCAGACAAGTTTTGGAAAAATCTGCAGCTATTTTATGGCAATTGTGAGATAAACAGTACAGTTACTGTATTGACACACATGCTGCATAAAGGCTGGCCAACGTGTCAAAAGTCATGGTGCTACTGACTCAGCCTGATAGTCTGAGGGACTGCACGTATTTAACTGTCTGGAAAATGCGAGGTCAGCGCTGGGCACTACTCTTGTAACTACCATGTGCCAACTTTAAGGGTGTGGTGGCAGGTTGCGTCTGAGGTTGCTGAGTGACCATAACCAGCACCTTGCATGAAATCCTGAGTGCAGAGCTGATCTTCTTCAAAGTGTTGTTTTATAAGTGTGTATTAGGTCAAAAATATTGTCTGTGGTACAGATGTAAAGCTCTGGCAGCTAAAAAGCTAAAAAGCTCTGCACTGATGATGATCAAGTTCTTCATATTTAGCACAGACTAATATTTACGGTAAAGATATCTGCTGGCTGTGATTGGTTGTTCCATGTCACATGACATGAAGTGCACACTGCTGCGGTCCAAAAGCTGAAAACTGTTTATCTCAGGGCACAGCTGTCGCGGCCTGAAATATAGGTACTTGGCAATGTGTGCATGCTGCTCTGGCGTTCCTCTGGCATATGAGCATGCCCTGCTGTGCGTCTACATTGAAAACAATTAATTTGAGGCTGCAAAAAACACAGCATGTGTTGGGCCCCTTAGGCCCTGATCACACAGAAAGCAAATTGCAGGTTATGAAACGTGGGGTGCACAGCACTGCGCTCGTAAAAAAAACAAAAAAACACTTGCTGCGCTTCTTTATTGTTGCTGGGCAGCCATGCCATCACCTCCTTACCTGAACCTTTCCGTGTAATCAATATAGCATTTATTTTTGGCTAGCGAAAAATACCTACTTATTTTCACAGTAACTAGTATCTACTTACTAAAATGGACAGGCAGAGGATACCTTCCCTGGCTCTGGTTGAGGGTGAGAGGCTTTCAGCAAAGAGATTGTTGGGCACAGGGAAACGGCAATCTGTTTGGGTACAGGAGACCCTAACAAAGAAGGTGGATCATGGGGAGTACCATCACTTTGTCGAGGAGCTTCGCCTCAATGATGGCCATTTCCAGACATATTTGAGGATGATTTGGGTTTGACAATCTGCTGTCAATCGCCGAGCGTAGCGTAACCAAAATGAATAAAGTCATATCGCTCTGGTTATCCAGCAGCTGCTAACCATCAGTTTCTTCTCCATTGTTTACCAACTGCAAACTTGTTGTTGTTACCTTCACAGAAGGCCCGCCTCTGAAATCATCCGATTGGACATTGGAAAAAAAAGCAGAGGTGATGTGGGGCACATTTCTGTTCTGAGTTGAAGTTTTTTCAACTTGAGCACTTCAGAGTGCTCCGTCCAAAGCTCCAGACATTTAGAGCGCACAAACACGAGGTGCATAGCAACACAAAAACAGCGAGCAAAAAGCTTAATTGTCATTAAAATCGATTACAAAAAGCTGCCTCCAGCTGCTAAAACACTTTCTGTGTGATGGGGGCCTAAATGGTTGAACAGTTTGTTTGGTGGAAAAGACTGCAGTTTGACGGATCTCTCTGAACTCTCAATCTGTGCAGTAGCGAAGATTTTATTCATCATTAATCTCCCCCCATAATAAAGGCATAAAATACATCAAATCTTTTAGTAAATCCACAAAACCCAAAGTGCAGAGAGGAGTTTGAGCTGATGGAGGAGCTGCAGGAGCAAATGGTGTTGGGGTGAATCAGCAGAGTGACAGCGACTGGGTTGACAATGCCCAACTTAACGGCAGAAGTAAACATGTTTGGGGCAAAGTATGGTTTTGGTCTCTCGCTAATTTCAACAGACCGCTTGAGTGACAGGCTGTCGCAAAGCATTGCTATAGTTAATAAGTTGCTCCCCCACAGCTCCACCCTCTCGTCCAAATATTGTCATTCCTGGTCCCAAATATCTGAGATGGCAATGACCTAAGCGCCAAACTCAGTGCTTCAAAACCGTCTGCAAAGCAATGGGTGACATAGTAGCTGAGTCCATTATTCAAGTACAAGCATGACTTCAGTGTTCTGCCTAAACTAACACCATGCTGCTCAAACTGATCCAATGCTGGGCTGACTGCTAAATGTAGCTTTATCTCAGAGATAAAAATTATACATCCAAAATCTGGTCAAATCAGACAGCCATACATGAACCAGAGCTGGCACTCGTGATCCTCAGGTGTCAGACTGCAGCCAGGTGTGCCAAAACTCACTTCTCTAACTGCATGTCTATTTGCTTCAGTATTTGATGTCTGAAGCAGCAAAATCACAATATATAAGACTGCTAAACTTTTAATATAGTTTCCTGTCAGTTATTAAATGCACAATGTGTTTTTCTTTGAGGCTCATGTCATCAGTCTGATGATGAATCTGTGAATATTCTCTCAGCTTTAGAGGACACAATGACCGTATATCTTTCTCGTCTGACTTGTGGTCACCTAACAAACCGCAGCAAATTACATATTAACTTTCTTTAACGCTACGCTCGGCTTTTGTCTCCATAATAGTGCCAACTCCACCGCGCAGTCACATCTCCTGTCTGAGATAACTGGTGTTGTAAGTCATTTCTTCATACATGACACGACCGACCTCCTCTCAAAGTATTTTATGAATGTAATCAGATGCATCAATCACAGTGAAGCAGCGAGGCCTGTGTTAATCCTCTCTGTTCACTCTGAGTTTGGAGTTAAATGGTCCTAAAGACTAATGAAAGCAGAGTGAGCTTTACTCCTGCAGTCGGAGGAATTAATCTCTTCTGTCACTGCTCAGTCAGACCTGCAAAAGAAGCTGAAAGAAGCAAATGATTACTACGTTGAGGACTTGAGTGAGCTGGGAGGAGGAGTTGGACCTGATCAGGAAGTGTGAGTAAAGGTACTTTCTTACTTTCCACTAACACTACTTTGTTGCTATACTGTAGAGTTGTTTGAATATGCGTAGGGGTCAAACTGAAGTGGTAGCTAAGTGTAACTCTGTTTTGGCAAGGTTGCAGCGCTGTGTAAGGCGTGGCTAGGAGTGATACAGGGCATGTACTTATGGATTTCACAATAATTGGTAATTTACACCACAAATGGAATTACCAGTCAATTAAGTAGCCTACATTTACCACTGTCAGGTGATCAGTAAACGTTTTGGTTATGTGATGGAATCAGAGGGACAGTACGCCTGATAGCTGTAAAATGATCATTATCCTGGCAACAGTAATTTCAAGGTTAAATGCTCTGTAAGCCATGATGTCACTGATGTGTTTCTGCTACATGATTATGCTAATGATGTGACTTGTGGATTTGTTTGAGATATCACTGACCCTTTCATCCCTTTCTTTCTTTCTTTCTTTCTTTCTTTCTTTCTTTCCATCTTCTCATCAGCACCATGGCCTCATCTCTCCACTCCCAGCTGTAGTGCTTTTACTCTCAAGTACTATGCTTTACTACAGTTTTGATTTACATTTACCTTACTTGAGTATTTCCACATTCTACTACTTTATTCTTCGACTCCATTACATCTCAGGAGGAGGTATTTCACTCCCCTACATTTATTTAATTTCATTAAAATACTAGTTCAGATGGCGCGGTGGTTTGATGGTTAGTACTGTCGCCTAACAGCAAGAGAGCTGTTGCTTAAATCGCAGGAGGGAGCTCTTCTGTGCAGAGTTTGCATGTTCTCCCTGTGTCAGCGTGGGATCTACCAGCTTCAGTCAGCTCAAACACATGATTGCATCAGTAGTTTATTTGATCTGAAATGGATCGTTCTGCACAATGAGTACTTTTTTTTTTTTTTTTTTACCTTAGTAAAAGATCTGAGTAATTCTTCTTCTACCACTACAAACATGCGTCAAATGAGTCCTCCATTTGCTTGATGCTAAAACATCAGAGGAATTAACATTGACTTGCTACCGAAAACTAGCATTGCAATCAAAATTATTGATCCATTTTTATTTCACATCCTTAAAATAAACTAAGCATGTGTTCATACTTTCAGGCATAAATTCCCCATGTTCTCTGAAAACAAACTAATAGCGGCTGACTTCCTTCCTTGTTGTTTCCGTATGCTGTTGATATTTTTGTTCACGCAGTTTTTTTTATCTACAGGTCAGCTATGGTAGGAATTGTACAAAATTACGCAATTACACAGGAGGGAAGTCACAAATGTCACATGGCCCACAAACTGACAGTAAGTGATCCACAAATGTGCAAAATGTGTTTCACATGTAAAAATAAATATACAAATGCGTAAATATAACTTCACATGTAGTTACTGTAGTAAAACCCGCTCTACTGTAGTGTACCGCTCACACTGCCTGTAAGTGAATGAGATGCGATTTAATCAGACTCTTGTTCAGACAGCCTAGCAGCTACACTCATTGAACCTGACCATGTGAACCGTTCTCTCGAGGTCGGACAGAGCAGCTGCGCACATCCAAAAAATGAAAAAGGTGCTGGACTAAATGAATAAAACAGAAAAGTCCGCACACTTCAGCTCCCTTCAGGTGCATTTAGGATGGTGGAATAAATGCACTTAAAGGGAGCTTAAGTATGCGGACGTATTCTGTTTGCCCAGGACGAACGATGAATCTGTGCAGTCAGATCATATTTCTGTAACATCTGTTGTCCTTAGATGGCCTACATACATACCGGCATAGGCTTGTTACTCATAAAATACATTATATAACATATACATAACTTAGTAAAAGTTAGATGTTTTGCTGTACAACGTAAAGCATTATTTTTTATCAATACTCACCCCCTGTTCCTTGGAATACCTGATGGAAAAAAGTTATAATCTACAAATAGCATTAGAGCGGTCAGCTTCCCACTTAAATGGTCTGCTAGATGTCATGTTTTCTCAGGAAAAAGAATGACTGAAGTCGGAGGCAAACGCAAACAAACCGAGAGCGTAATTCACCACATTTTGTCGTGTTTTTTTCTGTGAGCTGCAGACACTGATAGAATCCTTGGCTGTAGGTACAGAAGCTAGAAGCTATAGATAGAGAGAGGATGGTGTTCCTGGGGAGCTAGCTGCATTTATGGTTGACAGAGTTAATCTGGTAGTTGTACTAGTTTGTGAGGTGACAGAAATGTCTTCTCTTTCTTCAAAAATCTGCACAGTAGGGTGTTTGTAAATGACCCTCCGCCAGCCAAGGCCAATGGTCGTTCTATCACGTTTACTTAAAGAGGTTTAAGTTCTAATATGGAAACAAAATTGACGTTAAAAAATATGTTGTATTTTATTGATGACCATTTAAACAACACATTGATAATGAAGAGTAAAAGAAACAGATCAGGTGAGCCATGAAATATGATGGGGGCATCAATTTTTTAATTTTTATGACATTACATGAATGCAGCAAGGCTGTGGAGGTTACGGAGACGTCTGCAGTGCTGCATGCCCTTAAAGAAGCTTACATGGCCAACATGGGATGCTGAAATAAAAAAAGAATGTTAGCCTTACTAATGTAAACTCCTACATGACTGGTGCTGCACCGAAGAGAAGTTTTGTGGAGTGGGCAGCACTAGCTGTCAGAAGTGCATCCACTAACAGAGCGTAACAGAGAAACTGACACCATATGTTGCAAAATGTATCAGAACTCAAAAGGACAGTAAAAAAATATGCATTATAAGAAAAAATTAAAACATTTTTACAATTAAAAACACATTTTGCCAACCAGCAGTGTTGTATGTGCAGCTGTTTGTTATATGATGATATGACTGCTCATGTTTCTGACCCATCAGACTTACTGGTAATAAAGCGGTGATCATTTAGAGTTCATTTCACACTTAACTAATCTTCAGATAAATACTGTTCTGTAATGAATTCTTCATCGCTGACACCTGAGAGCCAGAACTCAAACAGCCTATCTGAATTGAATAGCATTAACACTCCTCCTGTCTCTCCGACAGTCTAAATGTAAAGATGTAAATAGCTCTCAGGTAAATATAACCGACAGTCAGGTGTGATGATGGCAGCGGCCTTAGTCACGCCTGTCGTGTTGAGTGAGTGCTCTCATTGAACTGTGGGCTGCAGCAGACATGTCATCAGACTCACGCTATCTGTCTTTATCTGAAGCAGTGCTCCAGAGAGAGGCTGAGAAACACCTGCTGAGACTCCAACACAGGAGAGGGGCAGGAAATGGCTGATTGGTTAGAGAGTCAGCAGAGACAGCAGTGCTACCTGCAGACAAACTGACGGTTTGAAATAGCACATCAAGTTGGGTTACTTTGGATTTTCTACAGGTCTAAATTAAACATTTCAGAGTCCATTCTCCCTTTTTGTTGTGGTTATCTCTGCTGTCTGAAAAACTTCTACAGTGTTCAATCCTCTCTGTTCTGCTGTCATTACAGACACTTGAACTAACTACTGACAACTTCTTAGTTGCGTGATTTTTGATTGTCGCCATCTTGGATTTTTGGAGCCAGAAGCGATGAGAACTGACCATATTTGGTTAAGAGGATGGAGCTAACCCTACATTAGCTGCTAGCTTGGTTAGCAAAGTGGATTTACTATGGATGTATTAGGAGAACTGGATACAGCATTAAACACACGGCCCTGTTTCCTGTGAAAGTTGCTCAGTGGTGCATGAAGCCAAAATGGTTTGAACGCCGCATATAAAATTGCCTGTATGAGCTACGAATAATCAGCACTACTTCCGCGCTGTGTGGCACATAGAGCAGGTGCACTAAAGACTTGGGATGGCTGAGCGTCTTACCTCTGCCGGCTGAACAGCTTTATTGGGCCAACTTCCAGCTTACTCTGCACTCTTCTGTGTGTCAGCTCTGGTAGGTACCAGCTATGCTCCTTCAAGTGGTTGCTTTTTAATGTACCCCAGGTTTTACAGATCTGGGGAAAACTGCATTTCCCTCTTACACACCATGGGCATGAGACAATTTTCAAAGAGATCTAAAATTAAAAACACTTGTATCCATTGTTGAATTTAAGAGCGCCACAAAGAATGCACTTGTTTTTCTTGAGAGGCCACTATGTTTGAATAGTTGTTGATGATTTAGTGTGGATTTTTGTATTTTATATTATATTTGTTGCCCTTTAATGTATTTTGATCGGCTGCTTCCTTGACCAGGTCTCTCTTTTAGTGAGAGATTTTTAATGTCAATGGGACTTCCTGGGTAAATAAAGGTAAAATAAAATAACCTTTGGTTTAGCGCTCTGTCAACTTGAATGGGGATAAAATAATTCAATCTTGCAGCTCTTCCAGACTTTCCAAATGTTTTCGGCCCAAATAGGTTAAATTCTGAAACTGAAATGAGTCATTTCGTGGGGGCTGTGATGCTCAAAAAGATTTATCCACTGATATACAGACATGCCTTTCACTATGTAATATAAGTTTTTTTTGGGAAAAGCATTGCAGATCACCATGATCGCCTTTAGCAACAGATATGGCAATGCCTACACTCTGTACTGAATCTGGGGTTATGCTATGCACTTAACTGTTGTCACCGGGGCAGAGACTTGTCAATGGATGGCATTCTCCCATCACTCAGAGCAGCCATGCTTTTAATTATGGGTAACTTTAAGCCTTAATAGAATATAAACTGTTGAGTTATAAAAAATTCACCCCCGTACGGTTGTCATGAATGGGGAAATTAGCTATAGATCCTAAAACATTTTAAATTTAAGCAAATTTACCAGCTTG
Source organism: Epinephelus cyanopodus (assembly GCA_026686955.1). Lineage (NCBI taxonomy): Eukaryota > Metazoa > Chordata > Actinopteri > Perciformes > Serranidae > Epinephelus > Epinephelus cyanopodus. The sequence goes on from CM048914.1 coordinate 7,845,747, forward strand.
TAACAGCCGCTTGAACAGAACCTGGATGTTCTGGAAAAACTTCCCGCTCTCTGTGGTGGAGAGGCTCTGGGGGATTAGCCACAGTGCCACAGTTGGCCCCTGGGTTAGCCTATGGTTAGACTATGATATATTTTTCGAGAGAGAGCGAGTGAGTGAGTGAGAGTGTGTCTATTAACACATGGAGGTTAGTAGTTTTACACTGCTGCGGTTCAGAGTGGTGAAGATGGGGCAGAACAGGTTGTTTAGAGATTCCTGAGGCCAGTGCTCCTCCAACGCTGCAGGGTTCCAACCCGGAGTTTGACTTCTGACCTCTAAAGTCTCACTAATTTTAATCACCAGGGCTGTGTTTGAAATTGCATACTAGTATGCTATTTAGCACACTAAAAATGTATGTAAAATTTATTTAGTATGTCCAAAACCTCAATATGAAACCAATAGTACATAAATTGCATTCTACAACCCAAATTCCCCAAAAGTTGGGATGCTGTGCATAACATGAATAACTGGAATTACCACCCCATAGCTTTATGCCTCCACGCACCAGTATAGTTGCAGTCAGTTACATCCATGTCACACATATCTTACTCCTGACAGCACAGAAGAGCTACTGTATACTATGAGCAGTGGACAGTTTTAAATGACAACTCAAAACATATCCTTTTAACATAGCACAGCAGATATCTGTCTTAATATTCTTAATTACTGTTTCTTTGCTTTTCTCCTTAAACGAGTGTTGTTAATTGTTTGTAATTTCTTTGCTGTTGTGCTCTGTTCCTGAGATACAGAATGTTGAATAATGACCAGAAAAGTGTTTATTCAGAACATTATGATGTCAAAGTGAAGCTGACCCTTGACTTTTTGGACATGAAATGTCATCACTTCATTTTTTTGTCCAAGTGGATGTTTTGCTAAATTGGTTGCTACAATTTTAAAAAAAAAAAAATCTCTCACGGTGTTCACATGAATGAGACAGACAAGGTCACAGTGCCCTTGACCTTTGACCACCAAAATGTAATCACTTCATCACTTAGTCCAAGGGGACATTCGTGCCAAATTTGAAGAAAATTCCTCAAGGCTTACTTGAGATAACGCAATCACGAGAATGGAACGGATGGTCATATGGACAGACAGATGAACAACCCGAAAACATAATGCCTCCGGCTATAGCTATCACCAGTGCAGAGGCATAAAAAACAAGATCTGGTATTTTTAAAGTCCTTTTAATTTAATTTTAAAGTGGACTTATTTTCAACTGAATACAATTCAAAGACAAGGTATGTAATATTTAAACTGATGAACTTCAATGACCGGTTCATTGCCTTCTTCCATGTCGGAGGTTGTTTTTTCAGAGTACAACTGATTGTCGTATTAATGCATTAACATCGCTGTCATTACATCGACAAAAAAACAATGTAATTTTTCCATTGGATTTTGGATTATAGCAGAAAAATAAGCTCTGTGGCAAACAAAAGCTTATGATTGTTACGTTTTGTTTAACAAGATAAATTTCACAAATAAACACCACTTTAAGATTTTTGAAGTGTAACTACACTATGGTCATGTGACTTAAACATCACTAACACTAAGAAAACTTAGAAAACTGTAAACTGACTTTGCATACTTCTACAAAAGCCTTTGCATTTAGCGTGGTCTGAACTAGCAAGTGGCCATGACTTTATCTTTGAGTTTGACTAGTTTGCAAGGCCGCAAGTGTAAGCACAGCTAGGCAAGGTGGGCTTGTGAGTGCATAAGTTTCTGTGGTCGGCGTGATGATGTCTCATGTAACAACTTGACAGTGTGTAAAACAAGACTAGATAACTTTCCAGCCATGTCGCTGCTCCCAAATCAATATCAAGATTTTTAACAAGCAAATGATACGTCATGTGTACCATTACTGACTGATGCAGACTGAAATAGCAAGTTGAATAGTGAATGGGTTGTGAAATGATCACTTATTTGATACATAGTATCGAGGGGCAGCATAGCGTTGCTTCTTGCAGGTTGTGTGTTATCAGTTAAAAAATGTTGCAGTCACTCATGATTGGAAGCTAGCTTGTTGATTTGTTGCACCAAATTGTAAACGGAGGTTTTGAATTTTAGATACAGGCTGATACTATGTAGCAAGCGCATTAATTTAGAACAGACAGTTTCACTCAAATTACTTAGTACGTGTCCTAAATCAGGAATTAATGGACATCCTGCAAGTACATTTAGTGGCAATTTTGTTTATTGTGAAGAGTAAGTTAAGTAGAAGATGAACTGATCTCCAAAAGGCATAAAGTTAAAGATGAAACATGCTTTTCAACACTCTAGGCAAGATTAGTGTAGTATTTGTTTTGTACAATTTTAGACTTGTCCCAACAATCAGCAGTGGGGAACTGCCCATTGGTGCGACGGCCCATTGGTCCCAATCGTGAGCCTGCTTCGCCTCAAGCCTTTCCCAGCTGACCCAGAGCCGGTCACGGCGCACCATCAAGGCAGAAATACGCCCGCCGGGAGCCGTTCAGCACCGCGGAGAGCTCCCCACACAACCCAGACCCCAGAGTTGATAACAGGAGGTTATGGTGTTTCACTCTCTCCTCTCTATGACACTTGTATCTCGACCAGTAGCCTACTTTTGTTGCAATACTGATCCTTTATGGTACACAAATACAGTATAGCCTAGTATAATCACATATCGGAACAATGGGACGTCGGACTAATGGGATGTCGGACCAATGACGTGGACCCAAGCAGCCATGGGCTCCTCTAAACAGCTGCCTGGCACTCTGGAAACTAAAATAATCTATTCCCACAAAGCAGGAGAAGGCTATAAGAAGATAGCAAAGTGTTTTCAGGTAGCTGTTTCGTCACTTCATAACGTAATTAACAAATGGCAGTTTATAGGAACTGTGGAGGTCAAGTTAAGATCTGGAAGACCAAGAAAACTTTCTGAGAGAGCTGATCACATCAAATCAAACCCCCCTTTGACTGCAAAAGACCTGCAGGAAGATTTATCAGACTCTGGAGTGGTAGTGCACTGTTCTACTGTACAGATACACCTGTACAAATATGACCTTCATGGAGGAGTCATCAGAAGAAAACCTGTGTCCTCACCACAAAATTCAGCATCAGAAGTTTGCAATGGAACATCAAAAGCACCTGACCAAGGGCAGCACCCCCCACTCTGACATCTCTCCACTTTGTGCATGTGTAGGTCCTGTTTGTGCATGTGTGTGTCTTTCAGACCTGTGTGTAATTGACAAGCAAGAGTGAAAACATTGAATTTCCCCTCAGGGGAATTAATAAAGTAAATAAACTTAAACTTAAAATAAGCCTGAAGCTTTTTGGACTCTTCACCTTATAACCCCATCTTGTTTTAGTACTAACACTTTTCTGTTTGTCATCTATCTGAGTTGATGTTTTTTTTCTGGACAGCATGGTTATTGGCTCAGGGAAAAGCAAGTTAAGTAGGTGTCGTGTGAGGTATTTCAAACTGCTGTTCTCAGAGCTCAGGCATGAACTTTGACCCCCAACACGTGATTTAATTGTGTGTAATAAAATATGTTTTCTATTATTGTCCCTTTAATCATGTTGGGACCCCATAAAGCACATATGGGATGGTGTGTGTCTGTGCAGGTGTGTGTGTGTTTATGTCTGTGTGTGTGATGGATGGACGGCTCTAAACGATGTGTTCTCTAACAGGAAGCGACACAATAATCTGCTCGTTTGTCGGCTTAACTGGAACGCCAATACTGTATCGACTGAAATGTCAGCCCCACTGAGGCCTTCATTAACCTGCCATCTGTCTCTCTCTCTCTCTCTCTCCCTCTCTCTCTCTCTCTCTCTCTCTCTCTCTCACACACACACACACACACACACACACACACACACACACACACACACACACACTCCCCTCAGGCTGCGTGTCAGTGTGACATGTCAGACATGACCGCAACTGAGGCCAATGAACATGAAGCTCAGCTGTTTCCAATCACTGTCTCATTCCTGCAGACAGTGTTGTCTATGTTAATATTTAATACAGACAATAAGCTGTTCTTAAACTCACCTCAGAGGTTTCAGCTAAACTAAGTTGTTGGTGTGCACTTGTGGCGTGTCGTGTTGTGTCGACAGAAATAATCTGTTTAAGAAAATCAGTCTTCTAGAAAATAGGCCAACTGTTGATCAGTCAATCAATCAATCAATCAATCATTTATTTGTCACATGGAATTATGTAAGGTACAACTCCAGTGAAATGTGAATCCACCAGCCTTTTTGACTTGTGCACTGTATTTTACAATTGTACATGGTGTTATAACAGCAAATGAGTGTCCCCCTATTGCGCCATATTGTGTTACATCGGAAACACTCTGTCCACATTGGATCTATTAAATATAGAACTTTGTCATGTCATGCCAAAGTTGGTCTCACTGAAAAGACGGGTGAGTACGTACATCCTTATTATTCATATTCACAAAAATACTATAGCGGGTAACTTAATAGATACCATTGGTACAGCTGCCATACTATATCGTACCACCATCTCCACCACAACAAGCTAGCTTGCTAACAAGCTCTGCTGAGCATCTCATACAATACTTACCTGAGGCTTTCAGCTCCCTAGTGATCTCCCGCCAACCAGATGTCAACTTGTGTAGTACTTTCAATGTGAGCGACAGGAAAAAAACTAATAGAGCCACTGACGCTTGCTCACTTTGAATCCAGTTAGGACTCAGTGCTAGTCCTTTTTTTTGGCTTCTTACATTGTTGGCTGCTGCTTTATATTTGTCAGTGTACCTGGATGGTCATGGTAATCCATGGTTTCTGGTTGTGGAATGATTCAACGGTCCAACAAGCGCAGCGCCGTACTGCAGCCACCTTTAAACAGCTTATGGCAGTGATCCTCAGCAGGAACAGGACAGCACCTCACATTCCCACTGACGCTCTAGTCCTTATTCACTGTACAGCAAATGCCTCCTCTTCTTCTCTCGCCAGAGTCCTCCGCTCTGTCAGAACAGCACAGGAAAAGTGCCTCCTTGTTGAATGGTGCTGTCCAGGATTTGCCAAGTTTCAGTGAATCAAAGGATATTACAGTTCCTGATATGATATGATATCCTGCTGGAAACTGATGCAATACAGAGGTCATCCAGATTATTTTCTAACACTTGTCCAATGGCTAGCAGGATGCTAAATCAAATGGTGCTTTTCTTGTCTATCTTTTCTTGATGTTTATTGAGGCTCACGTTTGAAAACCTCGACCTGGCTAGCCAGCAGCTAGCTATCCAGAGTTTGGCAGTAGGGGAGTTTACAGATAGTAAGTAGATTTACTCATCTCTGACTCACAGCCACATGCCTTGGCTGATCAAGAGCCAACCAAAAAGCACTTGCAAAATAGGCACAAGAGCCCAAATTTGTGAATTTGAGAAAAGGAGCAACACTTGCAACAGTATTACTGTTTCTTGGTAAAATGTTTGCTTTGTTGTTTGAACAACAGTTTTATAGCTTTAAATGTCATTTAATTTTTGGAAATGTGTAGAGCTGCAGCTAATTGATAAGTGCAATGACGGACAATCAGCAGTATTTTGATAATGAAAAAAATCATTTTAGTCATTCTTTTAAGACATGAGCTGATTTCAACTTCTGCAATGTGAGTATTTGACACTTTTTTGTCACATGTAATACACATCTAAATATTTGGGGACTTTGGACTATTGGTCAGACAAAATGAGAACGTGAAGAAGTCACATTGGATCCTGGGAAATTCTAACAGGTGTTTTTCACATTTTACTGACATTTTATCAACAAATTGATTAAATGAGAAAATAGAAAATACTGTGTTCAAAAATGAGCTTATTGTGGACGTCGCCCTGGATGACTGAACCTGAGTCAACTGTTCAGTAGGCTAAACGTCACTTGTCTCAGAGCTGCAGAGGTTCTTCCTGTGGTTTCAAATAAGTTTGGGACCCGCTGTCTCATTGACAGAGGCATCTCGTCTTCAGGGATCTGCCGCAGCAGAGTAATGGAGAACTTCCTCCCCATCTTATTTAACAACCACAGGGCCCATTTGGTTCCATCGCTGCAGTTTGGTCCCACGTTCCCTGAACACATCAGAACAGTAATGTTGGCAGATTGTCTCGCTAACAGTTCAGCCCCATTTGAATGGTCCAACCCCCCCTCTTATCTCTCCTGGCTCTGCACACACCTTGTTAAATCCCACTTTGTTTGCAGCCCTCGTCCTCTGACAGTTAAAGAAGTGACGAATGGCCATTATTATGGAAAGAAGGTTACTTTTATACACGGCTCGCGGCACTGAGGGGGGCGCCGGCGGCTGCTCCATCACTGTCAGGGAAACTAATGATAAGATATCATAAGACACAGGACGGCCATGTTAAGATAGAGTGGCCTCCCGCCGAGTTTCCATCAACCGCCGTCTGTCTGCGCTCAGCATTCATCTTGATTCTGCATCCACTCGCACTTATTTTGTTTTACACCTGCAAAAATACATCAAACACTTGCAGCTTCTGTAGATTTATAAATGGAAGAATCTGCTCGCACAATTCAAATGAATAATGATGATAAAAGTGTCGTTTTCACTCTTTATTTCTGCACAACTTCACTGTACAGTAAACCGAGGAGCTGCTGTGTGTTTGCAGATCAAACTGTGACAGATTGACGCGCAGCATCCCAACACTGCAGTCTTATACAACAGAAACATAAAGTTAAACCAAACACATCTCACTTCAAAACAAACACAATGAATCAGAGATTAACTGCAGAAGATTTCACCAACAGCAGAGAGTGTTCTGTCTGTATTAAGTGTATAAAAATCTTTTCAGCTTCTTTTCTGTGGTTTGTTCGACCAAATCCATCCTCAACGTATTAATGGCATCAGTGACATGTGAAATATGATCCAGGAAGTCCACTTTGAGTAAGAGATCCATGAACGTAAATATTTATCAGATACAGTTAGGCTGTGCAGAGGATTGTAAAAGTCTGACACAGGATTGGGCAGTAATTCTTATTTGATTTGCATGACAATCGTGAGGTAAACAGACAAAGATACAATGTTATTACAAAAGATGTCTGTAGAAAAAGGTCCAGACATGTCAAGAGTTTCTCTTTCACACATGTAGCAAACAAGAGAACACTGTCTGTGTCCGAAGTGTTCTCACAGACTAGAAATACTCCATTTGGTTTAGACAAAGGGTAGCACATGGGTAGAGCATGCAGGATGTAGGATATGACACGCATTACACCACGGTAACGAAGCTAATTTGAAATTTGGCCATACTGCTATATTTTTCAGCTTTGGCCATTACCAACAGAAGTTCCCAAATCTCCATCTCTCCAGTTAGACATTTTTGCCTTCTTCATGTAATTGACCCCTCTTCTTCACTTTCAGATGTTTGGCTTTTTCTACCTGTTTTGTGTGAGCTGCATGGAAGAAACTCCATCAACATGCCCACATGTTTGTGTCTTTGTGTACTCTCCAGTCAGTGACCTGCTCTATTCACACATCTCAATCAGATATGACATGGAGTTTGTACTGGGGAGCTGGCAGAGTAAAGGCTGTTTAATGTCTGATCCAACTTATACAGACATTTGCATTCTCACATACAGCTCCTCCGGGTAATGTCTAGATAATTTCAGGTTTGTAGTGCATTGTGTGAAAGTGGCTTAAGTAGTCCATTAGGAGGGGGAGCTTGCATGTGTTTCAAGCATTGAAGTGCTAGTTCTGTTGTTGTTGTTTTTTTTTATCTTTGTTGTGTGCCTTTATACGTTGCTGTGTTTAATCTTGCATGTTTTATTGTGCTTGGTTTTACTGTTTTTACTTGCATGCTTTTATTTTAAAACCATATGGAGTTTTACTTCCTCTTGCTGCCCCACTGTTTGGGACTACAACCAATGAGGTGGTGGAGAGGAGGGCCTTAAGCAACGAAAATATGGAAATAAAGAGGTCAAGGTGTGTTGGACCAGGAAAGAACAGTCTGAGAGGACGGCTCAAGAGGCAGCACCAAAAACAGAGCAGGGGAAGCTTGTGGGAAACAGTACGAGAGGACAGCAGAGGTGTTGGAAACAGCACAGCAGTCGGCAGTCCATTCAGAGGTGGTCCGCTGAGAGAAACTGGTGCAGAAGAGTGACCAGCGGCCACAGCACTACTGCGCAAACAACCAGCAGAGTTGAGAGTGAGTATACCCCAAATCAACTTGGGTGTAAGCAGGTAAAGGTGCTGTGGACGAGTGATTGCTGACTGTCTCCAATAACAGTTTGCCTGTGAACGCATGGACGTCTGACACAGAAAAGTGGAGCTAGTGTTGCGATGCCTTGTTGGCCAAAACCTGCTGCCAGATACCCCTCAAGACTGAGATAGAGACAGTGGATTGTTTTTAAACCTTGAGATGCTTCCCCGGACATTTCAGGAACCTTTTTATGTGTGCCTTTTATATTTTTGTATGACAATACTGCATTTGTTTTTTAGTAAATAGTATTTAGGGTCCGGGCAGCTAAGCTGCCAGGACACTATTGTAATCCTAGGTATTCTTCTTCTTCTTCTTCTTCTTCTTCTTCTTCTACCTCTCCTTCTGAGGAAATCATATTTCCCATGGTGAAAACTCACCAAACTTTGCACAAAGGTCCAGTCTCATGCCAGATGTCCTCAGCTGTAAACTCAAGCCAATAGTCCTGATGGTGGCGCTACAGCAAGCGTCTAAAGTTCAAAACTTTGAAAATTCATAATAAATCAACCATACATGCTACAACTTCACAACTTTCATCAAACTGTAGCCCCAATACTGAATAAACTTTTGTACACTTAAACCTATTAAAAATTATAAAGTTCATTACTCTGTTTTTTTCAAAAACTGTAAAACTTCTTAAACCTATCTCCTCCCACAATTTTTGCTCGTCACCAACCAAACAAAAATTGAGCCTACAGTGCATCAAAATGTTTGACTGTTAACGGTACTGTAAACATATGCATGCAAATTCTTGCTAAATAAATCTTCAATGTTCATGAAAAAAGACAAAATTCTAGAGTCATGGTAGATGATGTTTGGCAAATTTCAGAATTTTATCTCAAAAACTGAATTTTTGACAGCATTTTGAATTTCGCTCTAATGTGAACAATTGGAATCAATGTAAAAATGGCAATTTTAGTTTTTCAGTTATGGAACTAATAAATCATCGTTACAAACAAATTACCAACATCTCCATGCTGTCTAGATGCAGTTTGTGTATTTTCAGATTTTTGTTTTAATAACTGATTTTTTTTACAGTGGTTTCAAATCTGCCTTTCCAGATGGCTGCTTTCCTACACCACAGTGAATGGCTTACTCACTTTGTGAAGCCACTGTTGAGTTGCTACTTGCCAATTAGCTCAGAGCGGTAGATGACCGTCTTAGGTTCCAGAGGTTGTGGCTTCGAGCCTCAACTGGTGCAGAAACCACATTGTAATGTAAACATCTTGTGCTCCAGCTTATTGCTTAAAATTGCCTGAGCGTGACTCATCACTGTGCAGCATCTTCAAGTCTTTTTTTCTGCTAGAAAATCTGCCTTCTCATGCTTGAAAATAAACCAAACTTTGCACAAAGATCCAGTGTCAGTACTTCAGTGTGAAAAAATCTTAAATGTCTTCCAATTCTTCTGCTTGTTGCTCAGAATTGCCTAAAAATGCCCGGACCTGTCCCATCGCTGCACAGCAGCTATAATTTTACCTATTGTCTTTTTAGGGTCTTAACAACACCACAAGTGGGTTTGTAGTAGCTGTAACTATTTTAATTTTTGTAATTATTATTTTCTTTTCTTAAGCTGGAATCCTTGATTAATTTAGTGTTGCAACCCTAATGTTAAAGTCAACTTGGTATACGCTACCCCTGCTTAGACATGCATTTGATCATCCAACACAGCATCTTGTTGGATGAGTCATTTTTGCAGCAAAAGTTGAGTCAGACAGAGGGTACTGAGTTTTCCCTTGGGAAGGTCCTATTGTCTTCATGCCTCCAATCTTTGCCTTTCCTTCCTTGACTGAGCTCTTTGTCTGTGAATAGGGATGTAAATTGGCTCTCAACTTGAACTGGTTCCAAATTGTCTAATCAATTGGCATTGTATGCCTCAAAGCTTTTCAATTCCTTTTATCGATTGCGACATGTTTTTCTGACAGTTGCACATTGTAAAACCATGATGTAAAACCCATGCGTCTACACTGCTGCAACGTAATTTTATGTAAGGGTGGAAACACCAGCAATATGCTGAAACATCTTTCTATGCAACATAAGCTTCCATTCTAGGAATGCCATGTATCTGACACTCAACACATGAGTGCCACTGCTTCCTGAGGAATATCTTATAATAACATTAGCACCACTCAGAGAGGCTTAGTACATTTTTTCTTTGACTAAGAAAACTTGAATGAAAATCAATACTGTAAAACCATTCTCTCAATTCACCCATTTTAGATGATGACAGACAGACTGTTGCCATTGAGGCTGAAAACCTGTGTAGGCCTACCTACACAGGATTAATTGGGAATCATTATGGTAAGTGACTAAATATCATAAGCAGAATGGATAAAGGCACTGATATCAATAAAATCTTATTAATTCCCATGCCTATCTGTGAACTCTTGTTCAGATAAATGTGGTCAGCCATCCTCCTCATGATAATCCACAGGATAATCAGCTATTGCATTTAGTTCTTTGAGTTTCCTCAGAAGACAGTAATAACTGACAGTCAGCCTCACAACATGTAAACAAACTGGTGAATATGCAGGGTGGCGCTTCAATCATCAGTCAAGTTCACCCGCATTTAGATCTTGTTTTTTCGAGCATGGGCATTCCAGGCAGCTACTGTCTCTTTACTTTATAACATAGCACAATTTATCACCTAAAGCTGGCTTGAGATAGGGTCTATTCATGTTTTCATTTCTGCCACAGTGCCTCCGTGAGGGGTGCATCAGAAAAACATTGATTTTTTTGTCATGTTTTTTAACATGAAACAGCTTTATTCTGTATTTTTACTGGTTTAAATCATCTGAGGTGTAATTCATAAAACCAAAGCCAAAAATAGCGTGGTTCCAGTAATAACCTCTGGATCAGAAAAAAGATGTGACAACAGCATAGGAGAACTTACTTACTTACTTTACTTGGAACTGCTATATTCAGTGTTACTGGTTGAAATCACCTGGGGTCTCATTTACGAAACCAAAGCCAAAAACGGCATGCGCCCAAAAATATTCAACAATTTCTACAATCAGATTTCCAAATCACCATCTGTGTCACCAACTTCCCGTCTCCCAAATGTTCATAAATGGGCCAAGTTTCTCCCATCAACAATGTATTTATAGATTGCAAGATTTGTGTGGGAGTGGCTTATGTCTCTTTCAGGCCTCGTTTTATGCTTACACAATGAGACCTCTGGTCTGTTTTTGGAGAGGAGATGTTTGCAGATAATTTGATTCCAGTAAAAACCTGAACACTGAAGGAGAAGTTTCAGCAGCTCAGCGTTAGATAAATAAATCCCAATAAATCCCCCTAAATCCTACACATTTGACAGTCTAGGTTCAGCGAGGATGCTGGTCTTGGTTAAATATTAAAAAGGTCAACACTGACTTGAAATCAAAATCTTTCTTTAACCTTAACTTAAAAGCACTTTTGGCACTAAAACCTAACCACACAGACAGGAATCAGGATGTGAACCTTGGCCTCTGCCTTGTAAAGCTATCATTCATCCACCAGCTCCGCGTTCATGTGCAGAACAAAGCATAGCGATAAGATATGGAGCTCCACTGAGAAACTGAAGAGCAAAAGCTGATGAGAAATTTGGGAAACTTTTAATCAGAGTGACGCTGACCATGATAAGCTGTTAGTCCAGGGAGCCGTGCTGCATTCAGGGTCTGTAAAAGAAAACGGGGTCTCAGGATTCTCCTCTGTGATGGACGGATTAGAGGCTCAGATTGTTTTCCTGCTGCAGTTTCATTGAAGTTTCCTCTAAATTAATTGAAAGTGTGTTCTGGTTAAGCCCTGGAAAAACACTTTCAAACACGGAGTGCCGTACTTTTCTCCGGACGGTTCCCAAATCAGAGTCTGTGGTTTGTGATGTGTTTGAAGAGGATTTTGATTTAATTACGACGCGCATACATGAACGGGACGGAGCTGTGCTGCTTTTAAATCGAAGTTAATATCAAAACAAAATCACACACTAATCTTTTGATAATTGAATCCTTATTTATTAGCCAGCTTTTATTTGTTTAGTCACCAGCGAGGGAAATGAAGTTCTGCTGCAAATATATGCACAGACAAAGACAAAATAAAACCTTGTGTTCTTTGACTATGAAAAGAAAATGAACTAATAAGTGTTAACAGAAAGTATACAAGTAGACAGAGACCGAGCTGGATTTACTGTTCGTTGATTCACTTCCTGTGTTTCACTTCTAAAATCCACCTCAGTATTTATTTTCTTTTTTCATTTCCCATTTTCCTTCTTTCTTCCATGATAATAAGACATGTGTAGGCCTATATGACAGAGTGCAGGCCAATGATTGGCGCAATTCAGGGAAGGTGAACAATGTGCCATTAAGAGCCAACAGTCTGCAGGACTTCCAACAAATCCTTTAAACTAAAAGAGAAAATACATTGTTGCTTCATGTCATCGTTTGGTCGTCTGACAAGGAAAATGCCAATTGTTGGTCAATGCCTTCAAAACCCTAAATGAGTATTTTCTAATTGCAGTTTTGCTACGTTTACTTAAGGTTCTGGGTCCACATGGCATTTTTTCTGAATGTCAGCGTCATTTTTCAATTGCTCCCAATGTGAAGAGAGCCAAGCAGCCACCTTGATAAAAAGCGCACAGCGTTGTTTTAAAGAGTGCTCCAGCTTTTTGTGTGGCCTCTCCAAGCACTCCAAGGTGGAAATCTCTTAACTTTTCAGAAAGGCTCTAGTGACTTCTGTGCCGCTCCTTTAGCTAACGTCTATGCGAGCTGTATGATGTCAGTCAGACACTAAAACAAAGACAGAAAAGCCCATCTGTGGAAGCACATGGGCCTGACACTAAATGTTGGTGGTGAGTGCTTTTATCATTGTATGCGTTGTAAACTTGTTGTTAACTGTGTAGACAACCCTCTGTCAATGTAGCGTTTTATTGGCTGTCTAGCTAACGTTAATGTCAAGTTAGATATTGTTGTCATAGAAACAAAACTATGTGTGGTGTGTCAAAAGCGTTGAATGTTGTGCTCCCCAGCATCCTGCCATTGCTGTTCTGACAAAGAAAAACACTACGTGCACACACACCCTAAAGGATCTGAATACTTCCTCCGCCCATGCTGTTCTGCTTCTCAAACTCAATTTGCTATTAAGGACCATGTGGTACAGGCAAAAGATCTAGACATGAAGGAGGTAAGGTCATTTTTCCAAATGCATGGCTTAGCCCACCCTAAGTGTGCCATGCTGTAACAAACTGTGAAAACGTGTCCACAGCATCTTTGCGCCAGGAGAGCATCACACCGGGCCTCCTTGCTGTGGGCTTGCTACGTGGCCAACCTGTGACACTGTCCTCCCATGCTCTCCTGAAAAAACTCTGATTTGTTCAGCTCTCAAGTGCTTCTAAGTGAATCTCTGTGGTTTGGAGTTCAGTTTCACTCCTGTATTCCTGTTCAAACTTACAGCTGTCAGTTTTATTTTACTCCGGCAGCTGTGTCACATCTGCATTTTCTGTTTGGAGTTAATGCTGATGCTACTGACCAACAGGAGACTTTTATTGTGGAAACTGCAGGAAATGCAATGTGTTTGATGTCAGAGGTGCTTCTCTTTAGGTAGCCTATGGCTCGAAACCACTTTTCATGTCCAACTTTGAGTATCGGCCAATACTGATGCCAATCCAATACTTTCTCTTCTCCTCTCTGAAACAAGCCAGCCGTTGATAATATGTTTGTATGGATGCTTTTTACTTAACCTAGACATCTAAAACACATCATCAAAACACAAATATTATTATATTATATTATATATCTTTTTCGGATATCCAATCCAACAATTATGGCCAGTATTGGAGCAATACAGATACTGTGTATCCTTTCCTTTCTTCAATAAAAACATACACAACGTTGCAGAAACATGCAGTGCTATTTGTTGTAAATAGCTCAGCCACAGTGAGCTGCAGGTTCACAGGCTTGAGCTCCATGGACGTCTATCCACACCTGCTAAAAAAATTGCAGAAGTGTACCTTTAGTTGAGACTATTTTACCATTGATTTGGTTGAAGGTCAGGGCGCTCATCACATCTATACAAAACCAGCAGTGGTTGTGAGCAGCAAAGTTAAGTTAAGTTAAGTTAACTCAGCTTTATTGTCAATTTCTCCACATGTACCAGATTGAGAAGACGTTTCTCTCTATCCCATGGTGACAGAATAAAAGGTGACAAGATGACACTGATTTCACCTTTGTTCCAGAAAGACACGAGTCATATTTCATATGACCTCTAACAGAAGCGGTTTTCCTTCTTTGAACAAAAGACAAATGCTGTTTTATTTGTGAGAAAAATCTCCTCACTGATGCAGCACGAGTAGAAAGAGAGGAACTCATCAAGTCTTCTGAGGTGATCAGTTCGAGGGAAGACAGTAAACTGTCTGATCAAATCACGCTTAGCTTATGTAGACCTATGAAAAGGAATGCACCAGAATTTGTATATAACCCACGTAATAGCCAGTATATACGTTATCAGAAAGGCTGCAATCATGTGACGAATATGCTGATGGGAGAAGTGAAATAGTGACAAGTGCAAAAAATCTGCATGAGGAGGCAGACTGGGGTGGTGAATCACACAAGCACAGGAGTTTCCCTATAAGACCAGTGTTCATGTCCTGTATGAAACCAAGTGAGCTTTGAGGTGTTTTAAAGTACTCTGTTACCAGAGACAGCTGGTAAAAATGGGCTACCTATCTTTTACAATAAAGATGAGAAAATTAATAAATTAAAGAAAATATTAAAATTAGTTATTGAACCTTAGAACTGATTGTATTTGGTAGAACCTATAGCAGCAACAGCACTAAAATAGTCATAAAAACACAGGATTTATCTAAATGGGCAGATTTTTACAGCACATACTCCTAGACTCAGCTTCCAATCATTGTTTTCACATCGTGAGTGACAGGTGTCATGACCAGCCCCCTTGATTAACTGTCCGGTTGGGCTAAATTCATTCAGCGGCCGGCCCTCCCTCTTTCCTCTAACATTTATAACGGTTTATACACAATAATAGATGGATTAGCAACTGTTTTATTTCTGACGATAAATAGTTTCCATCCTAGACTTGTATGGCTTTTTAAATTGTTTTATTTAAGGTGTAAAAAAACAAAAAGGAGACAAATACCGCAATATCATACCATCACCACATCCCCCCAAAATAATATCTGATTTTTTCTGATGATGATTTTTAGGCCATACCGCCCAGCCCTAGGCCCAAGCCCTAACCTCTTATGCAAAGGAGCATTACTCATTTCCTTTCTTGCGAGCCTGTGTGTGTTCAGTGGAAAATAGTCAGTGTGTGTGTGTGTGTGTGTGTGTGTGTGTGTGTGTGTGTGTGTGTGAGCCAGTGAGCCAGCGAGAGAGAGAGAGAGAGAGAGAGAGAGAGAGAGAGAGAGAGAGAGGGAGAGAGAATGAGAGCTTTTGGCATCAGAACATTTTTGTAGTGTTGTAGTGTTGTTGTAGTGCACTGTTGCTGTAACCTGGTACTGTATCTCGGTGTGATGTTACTGGTACTGCAGCTGAACTATTGATCAGTATAGGCCATAGGCCTAATGCGTTAGCCCTCCCACCCAATTACACCACAAGCCGCTACTGACTGTTACTAAGTTTCATAGAGAGATAGATAGATACATAGATAGAACTAACTTTACTTTTCTAAATCTGACCTATGCCCTATGTATTTTCCTAAGCTTAACCTTTGTAACTTTATTTTCCTAAACCAAACCTATGTAACTTTACTTTTCTAAACCTAACCACCATAACTTTACTTCCCTAAATGTAACTTATGTAACATTATTTTTCTAAACTTAACTCATGTAACTTTATTTTCCTAAAATCAACCTATGGAACTTTCCTTTCCTAAAGCTAACCTATGTAACTTTATGTTGTATGTAACTGTAATGTATAATGTAGTATTGTGACGACACCATTCCATGGATGATAATTTGTTACATATAATACAGACCGTTTTATGAGGATACGTTGCTGCATCAAACTCATAATTTAATTCAAGCTCTCAAACTGATCTGAGGTCAGCTGGTTTCAGCACAAAAATGCAGAATTGTTATTGGTCCAGAATTCCTGCAAAAACAATCTTTTACACTTTTTTCATATGATTAAATGTGATGTCACACCTGCCTCACCATCCCCCCAATAAACAGGTCTAGACATACTGATTGATGTTGGAGGTTTACACACACAATTTAAATTAAGCTTGAACATAAGCTGAACTTTTCTCTCTATTCTCTCTATTATATTTAAAATAATACAATGCAAATTCCCCATCACTGAAGTTAAATACAAATTAGTTCGGAGCAGTCTGACACTGTGTGATGATGATGTGCTTTGTTATGGTTGAGCCATTCCGTTAAATGGAATATGTTACATATCCTTTGTATCCGTTTGTATACAAATTTCTTGAAATTAAAACACAACAAATGCATATTTGGAATCTTAGAAAAGTTTAAAAAGTCCACCATGATTTCAAATAAAGTTCCGTGAGTTTGAACAATGTTTTGTGTGTGTACAGGCAGAGACACTTGGGGGTCCAGCAGAGTTTAGGAGGTTAACAAACACTGGAATATATTTAAAACAGATGAATATTTTTATGATCTCATCTTTGACCCTCCGGTGTTGTTTTGTTTTCTCATCTCACAGACAGATTTTACTCCCCTCACAGCATCTGTTGGCCCCAGCAGCCAACAGCGTCTCTTTATAAGCCGCTCTGACGACTGTGCTGTGTAAAGACCATTATTTCCTTTTGTCCCGCACCGTCTTCTGTCTTTATTATTGCATAACAGAGGAGTAAATACAACAGATTTATCCTCTCTAATGACTTCCTTGTCGGCAGACCCTCCCTCGACACTGCGCTCCGGTTTGATTAATGTGGCGCGGTGAGTCCAAGCTGAAACACCGAGGGAGGACGGAGCAATGTGACAAAACAACAACAGGCAGAAAACAAAAAGGTTGTGAAGAGATCACAGGAGAATTGTACAAGGAGCGTCTTGTGTATCAGAAACATTAAGAATGTAATGTGCTATTACTCTGTGAGCTGCAAGCCTTCTTGCTCCAGGCTCGGCTGATAATAGAGCCAGGCTTAGGACTCGTGTGCAAGCGAACACACCGCAGCCGACAAGGGCCCTCGACATGTCGCAGCCTTAATACCAACCGCTCCTTGGACAAAAATTGACATCGTCTGGAGAGCAAAGCAATCAGCCGACCCAGTATTACTGAGCATTTATGTCTGAGCCAAGCCCAGGCACAGCAAATCTTGACCTTAAAGAAGCCTGTTATTCCATTTTTCTTTTAGACAACTCAGTAACTCCCTGTAAGAGCAGCGGCCGGTAGGGATTTCCTGCAGGTTATCTGTGGGTTTAATTCCCTGATTCACCAATCTGTTTCCTCCTAATGCCACCAAGGACGAACAACAGAAACACAGAGAGAAAATTCTGAGCAAAGACTCTGACGTGTGTTGATATATGATCCGACACAAACACAAAGCTTCTGTTTTTCAGAGTAAATACTCCTGAGATCAACCATACAGCTGCACAGGTAAATGTAACGTCGAGCAAACTGTGACCTGAGGATCACAAACCAGAAACACTTATTAACTTACCAGCTTTAGTGGCTGCGGAGTCAATCCTCCACAGTGTGATATGAAAACTCTGTATGATCATTTAAAACCTGCAGATGGATTTTTTATACTGAACGGGTTGAGTCCCTAAACAAGAATAGACAGAAACAGGAAGCTAAATGTGCTTCTGATGTTCTTTAAAGTTCAGTTTAGGTTCAGAAGATGAAACTTAAGTTTATTTTAAAAGTACATGTGAATGATGAGCAGTAAGAAAAATAAAACATGATCATTCAGGGCTCAGCCCAAACTTTCCAGAGGGAGAGTTGCCTCCCCTTTTATGGGTTTTCCCTTTTTTCCCCTTTTATGGTTTGGAAAGAAGTATCTACGCTTTTTCCAACCCATTTGAGATAGCTAGTGGAATGCCTAAAAA